>OY759270.1:49854802-50047302 GCA_963662155.1 Lamellibrachia columna | reverse complement strand
GGCTCAGATGATGTACTTACTCAATGCTCAATATGACAAACTTACACGGTTCAGATGATGCACTTACTCTATGCTCCATATGACAAACTTACATGGCTCAGATGATGTACTTACTCTATGCTCAATATAACAAACTTACATGGTTCAGATGATGTACTTACTCTATGCTCAATATGACAAACTTACATGGTTCAGATGATGCACTTACTCTATGCTCCATATGACAAACTTACATGGCTCAGATGATGCACTTACTCTATGCTCCATATGACAAACTTACATGGCTCAGATGATGCACTTACTCTATGCTCCATATGACAAACTTACATGGTTCAGATGATGCACTTACTCTATGCTCCATATGACAAACTTACATGGCTCAGATGATGTACTTATTCTATGCTCCATATAACAAACTTACACGGCTCAGATGATGCACTTACTTTATGCTCAATATGACAAACTTACATGGCTCAGATGATGTACTTACTCAATGCTCAATATGACAAACTTACACGGTTCAGATGATGCACTTACTTTATGCTCCATATGACAAACTTACACGGCTCAGATGATGCACTTACTTTATGCTCCATATGACAAACTTACACGGTTCAGATAATGCACTTACTCTATGCTCCATATGACAAACTTACATGGCTCAGATGATGTACTTACTCTATGCTCCATATGACAAACTTACACAGGTCAGTAGATGATGCACTTACTCTATGCTCCATATGACAAACTTACATGGCTCAGATGATGAACTTACTCTATGCTCCATATGACAAACTTACACGGTTCAGATAATGCACTTACTCTATGCTCCATATGACAAACTTACATGGCTCAGATGATGCACTTACTCTATGCTCAATATGACAAACTTACACAGGTCAGTAGATGATGCACTTACTCTATGCTCCATATGACAAACTTACATGGCTCAGATGATGCACTTACTCTATGCTCCATATGACAAACTTACATGGCTCAGATGATGCACTTACTTTATGCTCAATATGACAAACTTACATGGCTCAGATGATGTACTTACTCTATGTTCAATATGACAAACTTACACGGTTCAGATAATGCACTTACTCTATGCTCCATATGACAAACTTACATGGCTCAGATGATGTACTTACTCAATGCTCAATATGACAAACTTACATGGCTCAGATGATGCACTTACTCTATGCTCAATATGACAAACTTACACAGGTCAGTAGATGATGCACTTACTCTATGCTCCATATGACAAACTTACATGGCTCAGATGATGCACTTACTTTATGCTCCATATGACAAACTTACACGGTTCAGATGATGTACTTATTCTATGCTAAATATGACAAACTTACACGGCTCAGATGATGCACTTACTCTATGCTCAATATGACAAACTTACATGGTTCAGATGATGTACTTACTCTATGCTCAATATGACAAACTTACACGGCTCAGATGATGCACTTACTTTATGCTCAATATGACAAACTTACATGGTTCAGATGATGTACTTACTCTATGCTCAATATGACAAACTTACATGGCTCAGATGATGTACTTACTCCATGCTCAATATGACAAACTTACATGGCTCAGATGATGTACTTACTCCATGCTCAATATGACAAACTTACACGGCTCAGATGATGTACTTACTCTATGCTCAATATGACAAACTTACACGGCTCAGATGATGTACTTACTCTATGCTCAATATGACAAACTTACACGGCTCAGATGATGCACTTACTTTATGCTCAATATGACAAACTTACATGGTTCAGATGATGTACTTACTCTATGCTCAATATGACAAACTTACACGGCTCAGATGATGCACTTACTTTATGCTCAATATGACAAACTTACATGGTTCAGATGATGTACTTACTCCATGCTCAATATGACAAACTTACATGGTTCAGATGATGCACTTACTTTATGCTCAATATGACAAACTTACACGGCTCAGATGATGTACTTACTCTATGCTCAATATGACAAACTTACATGGCTCAGATGATGTACTTACTCTATGCTCAATATGACAAACTTACATGGTTCAGATGATGTACTTACTCTATGCTCAATATGACAAACTTACACGGCTCAGATGATGTACTTACTCTATGCTCAATATGACAAACTTACATGGCTCAGATGATGTACTTACTCAATGCTCAATATGACAAACTTACATGGCTCAGATGATGTACTTACTCTATGTTCAATATGACAAACTTACATGGCTCAGATGATGTACTTACTCTATGCTCAATATGACAAACTTACATGGTTCAGATGATGTACTTACTCAATGCTCAATATGACAAACTTACATGGTTCAGATGATGTACTTACTCTATGCTCCATATGACAAACTTACACGGCTCAGATGATGCACTTACTTTATGATCCATATGACAAACTTACATGGCTCAGATGATGTACTTACTCAATGCTCAATATGACAAACTTACATGGCTCAGATGATGCACTTACTCTATGTTCAATATGACAAACTTACATGGCTCAGATGATGCACTTACTCTATGCTAAATATGACAAACTTACATGGTTCAGATGATGCACTTATTCTATGCTAAATATGACAAACTTACACGGCTCAGATGATGCACTTATTCTATGCTCAATATGACAAACTTACATGGCTCAAATAATGTACTTACACCACAAGGTTCTGTCATAGAATTACCCTGGAAAATGTACACAATGAACTAACTGGTTTGTGGCTAACATTAGAAAATAAACTGCTTGATGACCACATGGTAATTAGTTCCATTCTGCCTTTCCTCTCCTGAACTAATATTGATATGAATGAACGATTGGGCTTGGACACAGTCGTTTTAGTTTATCTTGATACCTTAGGAAAATACTGTTAGAGTGGTATGATTGAATGAAGGGCACTTCACATCAAGCAGACATCAACATCTGCACAGCACATATTAGTGGAAGATGATACAGGAACATATCATAGGTCAATGAACGGTTCAATAACTGACCATCACAGCATATTACTGAACACGAACCTTGCCCTCAAAACAGTTTTAGGACAATATACTCCAATGTGGGTAATTTCTGCTCCCAATATGTCATTTTTTGGAAGAAATCACTAAGTGGATAGACGTGGGATCGCCAGTAGATATTATCTACTTAGATTTTCAGAAAGCTTTTGACAAAGTGCCACATCAAAGATTACTACTTAAATTAAAAGCCCATGGTATCGGGGATAGCATAACTGACTGGATAGAACAATGGCTGACTGACAGAAGACAACGAGTTGTAGTAGATGGAGAAGTTTCAAATTGGAAATCGGATTTGAGTGGGGTACCTCAAGGATCAGTATTAGGACCTATATTATTCTTAATATATATCAATGACTTGGATGACAGTATAACAAGTAACGTACTGAAATTTGCGGATGACACAAAACTGTTTAGAAAGGTTAATACTGATGGTGATAAACAACATTTACAAAACGATCTAGACAGATTAGTGAAATGGTCTGAGAAATGGCAGATGTTGTTCAATTTTAGGAAATGTAAATGCCTACATACAGGACATGGGAACTTGGATGTAAACTATAAAATGGGAGATACTGTTCTGGGTACTACTGTAAAAGAAAAGGAGTTACAATAAGCGCTGATATGAAAGTTTCAGAGCAGTGTGGTATTGCTGCTTCAAAGGGTAATCAAATTCTTGGATTGATTAGAAGAAACATAACATACAAGGGAAAAAAGTTAATTATACCTCTTTATAAAGCAATAGTTAGACCTCATTTAGAATACTGTATACAAGCATGGAGACCATATCGTACGAAGGATATAGATACGCTTGAATGCATACAAAGGAGAGCAACTAAAATGATTCCAGAACTGAGAGACCTTAGTTATGAAGAACGCCTGAAAGAATGTGGTTTAACAACTCTAGAAACAAGGAGGTTAAGAGGAGATCAGATTGAAGTTTTTAAGATATTGAATGGGTATGAAAATATTGATAGAAATATGTTTTTCTCACTCAAGAAGGATAGCAGAACTAGAGGACAAGAGGTAAAATTAGTAAAGGATCAATGTAGATTGGACATCAGGAAGCACTCGTTCTCACAGAGGACAATAAATGAATGGAACAAATTGTCTACAGATTGTGTAACTGCTAGCAGCGTGAATATGTTTAAAAACAAGGTTGACACATATCTCAGGAGGGCGGGTTATAAGTAGATGAACATTGTTGGACTCTCGATAAGCCAATGGCTTCCTTGTCCACTTGCCATCTGGGCCTTTGGCTTGGATGGCAAATCTTGTTAAACAACCTGCGTATGTAACAGCTATTGAAACAGATCAGCCCAATAAGTCATAGTCCTGGTACACTCCATTATTCATGCTGACAGCAAGTTGTTCAAACTGGAGCCACTCGAAATGTATGCATGACTCATAGTACACTTGCAACCTTTAGATATTACTTCGTCACTGAGGGGTAAATAACAGCATTACATAACTCCAAGTGTCTCGCCAAGCGTGACAGAGTATTTCTAATATCTTAACACATTCTCTCTATGCTTGAGTAGTCATGTGTACAATACTGGTTATGGAACTTTCTGTTATAATATGTGGGTGTTGGGTGGATACCATCTAAACATATTATTGTCTGGCCATAAGGGGTAATGGTGGGGCATATTGTTCTTTGACACAAAAAAATGGCTGAGTGAAGTGTTGAGATGAGAGTCTTACCTTGTGAAGGTGGGTGTTGCATAAGTAGGGCCAGTGGGCAGTCATCGTCATTCAGAATGAACTCCTCGCTGCGACTACTGCCACCGTGGTACTCGTGTCCACTAGGGGGCACTATCACCTGCACACAGACCACAAACAACTACTCATTTACATTTTGTATCTCTCTTACACCTACACCAGGTAGCTATTATGTAACTACACATACCTGCACCAGACAGTTGTAGCTACGATTAGTTGGTAGCTATACGTACCTGCACCAGGCAGTAGTAGTTATGAGTAGTTGGTAGCTATGCATACCTGCACCAGACAGTGGTAGCTATGAGCAGTTGGTAACTATACGTACCTGCACCAGGCAGTAGTAGCTATGAGTAGTTGGTAACCACACGTACCTGCACAAGGCAGTAGTTGCTGGAGTCCTCTCTCTCCAGCCCGTACTTCTCCAGTGTTTCTCTCACTACATAGGCCACTGTGTCGCCCGTGGACAGCAGCAATGTCTTGTATGGCACGTCAGGTTTGATAGAGTCACCGTAGATCTTGAGGGTACCACCTACACACACATTTAGTCCATACAGGCACTCCAGCTTCTTGGCAGTAGTCTCATGATAGACAAACACTTATTCAAATACGTTCACTTCAGTATGTTTGTAAAAAGAAAGCATAAAAAAACTGCTATAAAAAACATGTATCTAGGTTAGGGACCAGTCCTATACATAACTCTTGTTGACAAGTCTGCACAGTGCTTTCTTGACCCATAAATAGATGCAGCAAGTCACCGGTGTCATTATTTCCACTGCTATATTATAATGCTTTTCATAAAGTTGCAGAAGTTCATTTATAATTCTTGCACATAAAAACCCCAAATAGCAATATAACCACAAACATTTGCTGATATATATATATATATATATATATATATATATATATATATATATATATATATATATATAGTATATATCAGCAAATGTTTGTGGTGATATTGCCATTTGGTGTTTTTGTGTGCAAGAATTATAAATATATATATATTGTAAAATTGTAAATGAACTTCTCTGCAACTTTATTAAAAGCTTTATAATATAGCAGTGGAAATAATGGCAAGTTGGCAACGGTGACACTTAATGCATTGTTCTTAAATACAGAATTATATATATATATATATATATACACACACATACCATATTAACAGTATATATATATATATATATATATATATATATATATATATATATATATATATATATATATATATATATATATATACATAGACCATATTAACAGTAGCATGAACTGAACTGAATGACATCTGCCAACAATTCTGTATTCAAGAACAACAGAAGAGCAGTGACATTTACAGGAGCTTAGCAAATTAATGAAGAATTATTACTGGCATGTGTGTCAGACATTTGAGTTTTATAGGCAGAAAATGTGTGGGGGTTGGCTTAATCTTAAAACATCTGGGAGACAGAAACATTTCAGTATTGTATCCCACTATCATTATACAAAATTCCAATAATTCCTATTGTCACACACAAATTGTTTTACAAAATTGTAAGCTTTCAACATAATCATTGCTACTTCATGGATCAGATCAGATTCACAGGTAGCAAGCGCTGTGCGGAAGCTCCAGATAATCGGGCTGCCCTTACTTCAACTCTCTACATACACATTTTCTTTGCATGTGTGAGTTTTTTAATTAAAGCACTACTAAGTATTAAGTGCTAACAAGTGCGGTGAAAGTGAAGTGAGTAATGCAGGAGTGCAGTGTGTGGAGGAAGGCACTGGCCTACTGCAACCCCACATTCCAGGGAGCAGGTGCAGCCACATGACTCACATTCCTCCATATCAAGTGTCTAGGCAATGTGGGCAGCCACAGGGAAATGCCACCTTTCCCATTACTCACTCCCAGTCTATGAGGCAAGTCAACAGGGAAAGATTGCCTCCTCATTATCACATGCTTGACTTCCCCGTCTGCCAGGGAAGTCATCAGGGGAAGAGTGTCTTCCATTTATCACTCACTTGAATTCCTGTCTGCCAGGGATGTAAACAGGGAAAATATATCTTTCCCAGTACAATTCCCTTCACTCCCAACTCATCAAACAAGTCAACAAGGAAGAGCCCCATCACATTATCACACACTCGGTCTGTCAGGGGAGTCAACAGGGAAAGGCAACCATTTCCTTTCACTCCAGGGAAATTCAACAGGGAAACGTGTCCCTTTCCATCATCACACACTCAAATTCCTGTCATCTAGAGAGATGAACAGGGAAAGTGTGCACTTCCCATCATGTCACTCCTAGCTTAAGAGACAACAAAGAAAGAACCCTTTCTATTATATCCCTCTTCACTCCTGCTCCCAAGGGATGTTTCTGGCTACAGGTGCACCTGGCCACTTCCCCATGTGAGGGTATCTCAGTCCCTCTGAGACTCCCTGTGCAGCAGCCCTGTTCCCATTGACCTACTCCACATGTGGAGGGGATGCTTCCTTGGGCAATCTCCTCCACTTACTGACCCCCCCCCCAGTGGACCAGTACCAGGGCTCTCAAGCTTTATCTTGTGCACCTGTGCAAGGCAAGGCAGGATTTTGAGAACTTGGCCCTGACTCTTGCTGCAACATAAACATTGCCTGGTTGGTCAGCTGCCAGAACACCTTCTGTATGGATGTATCCAGTGCTTCTCCTAGGAAAGACACATGCTGTGATTTTGGAGAGGTGCAAACAGTTTGCTGTATTTGTGGTCACATAATAGACACTCTCCACCTGTGACATGCCCTGAAGGAGAGCTGGGAGAGGCCCCTGGTTGGAAAGACCCCTGGAGTTCTCCAATATACACAGAATGACATTTCCTCTCTGCCTGAATTATTGGAGACAAATAAAATTGGCTCTTTTTTCAACAGTATAGCCATGTCTAGGTGAGTATGAAAGCCTTGTTCCCACCCACTGACACCTAGAGTCAAACCCCTGTTCCCAACGACAGCAGTCTACCTGGAAAGTCTGACTACACAGCCTACTCACTGACCTGGTCGTGCTTGTCACTGACTACATGGAAAGTTTAGTCATTTTTTTTAACACAGTAAATGGGGTTTCCACCTATACTGTATACAGCAAGTTAATAAAGTCTAAGTTTGTCTAAAAGGTACAAAGTCTGATCTTTTTTACTGTAAAATCATATTATATAAAAAAAACTGTATGTGTATTGTAACTGTCCAAATATGTTAAATGAACCACATTAAAAACAAAGTAATTTGACTGTTATCTGAACTCCTGATACACTTTGTCCACAAGCGTTGTAAACCATTCATGAATTACTGAACAGGATGGTTGAAATCCATAAACAAAATCATGAACAGATAACAGTCAAATAATATGTGATGCCACACGCCAAAACCAGGCTTTTCTCGACAATTTTACAAAACCATTTTATTACAGATTCAAATAGAGGAGATACACAGCTTTAAAATGACACCAACATGAAGAGTGTACCTTACTCATGGGCCAAGATATTACACGTTTAGTGTACACGTTCTTGGAACAATAGTTATGAGAAAATCAGCTTTAAAAACTGCATTGAAAAATTGCTTCTCCCATAGCAACCATGCACTTATAATGCTCCAAATGGAATGAAATTTTGTATGTTCCTCCAGTAGGTGTGTATAAATTAGATGCAGAAGTATAAACTGGAAAAACCTATTATTTATTGAATGCCACCTCATTTACTACCAGGTTTGGTATTCCCGGAGACTACCGCGAGTACTGGGAACCCCTAAAGTAAATCCCTGAAATATCTTAAAATGAAACATTATTTACACATTACATATATAATAACACTACACAATGTCAGTTTCCCCAATTTGGAAAGTCCGCTCCCGCTGGCGCTGAGGCTGAGCCAACCAGTGCAGGCTCAATGTTGTCTTCCCCTGCCCCTGCCGAGGCGACTTTCACGGGCTCGACGCGGCCTTCGAAGTAATCTTCAATCACTGCAGCTAAATTGCTGTCCTCGAGATTGCACCCCCTCGCACGATCCAACTCGGTAGCGAAATAAGCTTCTTTCGATGCCATAGTGCAATTAATTAACGAATCGAAGACGAAAACAGCAGGCGAAACTGGCGAACAAAGACGAAAGGAATGTGTAAACAAGCCGACTGCGCATGCGCGCTTACGTTTTCGACCAATCAGCGAGTGTTTCGCAACTTCCATAGCAACAACAGCACTTTGTTGCTGGATAAAGTATGTATAATAGGAGCTGTTCTATTGGTCTAGAGTAAGAGATTCCCAATCAAACGTGTAGTTGACGTCATAAGCTTTCCAGCCATGTATAACATGTGGGGTTTCCCACTTGTAAGCGAGCGAAGACAGTCGATCAAAAGCGCGTAAACATGGCTTTGTTTCAGACTTCTCAACCGCGACGTTAATCAGGGGCCTCAATAAAGTGCTAAATATTACTAGTTTGAACAATCTTTCAGCTTATATAAATGGATTTATGGAAAGCTGGATAATTTCGTTGTTCGATTCCGTCGTTAACCGATTTTCGACAATTCGAACGGGCACCATGCATTTTAGGTTCCTGCGCCGAACAAACTTTAGCGAGAAGCGCCTGGTTTTGGCGTGGCGCATCACATATATTCTAATTGTGGTTCATTAACACATTTGGGTAGTCAAGATGTCAAAATAGACAAAGTTTATACTATAGAACATGATTTTATTATACAAACTTTGAACGTTTAACATTTTAAAGAGAACCTGCCTCTACCTTCTACATGGGTCAAGGATCGCCTCCTGTAAGAGCACTGCCTACCTGTATCTGGGCCTCCGTCTCGACTCTTGAACTGCTGCAGTTTCTTCTCGAGCTTCATCTGTCGCCGTCGCTTCATCACGGCCTCAGGGTTTGAGATGCTGCGTGTGAAGCTCGTCTCCGGCAGCTCGTTGTACAGTTTCTGCGCGACGCCATTCTTCGCCTTCGGTGTCTCATTCTCCTTGCCTCGTAGCTTCGCTTCCTTCTCAAGTTTCTTTTTCTCTTTCTTCTCGCGCTTCGACAACTTGCGCTTGAAGCCACTGCCCTCTGGTGACAGTGCCAAGGACTGGTCGGCCTCGCTGTAGACGCCAGAGTGGAGCTGCCAGACAAACAATTGTTATCAGTAACATGGACACGCCACAAACAAATCACCCAAAACGTCATTGTTCTGCTATGATTACAGCACATAAAAAAGACTATGATTATATCATTAAAAATTATCAACACTGTTCGCTTCAATTTCAACCTGTGAAGACTTTGTAACCAGGGAACAGTTCAAACATAAAAAATATCATATCTATATAATATATTATGTGACTCTGTATGTCTGTCTGTCTGTCTGTTCCCTCGTATATGTTTGGAAATTTGTCCCCAGTTTATGAGTTCCCGAGCATATACATTTCCACTGGGAAAACGCAACCCTGCTAAAAATCCTCTGTCACTGCTGATAATTAATGTACTGGGGACAGTTTCACTAAGATAGTGAGCTCATATGGAAAACCCATCATAAAACAGATTTTCATCATAGATTTTATGAGCGTTTTCAAAATGCGTTTCACTAAGATGCTCATTAAATTCATCATAAGCTAATGATCGAAATGTCCATCATGAGCTCCACGGTATGCACTACTGGGCAAAATAAATAGAAAAGTTGTCCAAAAATGGCTAATAATACATTCTATCGAACACTTTTCAACCACATTTGATTTATTTGTTCACTGGGTGAAGAGAATTTTTTTTATAAAAGATGCTGTGTCACAGAGGAAACTATTTCTGTGACACACTGGCAACGTGTTGTTTTAACAAGTTTTGACAGTTTTTAATAATAAATCTTGCAGAGAGCACCAACACCCTCAACCGAAGTTGTGTCATCGAGTATACCAATATGAAGGTTAGAGGTATACATATTTTGGTTAGATACAGCTTATAATTTGCTCAAAATTGAATAGGAAATGTTTCACGAACAACCTTGACCTTCGCAATGCCGTAAAACAACGCACACAACAACTTGTCAACGTCAGTGCTGTAAAATAGATGATGTAGACAAAAGTCATAATTTGCAAACTATTCATGACTCACTTATTTGGGTGTGAAAAAATGGATCTCTACTTAAAAGTGGAGTCAAGATAATAATGCAGTTAGGTAAATTTTATTGTTTATGATGGATAAGTTTTGGTTTATGAGCAGTCTAACCTCGTTGTTAATCAGGAGCATTTTTAAGAGCGTTTCTATGATTTATTCATAGTGAAATGCAATTTTCTGTATCGATCATAGCTAAGGAGCGAAATCGATTTTAAAGAGTGAAATCGTGCTAATCGAGCTCATAATAATCTAAGTGAAATGGTACCCAGGTTGCATATACTGTCAGCCAGTTGCTGTGCGTAATACTGGCTGTCTAACATTTGTACTTCTTGTGGTAACAGTTTCAAAGTCACTCTAGAAACAAATCCAGGTCAATTAATGGATGAATCCTTCTGCTGATAACAGAATAAAAACATACCAAACACCACCTGAAAAAAACTGCCTAGCACACAACTGACTGGCACACAACTGACTGGCACAACATATCACCAACAGCCTCAGTTCGTATAAAACAACATGTAGCCACATCATTAATCCTTTCCCAGCAAACTATAACATTCTATTTATGGGTTCTATTTATGTCTGTTTATAAATCAGAAGTTCACGTTATCACATCCAGTCATCATGTAAACCATTACATCATATCCAGCAGCACTTTATATACAACCCATATGTTCAAAATATCACAATTAAGCAGCACTTCACATGTCATTCACAATGTCACTATATCACATCCAGCACATTATACAAATCACAAAGTCAATTAATAATTCCTAGCAGTGCCATGCTACATACAAATGCACGTAACCGCCTGTAACAGTTAACCTAAAACAGCCCCCAGGTGCCTGCTATGGTGGCTGGTGTGGGCTGAGCTGGCCCACCACTGCCTGGGGCCATGGTTATCCTCAGATGAACCACAGCTCTGTTTACACACATCTCCCTTCAGACAAACACACACATATATCTGCTGGTGTGACTGCTATCTCTCACCCCACTACTTCCTGTTGCTATGAGACAACTCACTTGGTCCACACCAAGCACTCCTGCAGTAGCACACCAGTACTTTGTAGGAGATATCACAGTGACTGCCTTTATCTTTAGAAAAGTTCTTTTATAAAATAAATACAATAGCACATCATTACTTTGTAGGTGATAAGGCAATGATTGTCTTACTATGTAGGCATTAGGACAATGATTGTCTTACTATGTAGGCATTAGGACAATGACTGTCTTACAGTGTAGGTGATAGCGCAGTGATTGTCTTACAGTGTAGGTGATAGAACAATGATTGTCTTACAGTGTAGGCGATAGTACAGTGATTGTCTTACTTTGTAGGAGATATAACAATGATTGTCTTACAGTGTAGGTGATAGGGCAGTGATTGTTTTACTTTGTAGGAGATAGAACAATGATTGTCTTACAGTGTAGGTGATAGTGCAGTGATTGTCTTACTTTGTATGAGATAGAACAACGATTGTCTTATGGTGTAGGTGATAGGGCAGTGATTGTCTTACTTTGTAGGAGATAAAACAACGATTGTCTTACAGTGTAGGTGATAGGGCAGTGATCGTCTTACTTTGTAAGAGATATGACAATGACTGTTTTACTTTGTAGATGATAGGGCAGTGACTGTCTTACTTTGTAGGGGATTTGAGTGAGTGAGACTATTTTAATTCAGTTTGAAAGTTCTTTTTATATAAACTGTAAAATAAATGTTTCACAAAAGAATATTCCATTCCATCTTAGCAAAAGAATCATTGTGTTGTAATCTAGAACAATATCATTTCAGTTTCTACAAAGCAGGCAATATCACATGATACATGTGACATAACCTGGATATGTGATACCACCTGGACATGTGACACCACCGCACACCACCACAAGTAAATCACCTGTGATGTGAAATCATGCTGAAACACCTCTGCATGTACTTGGGGGCAGCAGCTGGATGAGGGATGGAGTGCATGTATGAGAGGGAGTGAACCTACTAGGGAATGAGCAATAGTTCACAGGGGGGTGCATCATTAGGGAACATATGGGGTGAAACAGGGTGATCTATCCACCACTTAACTTGATGTGTGGTGGAGCAAGTAAGGGAGTGATTGTAACTTGTTACGCACAGGGACAGTCTTGGAGTCTTCGTTCTTGAGCAGGAAGCGCCCCTCGCGGTCATCCTTGCCCCAGTTCAACTGGACGTACAGTGGCCGTTCCTCTAGCTGCAGTTTTCGCTCCTCTGAACAAACGTAAAAAAATTAGATATCTCACTGTCTGCAATGACATTCCAATGGACGAAGATTGGGCAAAACATTATCTTTGCAAAATCCATGCCGAAAAAATTTGCCCAGTGCCACTTCATGATAGGAACCTGATGGTATGACGTCACAATGCATTGTTGTCATTGTATATATCTAAGGTACAAGACAAATTAATCTGCATTCATGCATTGATGCCAATATTAATGCAATGTCTATAGGGTTTCTGTTTGTCTGCAACTGGCCTCACTGTCAGAAACATTGGCCACAGAAGCTGCAATTAAACCAGTAACAAGATACCTGTAAAAAAAATACAACATAAGAAACACTGGCTGGCTAGGTTGCTGGGATATTAACCTGGCTCAGCTGCTGGGATATTAACCTGGCTAGGCTGCTGGGATATTAACCTGGCTCAGCTGCTGGGATATTAACCTGGCTAGGTTGCTGGGATATTAACCTGGCTCAGCTGCTGGGATATTAACCTGGCTCAGCTGCTGGGATATTAACCTGGCTCAGCTGCTGGGATATTAACCTGGCTAGGCTGCTGGGATATTAACCTGGCTAGGGTGCTGGGATATTAACCTGGCTAGGGTGTTGGGACATTAACCTGGCAAGGGTGCTAGGACAGTTAAAAAAAGGTACATTCTTTACACTTCACCCCCTGGCAGACCTGTTCATTGCAATGCCATCTCGACCTCTCAATATATACTGTGAACATTAATTGATTTATAGTTTGTCCTGTTCATGTTCCCTACATCCACTAACATGAACTACATAGAGTTAGCATTTGGTTTATAATAATAATATACACTGCCTGCTTAAATTAATAGTGTACTTCATGGAGTTGGTATCTTCTTTATGCTGCATAGCTCTGTAGACATTCGTAGAGTTAGTATCCTGTTTGTTCTACCTACCTCCATTGACATGTTCATCACAAAGTTAGTGATCTGTTTATATTGCCTACCTCCATTGACATGTACTTCATAAAGCGAGTATCGTGGCATTGACAGCATGCGCATGTCAGGACGGAACTTCTCGATGAGTGTCTCCAGGACGTTAGACGTTGTGGCAGTGCTCGATACACGGATGCATTTAGTTGCCACCTTCGCACCTTCATCTTGGAAGAAGAATCGCATAACACCATGGAACTCAGAACCCTGAAAACAGTACAAAACAATGTTCTATACGCTATGCAATGTCGTTTGTTGGATGGATATTCACATAGGAAGCTAACAGTTTCCTAAAAGATCATCTGCAATTAAATAAAAAGTATATAAAATATATTACTTCAAGGTGGGTTAACAGAAGTTTGAGATTTTGTAAATTAACTTTTAATTAAATTTACTTGGGGGAAATGAGCCCAAATAATGTTGGCAATATGTGTCAACTTTATTTGTGAGTTGAAATACACATTTGTGTGAAATGTGAAGATAAAGGTTTCTACTGGGTGACCATGGAAAGAAGAAAATTGAAGAAGATTCAACAAAAAAGGATGGAACAAAAAGTATGCAAAGCTAACAATAAAAGTATGTAAAAACAAACAAGATTAGATATTCATTTCATTAATATTATGGTACATATATTAAATAGAATTCCAACATAAGGTGTGTTGACCTGGTTCTTCCAACAAGTGTCAACTAACAACTCATCAGAGCTGTCACAAGTCAAAGTACACTCTGGAGGACAAAGAGCTGTCTACTACATCATGCACTAGTCATGCAACAGACATCCGACACAACATATTTAACTTGTAGTCCAGCTCATGTCCTTCCTGTCTACAAATGTCAGAAACATAGATTTGTACAAGATGTACATATATTATATGAAATGACGATGAACATTCTATTATATTGCTATGATTAAAATAACTTACTGTGATCATATTTATGGTAAGATTAACAAAAGTCTAGCCATAGATATATCTTAAGTTTTACAATGAGAGATTTACATGTTCAGCATGAAACTTTTCAAACAGAATTCATAAAAAGCAACATGCAATGAGATACCTGTCCTTATCTGTTTTAATGTACCTAATGTGGCCAGTGGTTTTTTACCAATGGCTACTGCGACTAGAGTTTTTCACCAATGGCCACTGTGACTTGTGGACAGGTAGAAATGCAAATAAATTTGACATTGTGAGTGCAATAATTTCCTTATTTTTTATTTGGACATACAGTATCGTAATTCCTGTGTACCTAACTACATTTTCAAGCTTTGAAACATTTAACTTCTTCCTAACATTTATCATCTCACACAAAAAAGTATCTAAAATGTACCGTTATGTTAACTGCCACATAAAAAAGTTATGAAACCCAAAACATTACCTAACCGATTTTATGACCCCAGTTTATGAACAACATGCAGCATCAAACTACCAACTATGGGCAATATGCACCTTGTTTGAACTATTTACAAACATGGGTCCAGCAATGACAACCTGGGAACCATTTCACAAGCAACCAGGAAGAAAATACATTTCCTATAAAAAATAGAGCTTATCAATTTGTTTAATGAGCAGAATCTAAAGTTCTCGTTATCTATGGAGTTAGTGAAATGATCATAATGTGACACACTATAATGCAGGAAATAAGAAAAAACAATCATCATGGGGGTTACATCACAGACATTCAAGGATCGTGGGCGTTGTATCACAGACATTCAAGGATCCTGGGCATTGTATCACAGACATTCAAGGATCCTTGATGTCACATTTATCTCTAATAAAGTATATTATTGTTAGGAAATCTGGGATAAAGAGGAAATACCAACTTAATGGAAGACAGGTATGCTAGTTACAATCCCCAAGAAAGGGAACCTCAGTGAATGTAAGAACTGGAGAGGGATCATGCTTCTATCAGTGCCCAGTAAAATTGGCAGAGCTCCCTTTACATAAACTTTGTGGACTTCGAAAAAGCATTTGATAGTATATATAGGACAGTTCTATGGAAGCTCCTGAGGCATTATGGTTTACCCACAAAATTTGTAACCCTAATAAAGAACATGTACGAAGGTTTCACTGGTCATGTCATCTTTAATGGACAAGTTTCAGAAGGCTTCCAGATTGGAACTGGAGTACGACAGGGCTGCTTGCTATCTCCACTGCTCTTTCTGATAGCCATAGACTGGACAATGAAAAGATCCACAGAACACCATCGTACTGGGATCCAGTGGAACTTGTTCTCACAACTAGAAGACTTGGATTTTGCAGATGATCTAGCACTACTCTCAGAAACCCATGCAACAAAAAACAGAAAGGCTTCAAGAAAAAAACAGAAAGGCTTCAAGAAAAAAGCAGCCAACTGGGTCTTAAGATCAATGTGGGAAAGACAAAGGTGATGAAAGTCAACAGCAGATCCTCCGAACCCATCTCACTAGAAAGTGGTACTGTTGAGGAAGTACAAGACTTCATCTACCTCGGGAGCAACATCAGTACAAATGGTGGAGCTGACAAAGATGTGGAGCTACGCATCAATAAAGCTCGCCATGCCTTCAGAACCCTACGCTCTGTATGGCTCTCTTCCCAACTATCCATAAACACTAAGATCTGCATTTTCAACACCAACGTTAAACCAGTTCTTCTCTATGGCTGTGAAACTTGGAAAACTACTCAGTCTCTCAACAACAAACTCCAAGTCTTCATCAACATTCGCCTCCGATACATCCTTAAGGTATGGTGGCCTAACAAAATATCAAATAAAGAGCTCTGGAAGAAAACCAAACAGGAAGAAATAAGCACTACAATCAAGAGGAGAAAATGGAGCTGGATTGGCCACACACTCAGAAAAGATCCAACAAATACAACCAAACAAGCACTGGACTATAACCCACAAGGAAAGAGAAGACAAGAAAGGCCAAAAATCAACTGGAGACGCTCCACACTACAAGATCTTGAAAAAGTGGGGGTCACCTGGCAAGAGGCCAAAGCTATAGCCCAGAAGAGAGTGAGGTGGAGAAACATGGTTGACGCCATATGCTCCTGAAGGGGCCAAGAGGATTAAGTAAGTAATTGTTAGGAAAAAGATCACCCTGGTGCTAGCCCCAGTCTTACTGAAATGGTCCCTTGCTACTCATTTATTATAGTTATTTTAGTTATAGTATAGCTGAGCTTCAGAAGTGAACTTATGCAACAAAACACAAAGACACTGCCTAGACTTCTAAAAGTGACTCCAACGGGAGCCCCATTCAACTGAAACGGTCCCTCGTTACTTATTTGTTACATTTTTTTATTTTGAGCTTCAGAAGTGAACTGATGCAGCAAGACACTGCCTAGACTTCTAACACAACTAACAGCAATGTTGGATATACCAGGACTGCAATTATTTAACCCATATTACACCACTTCATTCACAGACGTTGCGTTAAAACAGAGTTCTACTTGATTTACCCACAGAGGCTTCCTTACGGATAAGTGACGGTGATTGGCGACTGGAATTAGAGTAGCAAGAAAAACTCATAGAAATAAAGCCTATGTGTTAACTGTTAAACCTGCTCACCAATCACTGACTCGTGTGGGGAAAAACATGTTATCTCCTCTCAGATCGCGTGACAACAAAAGGAAATGTCCCTTTCATGAGTACTCAGTGTACTGATCATAGCCTCAAGCCAATGCAAAAGACGTGTCAATCAATTTAAACTATTAGTATTACGAACTAGCCTAGTCTGGTTATTCACTAGTCATCTGCAGTACTTAGTGACCTAACAGATATACCAAAGCTTCAACACCAAAAGTAGCTCAACCTGTAAGTACATTAAGGACTGGGGAAAAACCAACAAACTGTTTACTGAGAGGACAATTACATCAGGATTATGTCCACACCTCTACCAGGCTCTAGTGGTCACTGTTTGCTGGCTACCTGTTGAATTGAGTTGCAGCTCACATTATGTATTCAAACAATCACATAATCACCCTGCAGGGCCATGACTCAGGCAAGGAATGATGAATCTAGGGGTGAAGGGAAGATGTATATAGAGTACATTTAAATTCCACACATTCTCTGTTGTTTACACAGTGTTGGAGACAGCTACCAATGATAACACAGGGATGGTTATAACTGGTGGAATTTGTACCCCAGCTTGACTCCCAAGAACCACATGACTCCAAGTCAGATTCTGTAGGAGCTCACAAATAAGATGTTATCTATGGGGCTTGGTCAGCATCTTAAAAGGCTACATATATTTTTGTGGACCACTTTAAACATCTGCATTTCATCACATCCCCCCTTCTGTTATCAATCCCTTTACGACACCACAAGGGAGACTAGTTCTCAAGGCTGAGGGACAATGGGATTATTGCAGAAATAGGGTTGACCCACATGTAACGACACACTGATTTTGACATAGATTGTAAGAAAGGATCAACTCATAAGACAATTTATGTCTATGGCAAATCAATACAAATGTTGGCTTTGTAGTAGCCATCATCCACTTCAACATTTTGTAATTAATCGTCTGACCATAATAAGAAAGTGCTTGTTTCCAGAGGACGGCAAAATAATTGGAACAGGTTACTGGCTTACTAACTCTGTATATACAGGCAGGAATATGCCTAAAACACAACTGAGAGATATCTGACAACAGTGGGCTACACACAGATGCAAATTTACTGTTCTCTTGATAAGCCAATTGTGTTGTTGTCTATAAGCCACTTAGACCTTGTTGTGGTGGACAGTAATCTTGTTTGCTGAATAACAAAGGAAGATGCTCATAACTCATTGCTTTATTTCTAGAACTTTACTATCCAGCACTTGGCGAGATGGGGTAAGTACTACATAAATGTAATCGATTATGATTACAAGTACGGTTAAATTTATGATTATAAGCATAATAAAGAAAGTGAGTGTAACTGATTACTTTTGCATGTAATCATGAGTACAATCATGATTACATTCAAGAATGCAATTGACACAATGAAATAAATAAAAACTCTCATGTTACTATTGTCACCAATGTTATTGAGCACATAGTTTCATGATTTCTTGGCTTTTCTGAGCAATGTAAATTTTATGTAATTGAGTAAGTGTACAATTACTCAAAATATTATCAACTCATTATTCCATCTCTGCTGATTTGTCTGCCTGCATTGGTACTTGGTAGGTGGCCACTGATTGAGCACAGTGGGGTGGACTTGTTATCAGCCCAACAGGGCCAATGCACACCAATATGACAAGTTTCCTGGGGAGAACTCACTGACTGTCTGCCTTATTTGGTTTGATCTCAGTGCTTCCTGGGGTGAAGGCTTCTTGAGTTTCATGCCAATCTGTTACCTCCTCTGAATCATTATCAGATGACTCATCTACCTCTAATTCGTAGTAACATCAAGTCACCACATGTAGGTGTCACTCTAATTTGCTATTGTTAGTAACTGAAAGTAACATCTTGAATAGACTGTTTTAATTAATTTTATACTTCTTATAAAAGAGTTTTTGTTCCTCCCATTTCTCAGATTCTTGTTCTGCTGTTTACAGGTACTGTATCTGATAAATCAGTCAACCCCCCCCCCCCACCCATTGCTTTGCCTTTGGACTTGCCCCAGCCTTCAGCTCTCCAAGTCTCCATACAATTCAAATGTTGCTATCAGACCATATAAATGCAGTTCTATTATTATTAACTATTAATATGTTTACAAACTTTCTCCAAACCTCATCATGATCTCACCCTCCCAGGGCCTCCCTGCTCCCCCTCCCGGTCTAGGTATTTCTACATTACCAATAACTATGGTGATTAATTACCTATTCATATAATTAATTAGCTATACAAAAATTTTAGCATAAAATGTGGAGTTTGATTAGTTTGTATTTATTATATTGAATCCTATGGTGGTATAATTTAGACCTTCAATTTCATTTTATATGTGGCACTTCAAGTTCATATATTAACAAATTAATGTGAAACAGAGGGATAAAAATAAAACTTTACTAACAACCAGCATTGATCAATAAATGCTGGTTACAATAAATGCTACAAACTATTTTCTTCGCGAAAAGTCACCAGACTTCGGAAAAGACGCCAGTCCAGAAGATTTTTCAGAACTTCGGACCAGAAGCCCAGAGAACTTATGGCGGCGGTTAAAGAATGGAATGTTACTTAAACATCTCAGAAGTCTCATTGTGATTATATTGTATTTATTTTAGTTATAAATTGTGAGTTTGTGACATGTTCTGGGAAATGTTTCGCCAACATTGACGGACAATCTGCCAAAGGATGTTGCTAGGTCAGTTGCCAATTTTACTCGCGAGGGTTCCACGGCTGCATACGGGAATTTCTTCCATGTGCCTTGTGTTCGTAGTATTACTGGATCCACAATCTGTTGAATTTTTTTGCATATTAGGTGAGTGGCATATGTAGTGAATATGCGCTAATTTCAGACAATGACATCTTTCTTGCAGTTTAGGTTAACTGACATATAACTGATATTATTTAGAGATATACCTTATATAGTGACTGCAGCGACTACAAGGATGAAGACCAAAAATGTCTTCGGATTTTAAATATAGTTGTGAATACCGAAGTGCATGCAAATTGAATAAAACAATACAAAATGTCATTACTTGGAGGAAAATCAGAACTGCTATTTGCAACAATATCAACCAATTTAAATAAATGTGTTATCATTACAACAAAAATAAATGATGTCTGGCAAGTGTGGGTATGTGAAAGGGGGTTCAAAGATTTATTTGTTTTTTTTAAATAACAAGATTTAACTGCCAGTCATTGCAGCTACAGCACCAAGTCTGGAGATCTTCACAGATGATCTCCAGCTTGCAACATTAATTCACATTGCATCTTTCACGCTATTAATTGTTCCTCTCCTTAACCCTTTCATGGCCAGAACGCCCAAATTAACAAGACCAAGACTACGCCTCACGACCAGAACACCCAAATCAACCCAACTATGCCTTGCTGCCAGAACGCCTCAAATTGCCCGGCAACAGGAGCCATTTTTAAATTGCATAGTTGTAAACAGTGTCGGCCAATAAGGGTATTTCCTTGTGGCAGTCGGCAGATGATATAGTGAGGTTGGACTATAAAATTTGGTTGGAAATGTTGACGATTTCCGTGATTAAATTACACAAGTTTTATTGGCAAACTTGTTCTGGGTTCGACGTCAAATACTGAAAACGGAACCACTTTTAAACTACGGTTTTGTTTACGTAATTTCAGCCGATAAAAATAAAAGCTTGTCATTTGCTGCGAGCTAGTATCATGGAGCTTGTCTGCATAGTTTTAAAACATGGAAACATTGGCGATGTCTACGATTAATTGTTAAGTTTTGAGCGTTCTATTTTTTGTACAACAGTATTATTGTGCAGTGGGAGAGAGCAGTATTTTTCTGTAGCTTGATTGTAATTCTGAACGTTGTTATTATGTCAGACTTTAGGGAATATTTGGAAGGTAGTTTTGACTTTTGACATCAGCCTTGATGAAAATATTTCTGATGGCGCAGATCATGATGAGAACGATTTTGGTGGTGGTGTTGATGCCAGCGGCGATCAGAATTTTTCAGAGCGTCAACAATAATGTGATTTCAGTTTTGTTTACCCTAGTCCTAGACTTAACATTCTTTTTTGCATATTAATTTATCTACATTTCATACACTGCATGTATCCACTAGTAATTAGTGAAAAAAACTAATTACCAAGAATAATTTTGAAAATATTTTTTCTTCAAACTTTAGCAAAGCATATTTTGTAAATTCACACAACTCTGTAATTTTTTTGCTATTCACTTCAGCAGTTGTTTCTTCAAATACTGTGTAATTTGTTATCAGATAATTTTTTTTATATTTATTTGCATTCATGCAACCAGAACCAATTATAGGATTTCGGGGCGATTTATCACTCGCCTAAATATGCCAAATTAATTTAGGCGAACGATTTGTTAGTTGGTTTTTTTACTGTGTGGTGGTGCCACCATTTTCCATTCGGATTCTGTCGTTGTCACCATGAAATTTTAATTGGTGCTTGTTGGCACTGACTTTTGTACAAGGAAATAAATGTTTACTTTAGTAAACCCCATACATTCTGATTGCAATTGGTGAAACGGTTTTGAATTGCAACATGCCACCGAATATCGTAGGCCGTAGCCTAGGCAAAGCCAGTGTACTGTGCCCGGGCCATGGCCACAACACGGTACTGGTTTCGCGTGCGACTTCACTTAGGCGGTTTAAAAATTGCAACTGAAATTCAAAAATATGCTATGTATAAGAATTAGATGTATACTCATAACTCATAAATGCAGCTTAGTAGGCTTAGTGGGGTGAAATGGCATGCTTCCATTGCATCATAATGCCAAACGCACAACTCAAACTCCATGTGCAAAAAATATGAATTTGTCATCCGCACATGAAAGAGTGAATCAATGTTAAATGGTACCGGATATGTGCGTCGTGAATTTATATGTTCAGAGCGGTTGAAAGATGAAGTAGAACAATTACTAAAATTATCGCTTTCAATGTCTAATCAACTTTTACACACCGTGTCAACTAATACTCTTGAGTGCCGAATAAACGTATAGGCCAAATAACAGTATAGGGTGGCAAATCGGCCGAATAGAATAATAGTATAGTGCCGAATAACAGTATAGGGGGCAAATTGTTCAAAACAAATAATAGTACAGTACAAAAAAATCACTAGTATATTTGTCTTTTTAGCGCCAAAGCAATTTTTTTACTTGACGCGAAGCCAAGACATCCCTAAAAACTACGCAGGTCGCCTGTATTTAGGTTTTTTTCCTGCCGAATATGTATAAACTTTGTGCGTATTTGTGTCACCACAGATATAGTAACCGCATTTTATATATGTGAAAACCGGGAAATTTTCCATTTTTAAATGGACATTAAAGTTTTATTGAACTGAATACGCAATCCCGTTTCAGGGGAAACCGCCGCCAGCCGCTTACAACCGGTTTGAGGCGCTGTGCACGACGGCCATTTACGCGACGATGCGTTTAAACTAATAATATACCATGTCGTGCTCCTGAGAACTAAGGATACTGATGGATTCATCTAATCATGGAATTCTAACGGTCTAATCAAGGCTCCTCAGAAGCACGGGATCCCATAAAATTCACGACTGTCGTTCGAAAGGATGAAAGCCGCCAGAGGGAGCCACATGCAAATCTAGTTGGGAGCCAGTGATTTTAGGATGAGCAGTAAACCGTTCCGTGGATGATTGATTAGCGCTAGCTATAGGGAGTGAGAGGGATTGCTCTCCTAAAAATTATGCCTTGCATAATTTGCCACGATTATCGGAGAATATAGGCTGGCACAAATGTTTAAATTTAATAATAGTATAGTGCCAAATAAGGTGCGTATAGGGTGGCATTTTTCATCAAATAAATACGCGTATAGGGACGCTTATTCGACATTCAAGAGTATATATTTTCGGTAGTTCAGATCCAGGTTATTAATTTCGATTCCCATTACGGCGTAGTTGGTCAATTGGATCGTAGCAAAATATTGTTGATCCCTTAACTATTCCATAACTGTACATGTCTACATGTATTTTATTCAGATCAACATACAACATTATGTGACATTTACACATAATACACATCAACATTAGTCCACTCATTTGATCATTTTTATCAACTGCGTGGCCAGCATAGCTTCGATGGCGTTCTTGCAATCTTGATGATATGTGAACTCTGAATATTGGAGCCCGAACACTGCTTTATAAAGAGGAGAGACTTTCCCAGTGAATCTAATACTCAAGAAAGTACCTGTCAAGACGAACACTTGCAAGCAGCGAGCGATTTTAACAATTGACACGAGCGATAAATCGCTCCCTAGATTATTGATTTGCGCAAGCGATAGGGAGCAATCGCTCGCCTCAAACGTGATAACCTGGGATTTGTTCACAATGTCATTTCATGATTTAATAAGACTCTTTAGGAGACAATGCATTGAAACAATATGTTTGGCCACGAAAGGGTTAAATTGCAATTTAAATTCTTTCTTCCAAATATTTTATTACTTTCTCTTACAGTACACACACCAAGTCTGTAAGCCTTGGAGAGAGGGTTGACCTGTACCCGGTAGACAAAGAAGATTATAGGAATTTGTATGAAACGACTCAAGCCAAAAGATTTTAGGACCATAATAGTTATTTTAAGTTTTCTGTCGTACTTAGATTAACTGTGTCAATAAAATCAAACACAACTTGGCACAAGGTATACATAAACTTTGGCATTGGCCTACTTCTTGGATTAAAGTTAAATAGCATAAATATTTACCAGTAAACGTTCATTGTAACTAGGCAGCTGAAATACTCAGAATAACGAGTATCATGGCTGTGTGCGACGCTAAAGACGCCACCTGTCTGCTCGTAAATTGTTCTGGGTCGCTGACTCTGAGCGCCGCCATATTTGAAATATTTGGTACATTGGCCACTTTGACCCATTATCGTCGCCGCTAGTGACCATGGTATGCAGTGTCATCTTTCAGGAACGTGGTACATACCCAATAAAAAACAATGAACCTATGAGAGATGCTAAATTCAACTTGAACATATTGTTGCCGCAGTTAACAGGGCGGATATATAAATACCTCATTCGGCTGGCTCAACTCGAACAAATCGAGGCGGTTCTCGTTCCACTCTTTGATTTGACGTTTCAGTCGTTGAAGTTCCTCTTCTTTAACTCTTTGTGCCATGTTTACGTCTCCGTGTGGCCTGTCGAATTTAACTACTCCACTACTTCCATGTTATCTGCCGCTGTGTTGTGTTTGTGGCGAAATTGTATAATAAATCCCCGAAATACTACTCCAACAGTAATCCGGTTCAATCAACGCGATCACTGAGCATGCGCACTATGTGTTGATTTTTCTTGGGGGCCCACTCAAAACTAGGCCAAGTGTTATAACGCAGTGCGCGACTTTGTAGCAGCGCTCTACGCGCCAAGGACATCAGGCAATGCGCCACTCCTATGTTGTAAAGATTTCTTCCTGTATTAATGTACTTGTCATTCCACGATCAAAGAGTAAATATAAGTGGACGTATAATCCTCTGAACAGTTAATTGACGTGAACATTAATTTCAATATGTTCCTATGTAAAGTCACGCAGACTGTGATGTAAAGCAAAAAATACAAGTGTCAAACACTTACTTAGTTAATATGCTAGCCAATAACCATATTTTATTAAACAAACGTGTATATGTTTTCAACGACAACAGGTTTTTTTTCGTTTATTACTTGTTGCAGTTAGAATTTATTTCATCATACAATTTCCACACCGTCCTGTTTATAAACAAACGTAAGCCCGTGTAATCAAGGATTATGTGGCAATTGGTGTTACATGGTGAATTGATTTAGTCTCTCTTGTAGCATTCACGAATATCTAGAACACACAAGCATGTTTTTTATCTTAAATTATACAGGCAATTTATTTAATTGTTAACTATGCAAGTAGGTGAATATATTACATTATTTGACATTTAGGCGCCAAGGAACAATTTAATGTGGGCAAAATGCTGTGCAAAACGTATTTTTACATACATCATAATAATTTCCACACACATTGATTTTTTTTATAGTTTGTTTTGTTTTGATTGAGCTCTATTCCTTTACAGTCCAGATCGACTCAAGTTAATGTAAGGTTTGTCAATCATGGGGAAATACAATGAGTGGCGTGGAAAACGAACAGAATGTAGAAGAATAAAAATGAATATTTCTCTACAAAGGCAAGCCATTCGTATTTATCTTGGTTTCCTATTATATGTGGAAAACAGTCACACAAATAAAATAGCTAATGAAATTTATAGAACGATCGGAATTGAAATAAATTGAATATATTATCCATTACGTACAATTATTTCATTCTTCCTTACATCAATTGCAGCATGAATGAATATGCAAGATATACCAATCACAATATAATAAAGAACACTCCAAATATTATCGCTGATACAATTTACACATATAGTCCATCATAAAACAAATTATTATGCTTTCTCCACTTCCTCCGGAATTATGAATCAAGCTATCCATTATTGTTATATATTTGTGAATCTAAAAATATAATTTGTGAATCTAAAATTAATTTATGCTTTATATGTAATATATATATTGTTTTTCTAAATGTATTTGTTTATCCGTGCCATGTATTACTTGAATGTTCAAATCAGGTTCAAATAAACGGAATCTGAGTTTAAACCGACCCGCCGTCGTTGTTTACTGATAGCGCCCGAACTTGTCTAGGATTACGTCTTGCGCATGCTCATTCTGGAATTGTGGGAAAGGAATTCCACTAGCGAAAACTTCGTGAAAGGTATTATCGGCGGTTGCTTCATCGGAGCGGGTAAATACTAAGTTTAGGTTGAATTTAGCAACATCTGATTTAAGCAGTTATACTATGTGCTATATAGTAAGTTATTGTGGGAATTATGAATTTAATCGCGGTTGGACGAGGGCAAATAACATAAATTTCTAAAACTTGTTTACCTTGCCAACGCTACCGTCCGGCTACGTCGACGCTAGATGTCTAGTTCGCGTATGACAGTTAAATGAAAGGTAAAATACTCCTCGATGTAGTGTTTATATCTTTTCTCTGAGGACACATCAAAGTGCTTTAGCCTTTATACGTCACAGCTACATCAGACTTGGTCACTCAAACATTTCAGCATTTAGTAAAAGAAGGGAATCAAAAGCAGATATATAATATATATTATATAGCCATTGGCATTGTAGCCATATAGGCCTACTGGTCGGTGTGGTGTTTGCCTTACGTAATATAATATGCCGTTTTCAAAAAACTCTGAAGATTTGTTTGCGCTTGGGATCAATATTCGAAACAACTATCAGTTATTTCATCTAACGAGTGCTGTTAGAAAAGTTGGTTTGACTGAACTACTCACCAATATCGAACGACGGGAAAATACATTTATCAAAGCGAGGCTAGCACAGGAATTTGCCTTAAAAGAAAGAGAGTCCTCGAAAAAGCCTTACTGTATGGTAATATACAAGTATACAACGCATTCAATGTATAAAAATGACGGGGACGGAGTGAGGTGTGCGATGTGTGCTTTATTAGAGTTTTCGTGTCTTGTTTGAGCATTTTATCCACAGATGTTGACGTGTATTTGTAAATATTTTAGCGCAGCGTTGGATGAGAATGACTGAAGAACGTCCTAGTGAATGAATTTTTTTTTTTTATTCGTCATATTCTTAATTATTGGCGATTGAACATTGTTTTTGGTGAATGGTCAACCGGATCGGTCGCTACATGCCTACCAGGAATAAGCTGCCAAACCAGTTTTCATCAGGTGCATCTACCAGAATGTCGTCAATGCGTGTCCCAAGCGACCTATTCAACACTGCTAAAAACTTCAGTGACAATGCGAGCTGGGTTCATCAATGCATGTGACCACGTTTGGGTGTGTTCCAATTTACTGCATCACTACCTATATTATGTAAACATGTTGACTCTTACCGGCTGTCAACTACGGACCATAGGGGCCAATATTATGAAGACGAACTTAGCGGTGCCACTCAAAACACTCCTTACTCTTCGATCACTAAATATATGTGCAACTTCCAGAATGCATCGGGGAATTACTGCTGGAAAAAATTAATTTTCACCCCATTTCTTCCGTAATAACAGCTGGAAGACAATTAAGAACGAACATTGAACACATACACAAGGGGAGAATTAATCCAACAAACCTGGTTGACATATGTCGACAAACTGACACAAGGTATAATGTTACCTGCGTACTACTAAATGCACGATCAATAAAGCAGTGACGGTGAAGGAACACTTGTTGGACCATTGTGGAGATTTTATGTTTTTAACAGAAACCTGGTGTAAACCGAATAAAACTGTTGTTGTTAATGAATTAACATCTATACAGACTATCATCGATACATCACTATCTCACAACAGAAGCCACCAAAAGTGCTGTAAACCCACTTGTGACCTCTCGCCTAGATTACTGCAATTCGCTCTTAACCTTCCGGCATCACAGATACTTCGACTGCAACAAGTACAGAACAATGCTGCTAGACTAATTACGCTCACCAGTAGGCATGGCCACATAACACCAGTCTTAAGGGGCTTACGCTGGCTGCCGGTAGCAAGTAGAATACATTTCAAGGTGCTAGTGTTGGCGTACCGATGTGTCAATGGTTTGACACCGACTTACTTGGCCGAACTTTTACACATATGCATCTACGCAAGGACTATGCGCCAACACTGCACCAATGCATCACTAAGAAGAGCATTGGTGAATTTGCATATGGAACAACAGCGCCTCGACTTTGGAATTCATTGCCCGCAGACATTCGTAATTCCAAGACGCTAAAAATTTTTAGGAAGTCTTTAAAGACTCACCTTTTTATTAGTCACTTCAAATATATGTAAATGAAGAGAATATTATGTGATGGACACTATGGATGGACTATTTGTGATATACATTAATTTTGCATTAGGATTCTCACCAGATTTTAAGGTTTTCTAAATTATTTTATTTATTTCTAAAGTAATTTATTTATTTATTCAGTGTTTACATGTGTGTTTATATTTAAATAGTATTTTATACCATGTGAATAGTATGTTATACCATGTACAGCGCATTGATCCATATATTGGGAATTAGCGCTTTTAAAAATACTATATTATTATTATAAAAATCACGGGGCCGTTTTATCTTTTTCCTGCATTGATTATTGCGAACAGTTTGATAAAGTGAAATATGGCGTATTTACAAAATGCACCAATGTGGCAATGGTGCTTCCACCTGACGATCAGTGCATAATTACATAAAATAAAAATATGTCTCAAAAACCTGTTTATGCATTATTTTTCTTCGAAAAAGTTCACTTTGTCAGACCTTTATACTCCCAGTGACTGAAATATGATTTTATATCTGATTATTGATGTATCTAGCATGGGATTCAGGGAGATCTCAAAATGAGGCAAAACTGGTGTGGAGCAAAAACTATCTCGGTGATTATATATATGGAAGGAAAAGTTATGTGGAATGATTCCATGAATGTTAGGTTTCAGAGTCAGGGTCTATTTTGTTTGTCCTCTTCAATCTCTCAGTGGAGAGAAATGGCAATTATATTTGTCACAGAGTCAGAGAGGGTTAGAGGCATCTCCGTGAAAATGTAGAGATCCAAGACAAGTGACCTTTCCTGACTAGAATATCCCAGACAGGTCACTTGTCTTCAATCTCTCTGTCTGCAGGACATGTCAGACAGAGAGAATCTGCCACATGACCAAAAATCCGGCAAGGCATTCGCCTATTCTCTCACCATATACTATAAATGAGTTCTTTTCACTTTCAATTACAATTGTATGAATTACATTACAAAAGATCACATCATGATCGTCTTCATGGTTTATTGTGCAGCATTTTATTGTAATGCAAACAGTGGTAAGAATAAAGTAACATGTAGTTGATTTAAGATCCCTACCGAGCCAACTTTCTTAAAAAAAGCAAACATCAAACTTACGATGCTAAAATCTCTTTGAAAGTGGATGATGTACCCACATTATTCTGAGCTATGTTGATGCCACCAATCCGTAGAATGTTGAAGACCACGGTCCATCTAGGATCGAAGCAAGCTGTCAGTGCTGATACAGGTGATATCAGCTCACAGTGAATTCGGCCCAGTGAATTCGGACAGAGTTCAGCCTGCAACTCTGATAACTTCGGCCTCAGAGCACAGCGGGCATAGTGATGTCGGCCCAAAACAATTGTGTAGCGAGCACATGAAGTTTAATGTGTGTCTTACTGTGAATAAAGCATCCTGTTTATTCTCTGATTTGTTAATTGATTTAGTTCCACATTATCCAGAAATTGTTACTTTGTATCTGCTTTTATAGCTTTTGCTTCCTTTCACATAAAATACGGTGCTATATTTTTTCCACTTTAACAACGAGTCAACGAGATGATCGTTAGAAATTATACAATTCGTTGTATCCTTAAAATTCATATCATGATATATTACACCAACAACTATAATATTATATACAGTTGAATAATTTTAATAAATTAAATTACAATTATCATAATATCTTGTTTCTGTATTTCAGATTTTCAGGCATTTCCCCTCATCAGGGGAAATTCTCCCCAGATTTTTTTTATTTAAGCAAAAACAGAGCAATGACAGTGATAAGCGATTATTTTATTGTGAATACAACGGTACCACCTGCATAATGGTCTTTGATCTATGCAGTGTTTTTCGTCAGATCATTTGAAATGTGAAGCATGGTCTTTTATTCACACCTGCTCACTGTACGAAACAGACAAAGCATTGTACTTCAACAGTATCTAGTTAAACTTAGCATCCTTTTGACGACAAGTACAGGAATAACAAACCCTTAAAGTGAAGGCTAATCCATTACTAGCTAGAAGTGAGAAGATCTTGTGTGTCACATCAGTCACTGAAATCACCAGCTGAAATGTCACTCACTATAGTAATGCAAGTGAAACTGTATAGAAATCACTGACTGAATGTAAACCCTGTCATCATTGACATCACAAAACCATGAGATCGCTCAGCTTATTAACTTCGAATTTTATGTGCACTTTGCGAGTTAGACACATTAAACATCTAATTTTACCTATAAATAAATATGTCCTAATTTTTTTGGCATGTAGTACATACACTATTAAACTTTGTGTACACACAAAAAAGAATTTTAGCTAGTGCCTTGTTGTTATTCCCTTTAAGTTGATTATTTCCTACTGCATGCAAGCTGTTAATGTGTCTAATGGATTCTCCTTTTTGAGATATATAGATCAATGCCAAGTTGATTTGTTGAAGTACTTTGGAACGAGTGTAACATTTACCAATGGCAAAGGCTAAAGCTGCAGTCCAAGAAATCCTGCATTTAGTCCAAAAGTACTGATGAATTTATTATGCAAATACCAACATTTGTTATGTGGAAATGTTCAGCTGTTAAGTGTATTGACAAAGTGTATCTCTTCATCAAAGGTTCTTAGACAGATTCCAAAGATATCACACAGAGAATTACTTCTGTAGAAGATGTGTTTGACAGTTGAGAAACTGAAAGTGGACATCAGTTGTAGATTTCCTCTTCAAAACTAGTGACAGGGAGACTTGGGGTCAATTGAATTGGAATTGAAACTCCAATTCCAGAATTGAAATGGGTGTTTTCTTTTAAAGTAATTGGAATTGGTGAACATGTAATTGGTTTCTCAATTACCTTTCAGTTACCTTTTTAGTTACAGGGAATGAAAACATATTTCATACAGCTTGGTTACAGGGAATGAAAACACATTTCATACAGCTTGGTTACAGGGAATGAAAACATATTTCATACAGCTTGGTTACGCTTGGTTACAGGGAATGAAAACATATTTCATACAGCTTGGTTATGCTTGGTTACACTTGGTTACAGGGAATGAAAACAGTGAAGCTAAAAAACAAAAAACTTTATAGCAAAACAGGTTTTTCATTTTTGTATAAAAGGGTACGTTGCCATTTTATCTATAAGCAACAAACATTAAAGAGAAACAAGTCATGGTTTTGGGCCTATAAAACCTATAACAGGTACTAAAACATAATCATTTGCAACTACAATTAAGAATATCACGCCAGTGGTTTACTTGGAAAACCTTGTTGAACAACACAACATCTTAATTTCATGGGCCATGGCATACTGTCAGATAGCCCTACGTCATGAGTATCAAAGTCTAGGAAAATTCTCTCGTCAAATGAAAATATATCTGTATATACCTATTCCTATATTTGCCAATACAATATGGCTATGCTGTTTGCATCCAAACTCAACTTATGTAACATATTTTGGCCTTTGTTTACTAAACTAGTCCTCTTTCTGGCAAAATAACATGTTTCTTTGAGACTGCGTTGGTTCTGTGTATGCCGGCCTCCCTTAAAATGTCACAATAGTCTAGGTTAGCCGATTTTCATAGAACTGCACATGCGCTGATCGGTCTCGCTGGTTAACATGTCAGCCCTCAGTCAACTGGAGAACACATTCTGAGTTAACCAGTGGTGTGATATTCTTGATTTTAGTTGGACATGGTTCTTAGACAGATTCCAAAGATATCACACAGAGAATTACTTCTGTAGAAGATGTGTTTGACAGTTGAGAAACTGAAAGTGGACATCAGTTGTAGATTTCCTCTTCAAAACTAGTGACAGAGACTTGGGGTCAATTGAATTGAATTGGAATTGAAACTCCAATTCCAGAATTGAAATGGGTGTTTTCTTTTAAAGTAATTGGAATTGGTGAAAATGTAATTGGTTTCTCAATTACCTTTCAGTTACCTTTTTAGTTACGTAATGTAACTTTTAAACTCAAATAATCAATGAAATATACTATATTTGTTTTCCATTATGTACTCAAATATGCAGACATTAAATAAAGCTGCCCTAAAAATAGATGGTTTTTTTGCTTTGAGTTAAAAATTAGTTGGAATTAGTATTTTGGAATGAATTTGTATTGTTGAGGTGGAATTGGTATGCTGTAATTGATGTGGAATTATAATTGATATACCTGGGTACCAGTAATATAGCTGACCCCCAAGTGAGTGTCACCAGGATCATGTTACTTGTTAATTATTTATATGAATGATCTACCTTCAGGATAATGTTAAGTGAGTTATGTCAGAGTTATGTCAGGTGCATAGCCCCAAAACCATAACTGTTGCTTTTATAGAGTGTATTTGGTGTTAGTTTGCCTCTAATCAAGTCTGTGTGTTCCTTACAGGTAAACCTGGCTGGTTTAAGTCGTATGCAAATGATGGAGCACGTACACCTGGCAGGGGAAGACGAGGCTGATGATATCTACTCGGGGTTCAATGAGTACGACGCCACTCTTGACACTGATGTTAGTCTTTCTTGAGTCATTCACGGGTCACTGTCTCGAACAAACTATTAAATTATTCTGCCTCTATGATTACTATGTAACAATGGATCAATGAACTGAGGATGGACTTTTAAAACAGTCTTGTGATATTGCAAGGTATGTAGCGACTGGTCTCAGTGTCAGACTGTCTCTCTTTCAGGCCCTACAGAATGACCCAGACTTTTGAAAGAGTCTTGTGATATTGCAAGGTATGTAGTGACTGGTCTTAGTGTCAGACTGTCTCTCTTTCAGGCCCTACAGAATGACCCAGACTTTTAAAAGAGTCTTGTGATATTGCAAGGTATGTAGTGACTGGTCTTAGTGTCAGACTGTCTCTCTTTCAGGCCCTACAGAATGACCCAGACTTTTAAAAGAGTCTTGTGATATTGCAAGGTATGTAGCGACTGGTCTCAGTGTCAGACTGTCTCTCTTTCAGGCCCTACAGAATGACCCAGACTTTCAGCACATCGTCAAGACCAGTAAGAGACCCCCAACTACAGCTGCCAAAGGGATAGGAAATATAGGGCGTGGTCCTATTGTTCCCCCTTCTTCTATGGGGCGTCTCAACACTGGCGGAGTGGATGGGCAAGCCAGGCCAATGACAGCAGTGGTCGGTGCTGGCTTCACTGGGAGTGGACCGAGAGGTGGGTGTAGGGTAGTAAGGGTGTTGGCTGGTCAGTGGACAGAGAGGTGGGTGTAGGGTAGTAAGGGTGTTGGCTGGTCAGTGGACAGAGAGGTGGGTGTAGGTTAGTAAGGGTGTTGGCTGGTCAGTGGACAGAGAGGTGGGTGTAGGGTAGTAAGGGTGTTGGCTGGTCAGTGCACAGAGAGGTGGGTGTAGGGTAGTAAGGGTGTTGGCTGGTCAGTGGACAGAGAGGTGGGTGTAGGGTAGTAAGGGTGTTGGCTGGTCAGTGGACAGAGAGGTGGGTGTAGGGTAGTAAGGGTGTTGGCTGATCAGAGTATTTTTAGTTTTAAGAGATGTGGGTTTGTGTCAACTTTTTGTTAGTTAAAATCATGGTTTGGCAAAGAAGTGCACATTAGGCAGCCAGAGAGTGTGTATTGGGCAGTCAGAGAGTGTGTATTGGGCAGCCAGAGAGTGTGTATTGGGCAGTCAGAGAGTGTGTATTTGGCAGTTCAGTTAGAGAGGTGTTTATTGGGCATGCAGTTAGAGAGGTGTGTATTGGGCAGTCAGAGAAGTGCCTATTGGTAGAGGTGGATATTACATAGCCAAAGAGGTTTTGTTTTTTCGTTTTGATTAGTTAGAGTAGTGGGATAGAGGATATTGAGTAGGCAGCTTAGGCAAGGATTTTCCACAGAAATTAGCCTCATTTCTTCATTTCCGCCAGACATTATTATTAAATGTATAGGGAACGTAAGTCTCATTACCTAGTTTTAGCTCTGGAGTCCACTGTTGACCTCTGCTGTTTTGATGCATGTGTAAATAACAGGATTATATTTTGGTTTTGGGTGTACTCACAGAACTGACACCAAATGGTGTAAATTTTTCTGGTTTCAGACCGATGAAAAGATGTTAAAGATGTTACTGTTAAGAGCAGAAATGCAAGTAGCTACACTAAGATGTGTAGATGATTGTTACATTACTAACAAAATGATGTGTTCTTTCAGGCATTGCCTTTGATCCAATGAAGACAAAGACAGGTCCAGCGCCCCCTCTGGAGCAGAAGAATGAAGACACGTATGTTCAGGATATATTTATACAACACTTTCATTTGCTTTGTTTGACATAGCAGAATCATGCAGCAAAATCGTGATTTTCTATTCACTGCCTATTAAACATAATAATATCTTAAACAATCTGCTGCAGAGAAATGGATATTGTGTGTACATGTACACTCTAGCATGGTGATAATGATACATGTCTTCTAGTGGGGCTGGTGTCCCTGTGTAGGCTCACTGGTTGTGTTATGTTGTAGACCGGAGGAGAAAATCAAGCAGCTAGAAAAGAAAGTGAATGAATTAATTGAGGAGAGCTGCTTTGCAAGTGCACGGGGCGAACTTCAGCTGGTATGTATAGGAGTCTTGCGGATGTTAAGGTTAACTAATGATTTGCTATCGTTTGCAGCTTAATGTGACATTGTAAAAACAGGAACCATTAAATTCCAGCATAAAGCCATGCTGGGAATATAAAAAGCAGTTTTATGCATTATTTATGTATTACATGCCCTGTTTGTTTGAAGGCCCTGGAGAAAGCTAAGGAGGCAGGCAGGAAGGAACGCATGCTGGTCCGACAGCGAGAACAGATCTCTGCTACAGATCAGATCAACCTTGACCTTACATACTCTGTGAGTCCGCACCTCAACAAACCACCTTCTGTTGATTATTGACTTTGCCCATTGTCAATCAGATGACATCATATAGATGACATGGTGCATCAGAGAAACACTGTTTGATGAAATTATAAACTCATTTACTCCACAGCACTAGATGTGTCTATCCCAGTTGTTTAGTTAAAAAAAAATTCCAAAAAAATGTTGTTTTTGACATCACAGAAAGTTTCAGGGAAAGTTCTCAGTTGGTAGACTTATATGAACAATGAAAGAGCAGGATGGCTTGTCTTGTGTATAAGCAACGATTATAATTATGTATAATGTAGGTGGTTTCAAGTTGTATACATGCATACTTTAACAAGACAGTTTTATTCAATGCCAAAGCGAATACCAAGTAAACCTAGTTCCTAAGTGAACAGGTAATTTATATATACACTGTACTCCAGTAATATTTGGCTTTAATATTGATTTGTTGTAGGGCAATAGTAACAAAATACGTAAGTAAGTTAGATAAAGTGGATCTGTAGCTAGCGAGTGCCATGGTCAGTCGCTGGCAAAGAATAACGAGGCATCTGTTACTTTTATGAAACTAACTAACTAAATTCCTTGCATAGTCATATGAGATAACGAAAGGCGTCCATTTCAGGACAGTTGTGTTGTGTGGACTTATCAATTGAGAGACACAACAACACTAAATCACAGTGCATTTTATTTCAATTTATCAGTGTACTTTCAGCTTTTATAGTTGCTGATTTATAGCAACAATTATCATTACTGTGAATATTGTTACTGATGTATTTTCTTGTGGCTAGAGACCAATCAGTCTGAAATTGGTGTTAAATAATGATTGACAGGTGCTGTTCTGTCTAACAGACCAATCTGCCACTAACTGATGATTGACAGGTGCTGTTCAAATTAGCTAACATTTACCATGAACTGATGATTGGTGCAAACTAAACTATACCTTAAACTGATGACTGACAGGTGCTGTTCAACTTGGCCAACCAGTATGCCATCAATGAGATGTACACCGAAGCGCTGAATACCTACCAAGTGATAGTCAAGAATAAGATGTTCAGCAATGCTGGTAAGTCCAGCTGTCAGAGATGTGCATGTTTTCACAGTTGTGGGGTACTTCAGAGAAGTAATATCTGTGCTGCACAGAATATCTCACTGCACCATTTATTTACATCTCATTGTAATAACACAACTTCTACTGCTCCTCAATTTAATGTCAAGAACAATCCAACTTGCATGCATTCAAGACAGTGGATTCTTGGAAAAACATGTCTATTGTGGAAAGGCGTTTACAACAATAGATACTACTGTGTTGTTTGTGAAGTTCCACTCACTACAGCATTTGCACTAACCATACATAGCCATCCCTCATCCAACTGCTGTGATGGCTGGGAAGGTGAAACATCAGCTGTGTAATTATTAAAGAGATTGTTCAAGTTGTTTGTTTGTTTGTCTGATTATAGTATACCTAAGCTGTACTAACATAAAAAGAAACTGAATAACTAATTATTGGAAAAAAGATATGGGTTTGTTATATAAGGCTAACTATTAGCCTTGCAAATGTTCATAATTTGTATGTGTAAAAAGATCAGAGATTTTTATGTTCATTGATGATTTTTAGACACACATGTCGCTAATAAATTACTTATTTTCATGAAGGTCGTTTGAAGGTGAACATGGGGAACATTTACTTCAAACAGAGGAATTACTCTAAGGCCATCAAACTGTACCGTATGGCCCTTGATCAGATTCCAAACACGCACAAGAATATGAGGTAATATTTCTGATTACGTATTGTCAGATTTGAAAATAATTGTGCTGTTACTAAGTAAATAAAAATGTGTCTTGACAGGTATATTTGATGTGCTGATTTTCCATTCAACTTTTGGAATGCCTTACATATTTTGATGTTTTGTACTTGAAGTTGTATTAATTGTTTATTTATCTTCACTGTCACCAAATGTATATAGATGTATCAATTACATTGTTGCTTTTTCCTCTGACTTGCAGGACCAAACTGATGCAGAACATTGGTATAACATTTGTGAAGCTGGACCAGTACAATGATGCCATCACATCGTTTGAGCACATCATGGCTGAGGAGCCAGACTTCCAAACAGGATTCAACTTGATCCTCTGTTACTATGCACTCGGGGACCGTGACAAGATGAAGAGAACATTCCAGAAACTTCTCTCCATTGACCTCAAGATTGATGATGAAGACAAGTACATTTTGTCCAATGTGAGTCTACCTGTGATCTTTTGACTACACTGTTAATTTGATCTGCCTATTCACATGGTTTGGCACAGTACCCAACTGATAATATAGCATAATTTTCTGTGTATAATATGCCCCTAATTATACGCGCCCTTTCTCTGCTCAAATCGGACAGAATTTCTACATTACTGTATAATATGCACTCCAACTTATTAACATCATCCCGCAATTCCCCTGATTCCAATAGTTTGGTTGAAGTGCAGTCCAGAATTGGCCACATGGATTTCATCACAGAATTGTTAATTTGTCCCTGTCTGACCGTGGTTTTGAAAGTGTTTGGCTTATAACTAAATTGTAAATTATCACTTATTTGAGTCATTTTTATGTGATATAGCATCTGGCAAAATATCTTGTGAGATTCCAATTGCATATTTGGCCCAAGATTTTGTAAAGCTTATTACCATGTATAATACGCACATGGACCTTTAAGCAAAAAATTTAAGGAAAACATGCATATTATACATTTATGGCATTTTGTTTGATCCGGTATGTTATATATCATTGTAGGATGACAAGCAGTACAACCTGATTCAGGAAGTTATAAAAAATGATGCCCTTCGCAAGATTGAGCGCGAGAAGTAAGTCTTTTGCTCAATGTAGTTGTCTAGGGACTCATCGTTCCATGTGTCACAGTTGTCTAGTCTAGGGAACTCATCATTCCATGTGTCACAGTCGTCTAGTCTATGGACTCATCATTCCATGTGACACAGTCGTCTAGTCTAGGGGACTCATTGTTCCATGTGTCACAGTCATCTAGTCTAGGGGACTCATTGTTCCATGTGTCACAGTCAACTAGTCTAGGGGACTCATTGTTCCATGTGTCACAGTCGACTAGTCTGGGGACTCATAGTTCCATGTGTCACAGACGTCTAGTCTAGGGGACTCATTGTTCCATGTGTCACAGTCATCTAGTCTAGGGGACTCATTGTTCCATGTGTCACAGTCGACTAGTCTAGGGGACTCATAGTTCCATGTGTCACAGACGTCTAGTCTAGGGGACTCATTGTTCCATGTGTCACAGTCATCTAGTCAAGGGGTCTCATTGTTCCATGTATCACAGTCGTCTAGTCTAGGGGACTCATAGTTCCATGTGTCACAGTCATCTAGTCTAGGGGACTCATTGTTCCATGTATCACAGTCGTCTAGTCTAGGGGACTCATTGTTCCATGTATCACAGTCATCTAGTCTAGGGGACTTATTGTTCCATGTGTCACAGTCAACTAGTCTAGGGGACTCATTTTTCCATGTGTCACAGTCAACTAGTATAGGGGACTCATTGTTCCATGTGTCACAGTCATCTAGTCTAGGGGACTCATTGTTTCATGTGTCACAGTCATCTAGTCTAGGGGACTCATTGTTCCATGTGTCACAGTCGTCTAGTCTAGGGGACTCATTGTTCCATGTGTCACAGTCATGTAGTCTAGGGGACTCATTGTTTCATGTGTCACAGTCATCTAGTCTAGGGGACTCATCGTTCCATGTGTCACAGTCGTCTAGTCTAGGGGACTCATTGTTCCATGTGTCACAGTCATCTAGTCTAGGGGACTCATCATTCCATGTGTCACAGTCGTCTAGTCTAGGGGACTTATCATTCCATGTGACACAGTCGTCTAGTCTAGGGGACTCATCGTTCCAGGTGTCACAGTCATCTAGTCTAGGGGACTCATTGTTCCATGTATCACAGTCGTCTAGTCTAGGGGACTCATTGTTCCATATATCACAGTCATCTAGTCTAGGGGACTTATTGTTCCATGTGTCACAGTCAACTAGTCTAGGGGACTCATTTTTCCATGTGTCACAGTCAACTAGTCTAGGGGACTCATTGTTCCATGTGTCACAGTCATCTAGTCTAGGGGACTCATTGTATCATGTGTCACAGTCAACTAGTCTAGGGGACTCATTGTTCCATGTGTCACAGTCGTCTAGTCTAGGGGACTCATTGTTCCATGTGTCACAGTCATGTAGTCTAGGGTACTCATTGTTTCATGTGTCACAGTCATCTAGTCTAGGGGACTCATCGTTCCATGTGTCACAGTCGTCTAGTCTAGGGGACTCATTGTTCCATGTGTCACAGTCATCTAGTCTAGGGGACTCATCATTCCATGTGTCACAGTCGTCTAGTCTAGGGGACTCATCATTCCATGTGACACAGTCGTCTAGTCTAGGGGACTCATCGTTCCATGTGTCACAGTCGTCTAGTCTAGGGGACTCATTGTTCCATGTGTCACAGACGTCTAGTCTAGGGGACTCATTGTTCCATGTATCACAGTCATCTAGTCTAGGGGACTCATCATTCCATGTGTCACAGTCGTCTAGTCTAGGGGACTCAATGTTCCATGTGTCACAGTCATCTAGTCTAGGGGACTCATCATTCCATGTGTCACAGTCGTCTAGTCTAGGGGACTCATTGTTCCATGTGTCACAGTCATCTAGTCTAGGGGACTCATCATTCCATGTGTCACAGTCGTCTAGTCTAGGGGACTCAATGTTCCATGTGTCACAGTCATCTAGTCTAGGGGACTCATCATTCCATGTGTCACAGTCGTCTAGTCTAGGGGACTCATCGTTCCATGTGTCACAGTTGTCTAGTCTAGGGGACTCATTGTTCCATGTTTCACAGTCATCTAGTCTAGGGGACTCATCGTTCCATGTGTCACAGTCATCTAGTCTAGGGGACTCATTGTTCCATGTATCACAGTCATCTAGTCTAGGGGACTCATTGTTCCATGTATCACAGTCATCTAGTCTAGGGGACTTATTGTTCCATGTGTCACAGTCAACTAGTCTAGGGGACTCATTGTTCCATGTGTCACAGTCATCTAGTCTAGGGGACTCATTGTTTCATGTGTCACAGTCAACTAGTCTAGGGGACTCATTGTTCCATGTGTCACAGTCGTCTAGTCTAGGGGACTCATTGTTCCATGTGTCACAGTCATGTAGTCTAGGGGACTCATTGTTTCATGTGTCACAGTCATCTAGTCTAGGGGACTCATCGTTCCATGTGTCACAGTCGTCTAGTCTAGGGGACTCATTGTTCCATGTGTCACAGTCATCTAGTCTAGGGGACTCATCATTCCATGTGTCACAGTCGTCTAGTCTAGGGGACTCATCATTCCATGTGACACAGTCGTCTAGTCTAGGGGACTCATCGTTCCATGTGTCACAGTCGTCTAGTCTAGGGGACTCATTGTTCCATGTGTCACAGACGTCTAGTCTAGGGGACTCATTGTTCCATGTATCACAGTCATCTAGTCTAGGGGACTCATCATTCCATGTGTCACAGTCGTCTAGTCTAGGGGACTCAATGTTCCATGTGTCACAGTCATCTAGTCTAGGGGACTCATCATTCCATGTGTCACAGTCATCTAGTCTAGGGGACTCATCGTTCCATGTGTCACAGTTGTCTAGTCTAGGGGACTCATTGTTCCATGTGTCACAGTCATCTAGTCTAGGGGACTCGTCGTTCCATGTGTCACAGTCGTCTAGTCTAGGGGACTCATTGTTCCATGTGTCACAGTCATCTAGTCTAGGGGACTCATCATTCCATGTGTCACAGTCGTCTAGTCTAGGGGACTCATCATTCCATGTGTCACAGTCGTCTAGTCTAGGGGACTCATCATTTCATGTGTCGCAGTCATCTGAGCGATGTGTCATGTTTCCTGTTTCTTGCTCCATAAATATTATAAATTTTGAGCATTGTATATAATGCATACCTTATTAACGACTTATGGTGAAAACACCGGCTAACATGCCAACCAAATTATTTTTAAATTTAATTTACTTGATTACAGTATTGTTTAAACTACTTTTATAAACAAAATGAATGTTGTTTTCTATAAATGCATAACAACAGCCTGAAGCAAACAAGAACAAGTATTAGCAGTTCTTTACGTGTGAAGCAAACAAGAACAAGTATTAGCAGTTCTTTACGTGTGAATTTTCAGAAAAGCAGAAGCAGAACGTTGCATCATGATGGCAGCAAAGATTATTGCTCCAGCTATTGAGGAATCTTTCTCCGATGGCTACGATTGGTAAGCTTGTAGAAAACAAACTCTTTTCCTAGACAGTGTGTCAACATCCAATGTTGACTCTGACAGATTAGTGTGTCATCTTTCTGCCTGCTGTGACAGATAAAGTTCCAGAGAGTGAGTCATCTGTCTCTACCTGTTGTGACAGGTAAATCTATACACAGAATAGTCTTTTTCTGATAAGTCACGGCACTGTCTGTCACCATCGTCTGTTGGTTGTGGCAAAAAAATTAGATGCTGAGCTATTTGTTTATTCTGAATGTTGCATATCTGAACATTGAGTCATATTTGTCAGATATATTTAGTATGAGAAATAATTTTATCAAATGGTAGTGGGAGATGTTTAAATTTTATTTACTCCCACTTCTTAAAAAACAATTAAGCATACAAGAGTTGTTTAGTTTGGTTTTAGTAAAATATTTTTATCAACATAGTGTGACCTTTTCTACAGCTCCTAGGGACATGGTTATAAAAAACAGTGAACTAGAATTAATTCAAATAGGAAATAGTATAACAGTGTAGACACATATACTTCATGTGCTGCAGGTGCAACGACCAAGTGAAAATGTCTCAGTACCTTGATCTTGCTCACAGTCTCGAGATCGACAAAGCCATCGGCTACCTGAGACAGAAAGACTTCCAGCAGGTAATGATATCTTCAGTCCCATTTATGTAGTGTTCTCTGCTATTCAGTTATGGCTGCTTAGTTACAATGATTATCATTTGTGCACCTGTATGAATAATTGCATGACTTGAGCATCTTATGTGAAACAACTTAGTTTTGTTTAATTTCAGCTGTTCTATTAAATCTATTTTATCACTTATTATTATTATTTACTCTTTTTTACTGATCTCTGTAGCAGTACGATTTATACTTCTACTGACATAATCAGTTACGTGACGATTGAATGATGCCACAGTTTGTGTGACCTTCAAACGACCAAGGTTAAAATGTCAAACCCTCACCATGTCCTATTGTCTTTTCTTTTTAATTTTCTAGTCACTAGTGATTACATTGTGATGGAAACATGGTGGCCATAGCTATTCTCTGCAGCCACAGGAGTAGGTCTTATCACTGATGACAGCTCTCATCACCAAAGAGGATCCCAAGACATGCTCCTGGCTATTGGGGTTGAAATGGACCCGTTTTGTCCACTGATGCCAGACAAATAGAAATTGAATTATTTCTTGAAGACGTGTGCTTATGTTCTAGGCTGTCGAAACGCTCAAGTCGTTCGAGAAGAAAGACACAAAAGTAGCAGCAACGGCTGCCACAAACCTCTCGTTCCTCTACATTCTGGTTTGTCAGGGTTATGTTCCTCCTTATATTGTATTTGATCATAATACCATCCATACCTGCATTAGCACCCACCCCTAATTTAAAAAAACAATTGGGGTTAACTCACCACCTCCTCACATTGCCACCCCCATATCAGCCACATACAGAAAACATTTATGATCAAAATGTAGATGATAAACATGCAAAATTAGACCAAATGGGCAGACATTTTTTATCAGTCTTCACCTTCTGTTGGGTTTCAGGAGAATGAACAAGACAACGCGGACAAGTATGCAGAGGTAGCCCTGGCGGCCGATAGATACAACCCTTCAGGTGGGTCCAGTTAAGTTCTAGTCATTCATCAACAAATATGTCTGTAGTTGTCGCCCCCAGTAGTTAAGACTTAACACATAGCCCAAAATTAAATTCATGGCTTCTAATTATCTGGTGCACCCCTAAACAAGACCCTTAAAACCTGAAGAAATAAAAAAAATTATGGGGGCCACTGGAGTGTTCACCTGTTACCTCAGAATTACTTACCAACTAGAATATGCCAGTTTTCACCATCTTGCTGGAACTAGCTTTGTTTCTATAATCATTAAACTCAACACTATCATTTGTTAATTGGAAATATTCAATAAAAAAAACTATATTAATTTGCTTGACCCAGTATATTGAATACTTGTTAATGATTTAAAATATTGACATCTTATTAAAAAAACAAGTTTTTTTATTATTGCAATCTTTTTAGTATAGCATTAACTGTCCCAATGATTTGCCTATTCATACATATGATTGTGTAATTTAACACTCCTCCATAGATCCCATTTAATGGATAAACCATCAATTCGTATTTATATTTATGTTGTGTCTGATTGTCTGGTTGTTGACAGTTGTTGTTATTTGTCAACAGCATTAGTAAACAAGGGCAATGTGCTGTTCAACAAGGGAGACTTTGAGAAGGCACGTGAATTCTACAAAGAGGCCCTTCAGAATGATTCCTCATGTGTGGAGGCTCGCTATAACTTGGGTGCGTTGATAACACCAACTTTAGAACTCGTTGATACAGACTAGCTGCAGCATATGGATATCCTTGATACAAAACCAATTTTGGATTGGAATTGTTCAAGTTCAGGCGTATCTGGCTTTCACATAAATTTTTATGAAATTTACCAAAGAAGAAGTAGCAAAATACAGATGTTTTTATGTTTGTTACAATAGTACACAATCAAGTCATGAAACATCTGTGGCCAACACTTTTTATGTTTGTTACAATAGTACACAATCAAGTCATGAAACATCTGTGGCCAACACTTTTTATGTTTGTTACAATAGTACACAATCAAGTCATGAAACATCTGTGGCCAACACTTTTTTCTGAACGTTTAACTCTGTTTATGGTGACAGTGGGCATAAAGACGCAGAGAATTAACGAGGTTCCCAGTGCTACCAGCATTCTTGGTGTATTTATTGAGAACACCATTACACTGTACACTGATGGGGAGGGCAGTGTTAGTTGAGCCACTGGGTTAGTTGAGCCACCCATGTTTCCCAGGAAACTACAGCAGTGACAGTTATATGGTATCACCCAGTGATTGAACATGTTATTAGAACATAGTGGACGTATGATAAGTGTCATTTGTCACATCGGTCAGAAAATGTGAGTTAAAAGTATGTTTTTTTATGTTTTTCGAAACTTTTTGTGATTGTGATTAATGTCTGCTGGTGTGAAAACTTTCAATGCATGTGACCAGACTTTATAGTCTGTGCACTTACAAATGGTTTAACTGTACACAGGGAAGAATATTATTTACATCACTTCGTGCATTAATGAGACATTAATTAAAAAACCTTAATTGTCGAAACAGGGCTAGTTGAGCCACCCAAGGCCCAAGGGAGGAGTTTTCTTTACCCCAAAAAACATCAAGGAATTAATTTTCCAAGCAAATTGGGACATCGAATAGCTACATATTAGCAGTTAGTTACACTGGTTGCAATTGACCTATAAGTCTATATTAATTGTGTTGACTTATTAATTAAGCATGTAGACTTGTCAGAGAAGTGTTGTACCCATTGGCTAGATGTGTGGGCTGAGTTGTTATTACATTTTAGTACAAGGCCTACATAAAGTATACAAATTATTACAAACTATACAAACCTCTATTTGAATCAGCTACATATAATTATCCATACATACTAGATGTATTATCTTGGTATAAAATGATCTACTAATAATCATTGGTTACGTGAGTAAAAACAATTTTTACTTATGAATATGATTGTGCCCTAGATATCAAAAAGAATGAAAAATTGCTCAACTAACACGGCATTCCCCTACTGTGTGTTGTGTGACTGTGGGTTTGCCCCCCAGATCTAGATCTGGAATTTTTCGGACATATATTCATGAGCTCAAAGTCTATGTTAACTTTACACTTTATATATATATATATATATATATATATATATATATATCTTTCTTCTTTCTTGCCCCTCCCTGGAAAAATTCCTGTGGATGCCCCTGCAGTGATTGGTAGTGAATGATCTGTGATTGACCCGTTTCCTTTTCCAACTCACTCATGAGTATTCCTATCCTATGTCATTTCCATGCTCAAACAGTTAATGTGTGATCCTTCATTTTCTCTCGTCCATTATGAATCATGGCTGGTCTATGCATTCATGTTCTTTGCAGGACTGAGCAACAAGAATCTCAAGCGATATGAAGATGCCCTCGATTCATTCTACAAACTGCACGGGATCCTGCGGAACAGTCCACAAGTGATCTACCAAATAGCTGACATGTATCCTTCGTCTGACTATTGGTCTCACTTTGTTCTTTTGCTTCTGCAGAAAATCACCAATTAATGATGTTAGTAAATCTTTTTGAATTCCGTGTATAGGTTAGAAACAACTAGAAATATTTTGTCTTAAAGCGATTTCACATGAACGGCAACAATGCCACTACATTTATTATTTATGCGATGTTCTATCCCTTTAATAACATTGGCATAACGTCTAGTGTGAATACTGCAAGTGAACAGTATCTAATACATCACCACATAAGACAGGACTGCAGCCGATGTGAAAACACCTTTACTGTTATAATAGTGATGGTAAAACTTCCATAGTGCCTAAATCGTCAGGAACTTGAACTTGGAGGCATACTAAGCCAGAATCATTAAGCATGACATCGTGACTGTTATTGTAGCCCTTGACAGTTGTATCAGATATGACAAATTAGGAGACATGGCACAATCTGTGGAATGGTAAGTGGCAGGTTTATTCTCATTTACGTGTTCGGAATCAGCTAGTCTGTATGAGGTAATAAACTGATACATTGGCCGACTGATGAGACTAACAGAGGGAAAAACAGAGAGCAGGAGCGGGAGAAAAGACGGAATTGCTATTGCTAATTTAGTTGAAATTATTGTTTATTATAGTAGGTAACTATTGTGCGTTTATATGTTGTATGCATACATGCAATATATGTTGTATGCGTACATGCAATATATGTTGTATGCATACATGCAATATATGTTGTATGCGTACATGCAATATATGTTGTATGCATACATGCAATATATGTTGTATGCATACATGCAATATATGTTGTATGCGTACATGCAATATATGTTGTATGCGTACATGCAATATATGTTGTATGCGTACATGCAATATATGTTGTATGCGTACATGCAATATATAAACATAATGACATTATGAAGGGTGACATGCGAATATACCTGAAATGTAAAGTCTTTGACCAATGTATATTACCATCTATGACATATGGTGCCGTGACTTGGGCAGTGACAAAAAAATGGAACCAAAACTTAGAACAACACAAAGAAGCATGGAAAGATGTATGCTAGGAATTACCAAGAGAGATAGAAAAACTAGTAAATGGATCAGAGAACAAACTAAAATCCAGGATATCATAAAACAAGTTGAAATCAAGAAATAGAGATGGGCAGGACACCTTGCCAGAACTAAGGACAACAGGTGGACAAAGATAACAGAATGGAGACCAATGACAGGTTCTCAAAGTCAGGGATGGCAAAAAAATTATGGAGAGCTGAAATTGTAGTTTGCTGGCACGACATGGATGAGAACGGCACAGGACAGAAGTAAATGGTACCAGCTTGGGGAGGCCTTCACCCTCAGTGGGCTGACAATGGATGAGATGATGATGAGGATGATGTGTACATGCATGTATGTGTGCATACATGTATGTATACATGCATGTATGTGTGCGTGCACATATAACATAGTAATGTTGCACTGTGAAGCCGCAAAGCACATGTTTGTGACCCGGCTAATAAAATATTAGTTATTTATTTTTTTTAAATACCGGTGGGCAGTTAAAGTGAAACAAAAGTCATGGTTTTGGACCTATGTGCCTATAAGAGTTACTAAGACATAACCATTTGCAAATACAATTGAGAATATCATGCCAGTGGTTTACTAGGAAAACCTTGTTGAACACACAGCATCTTAATTTCATGGCCCGTTCATGGGCCGTACTGTTAGATAATCCATCATGAGTGTCAGTCTAGCAAAATTTGCTCACCAAATGAAAATATATTTGTATACACCTATTCATATACTTACCAATACAGTATGGCCATGCTGTTTGTGTCCAAACTCAACTTATATAACATATTTTGGCCTTTGTTTACTAAACTAGTCCTCTTTCTGACAAAATTAAATGTTTGTTTAAGACTTTGCATTGGTTCGATGTATGTCGGCCTCACTTAATATGTCACGCATAGTCTAGGTTACCCGATTTTCATAGAACTGTGCATGCGCTTATCGGTCATGCTGGTCAACATGTCAGCCCTCAGTCAAATAAAAAATGACCAGAATCTCCCACTTCTAGAACACGTTCTGTGTAAACCACTAACGTGATATTCTTGATTTTAGTTTCACATGGTTAATTTTTTTCTTTTTTAGGTGAATAGCCCCAAAACCATGACTTTGTTTCAGCCTGCAACACTGCTACATGTTTTTTCCAGGAAATTTCCCAAACCATAATTGCTGTTTGCTTGTGTTTTAACAACCGTAGCATTACTTCAGGTTCCTACAGCTGGTAGGGATAGTTCCAAGTGATGCAGCCATTCTGCAAAGACTGGGAGAGATGTATGACGCAGAGGGAGACAAGTCACAGGCATTCCAGTTCCACTATGATGTATGTACACAATACAGTACAATACTATACAATACAATGCAAAGTCTTCTATTGCACCAATATCCTTGGGAACCAGAGTTCAGAGGCATGTCAGAACTAAATAGGCAGTCTCAAATCAGTGTACAATGTTAAACTTGTCAACATATGGATGAATGTGCTGAGGAGCTTTGGAGGGTGAGCAAGGTTAAAAGGCCAGGTCTTGAGGTGAAAGTGAAATGGATAAGTTGAATATAGGATTATTTAAGACAAGAACAGCTAATTTTTTACCACATGGCAATACTATTAATGCTGACCCATGATTGTTATTGAAGATGGTTGTGGACCAAGAACAAAGTTCAATATTTGATGGTTTTGTTTAATTAATATAAACTAAAACATATTTGATCCTATCACTCATAATTGGTTCTAGAAATGACATAAATAACCTTACAGATTATAGTGTGAGACAACTTCATAATTATGATACAAGACAAATCAGCAGTCAAATATTTCCAAGATTACTAGACAGTTATTGTGTAACAGTGATTATATTGAAACAACGTAAAATATTGCAGAACTTCTTAAATGTAGGTGCTCTTAAAAACGTTTGTTAAGAAAATAAAAAATTATATCATGAGTAGATATTTTAATTTTTAAACAATTCTGTATTTTCTTACCTATTTCATAATATTGATATGGTAAATATGTAGACATACTATGTATTAATAAAAAAAACACCTTTATGCAGTTATTTTAAATTTACACATGTTGGGTCGCATACTTGACAAGTAGTGACTTATTTTAGAGACCCACCAACAATTTTTCTCTGTATTGACATCACTTATATTTGGGTGAATTACTATTATCATTATTATTATTAGCTGAAAGTGGAACATAAACATCTGTACTGGTTGAACTGTTCAGACTAACACTTCTGCTTTCATTTCCAGTCGTACCGATACAATCCGTCCAATATCTCAGTGATAGAGTGGCTGGGAGCTTACTACATTGACTCTCAGTTCTGTGAGAAAGCCATCCAGTTCTTCGAGAGAGCAGCTGTCATACAGTGAGTTAACTAGAGTGTTCACCTGCTCACATACGCACACGCACACACACACACACAATATTCACCAGCATACTGCATAAAATTAGTGACAAGTTTATGCTAGATGTTTATTGTTAGAGGCATAACGTGATTCATGTAATAAATTTCTGTAAGTATAACATACAACATTGTTTGACCATGTTTCAATGACACTGTGAACAAGACAGTGATTTTTTCTCCGCAGGCCCAACCAAGTAAAGTGGCAACTGATGGTGGCCAGTTGCCACCGAAGAAGTGGCAACTACCAGCAAGCCTTGGAGACATACAAACATATACACAAGAAGTTCTCTGAGAACACTGAATGTAAGGGACAGTGTTAGAGATGTGGGCTTCTGCCCCAGTTTTCTTCTGTCTATATTCAATTTAAACTGTGTGTTGTGTAGATCTGAAGCTCGTATTGAGTCTGTTCTTGTTTTAGTGAAATTGTTTAGGTCACCCTTTCATGTTTTTGTTAGTTTTATATATTAAATTTACACTGTATATGTGCATGAATGCGTTTGTATGTGCGTTTGCGCGTGCGTGCATGCATGTATATGTTGTGCAGGTCTCAATTTCCTGTTGATTCAATGTATTCAGCTTACACTGTCTGTGTTGTGCAACAAGATTTTGTTGAATCATAACATTCAGCCAACCTGGTTTGTGTTGCGCAGGTCTCAAGTTCCTGGTGCGACTGTGCACTGACCTAGGTCTGAAGGAAGCACAGGAGTATGCAACCAAGCTGAAGAAGGCGGAGAAGTTAGCCAAGCTCAGAGAGGAGGTACTTGTCATGTTTCACCAGTAGAATAACTCAAAATGTTTTGTTGATTATTTAGCATATAGTAGAGTGACTAGGGGCTTAGTACATGGTCTGTAGCAATATGTAAGCATGTTGAAATTCTGCCAAATAAATTTATATTCTCCAAACATGTATCTTTGTTAAGCCATCAAATATGAGCACTGCCATGCACAGTAAATTAACCCTACAACATTTATGAAACTACTATACTATGCACTGGTGTGGTCTAACTGTGGTGTGTGTTGTCGTCTGCAGCGTGCGACCAGTGGGACTAGACGTGCCAGCAGTGGACGCAGACGGACTGACCGCCCAGACCGAGACACCAGTGCTGGCAGTACAGGTCAGTGTGTAGTTGAACTGGTCAGTATGGGTCAGCATGTACTTCATCTCATTAGTACAAGTCAACGAGTACTTAAAATAGTACAGGTCATTTTGTAGTTGAACTAGTGTATCACGGCCCAGTGGGATGTTTCTGGTTAACTGAATAGTTGTAGTGTCAGTCAGTTCACAGAAATCACTGTTAGTTAAGTTTCAATCAGCAGTTGTTGTCACTGATGTACACTGTCACCTGTGTGTCACTGACATGACACTTCACCTGTGTGTTCTGTTGAAAGTAGACAGTGCGGTCAGTGGAAAGAGGACATCTGCTACACGGAGACCCATCACCCTCACTGATGACGTCACAGAGAATTACCCCAGCAATCGCCAGGAGTTAGGTGAGACCAAGAGCAGGCTGTGACAGTTGGAAAGCATTGTATTTGGAATACAGTTTGTATTCTAGTTTGCAAGACAGTGAACTCTGTCCCTGTGGTGACTACAGTATGAAGTTTGTCTTATATGACACATAGGACTGTGGTAGGAACTTTGCCTCACCTGGTGATTATTACAGGAACTTTGTCTCATAGGACACCTGGTGAAAGTGACAGGAACTTTGCACACCTGATAATTATGGTAGGAACTTTGTTTCATGGAACACCTGGTGTTTGTGACAGGAACTTTGCACATCTGGAGGAAATTCTTTCTCATAGGACACCTGGTGATTATAGTAGAACGTTTTTCTCAGGACACCTGGTGACCATGGTAGGAGGTATATCAGGAAGTGAATCTGTTGGTTACATGGCCTGCTGTCTGTTGTAGATGCTTCATACGTCGACCCACTCGGACCAGCGGTGGAACGTCCCAAGACAGCTGCCCCGAGCAGACGTGAGAGGGATGATGAGTTTGCTGATGAAGAACTAGGAGATGATCTCCTCCCTGAATAGATCTCTTCCTCCATACGATGAACTGGAAACCTTCAGTGGACCTTCTTTGTCCTACTTAGAAGCTTGGAGATGACCTCATCCCAGAATATCTTCTCTCCTACGTAGAGATGCTTTTGCGAGGTGTCTACTGGATAGTTGCCAATGATCAACAGTATTGTCACCAATTGATTCTATACGTAAGAGCACACACTAAGTCATGTACACATATTTTGTTCACATTATATATGTTTGCTTCATCAACCATACAATTGCATCAAGAATAAAGTATAAATCACATACTTTTGTTAGATCAAGTATGATGACGCTTGCATTCATTTTATGAAGTATAAAGTTGCTATCAGCATATATACATGCATACATCAGTGCATATATGCGAGCATACAGTGACTGCATGTATATACATACATTCATGCATATGATACATACATTCATACATATATACATACATTCATACATATGATACATACATCCATACATATATACATACACAAAGAGTTCATTTGTAATCACCTACACACTGCTTCAGGTATACAGTTGATATTTTGTTATTTATATTTCTATATCTTCAAAAGTCATTTCCTCTCACAAAATGGATATCACTAATAGTTGTTAATAAGTCTTATGTAGTTAGTTCCAGTTGTCTGTGATAATACATGTTATTTATTGAAATTGATATATCAAATGTTGACAACAAATAAATGTTGACTTAAAAAATCAAGTCTTGTGTGATGTTGTTTAGTTCTCATATACTGACACCCAGTATTACTCACCACCCCATGTCACATCATATTCCCACCAACCCATATCACATCATGCTCCCACCACCCCATATCACATCATGCTCCCACCACCCCATATCACATCATGCTCCCACCACCCCATGTCACATCATGCTCCCACCACCCCATATCACATCATGCTCCCACCACCCCATATCACATCATGCTCCCACCACCCCATGTCACATCATGCTCCCACCACCCCATGTCACATCATGCTCCCACCACCCCATGTTGCACCCCACTGCTATTGTCCACCACCCCATGTTGCACCCCACTGCTACTGTCCACCACCTCATGTTGCACCCCACTGCTACTCTCCACCACACCATGTCACTGTTATCATCCACCCCATGTCACTGCTATCACCCACCACCCCATATCATTGCTATCATTCACAACACCATGTCACATTGCTGGCATTCACCACTGCATGTCACTGCTATCATCCACCCCATCTCATTGCTATTACCCACCACCCCATGTTGCTGCTATCGTATACTTTGAACTCACAAATATACATACACAAAAAATTCCAGATTGCCCCCCCCCGGCAGACGCCCATGATGATAACAGGACATTGGTTGGTGGATGATAATAGTGATATGTATATATATGTATATATAGATATATATTATCTGCGATATGCAATTACTTATTTTTTAATTACTTCATTATTATGTCCCCAAATTTCTTGCCCCTATCTGGAAACATTTCTGTGGACGCCACTGGCTATCATTCACCACCCAATGTCATTGCTGTCATTCACCACCCCATGTTACTGTTATCATCCACCACCCCATGTCATTGCTATCATTCACCACCCCATGTCATTGCTATCATTCACTACCCGATGTCATTGCTATCATTCACTACCCATTGTCATTGCTATTATTCACCACCCAATGTCATTGCTATCATTCACCACCCCATGTCATTGCTATCATTCACTACCCAATGTCATTGCTATCATTCACCACCCAATGTCATTGCTATCATTCACCACCCCATGTCATTGCTATCATTCACCACCCAATGTCATTGCTATTATTCACTACCCAATGTCATTGCTACTATTCACCACCCATTGTCATTGCTATCATTCACCACCCCATGTCATTGCTATCATTCACTACCCAATGTCATTGCTATCATTCACTACCCAATGTCATTGCTACTATTCACCACCCATTGTCATTGCTATCATTCACCACCCAATGTCATTGCTACTATTCACCACCCATTGTCATTGCTATCATTCACCACCCAATGTCATTGCTATCATTCACTACCCCATGTCATTGCTATCATTCACTACCCAATGTCATTGCTACTATTCACCACCCATTGTCATTGCTATCATTCACCACCCAATGTCATTGCTACTATTCACCACCCATTGTCATTGCTATCATTCACTACCCAATATCATTGCTACTATTCACCACCCATTGTCATTGCTATCATTCACCACCCAATGTCACTGCTATCACCCACCACCCCATGTCATTGCTGTCATTCACCACCCCATGTTACTGTTATCATTCACCACCCAATGTCACTGCTATCACCCACCACCCCATGTCATTGCTGTCATTCACCACCCCATGTTACTGTTATCATCCACCACCCCATGCCTTGGTATCATTCACTAACCAATGTCATTGCTATCATTCACCACCCAATGTCACTGCTATCACCCACCACCCCATGTCATTGCTGTCATTCACCACCCCATGTTACTGTTATCATCCACCACCCCATGCCTTGGTATCATTCACCACCCAATGTCATTGCTATCATTCACCACCCAATGTCACTGCTATCACCCACCACCCCATGTCATTGCTATCATTCATCACCCAATGTCACTGCTATCACCCACCACCCCATATGTCAATGTCAATGGGCCAGAGTAACAATCGGTACCATCTGAGGTGGCAAATTCTTAGTTCGTATAGTTGTGGAGATATTATTTTGAGGTGATAATATTTGAAAATGAGTAGCTTACGCAAGATAGCGGCCAATTCAAGATGACCACCAAAATACCAATAAACATTGTAATGTCCCAAATCTTAATGCTCACCAAATTTCTATTACATACCAAATGTTCATCAAAACTTGACAGTATTCCTCAAATGAAATGAAAATTATATTAATTTAATTTACTAATATAACCAAACATATTTTCATTGCCGGTTTGTCGCACACAACAATGGAGTGAAACTCGGGTGACGAGGGAGACAGTGAGATCCCTCCCATGCGACCGTGGATGACTCAGACATGTATTACCCACTGCACTGCAAAGGCTGCAGGTGCAAATCTGGGCATCATGCAGGACATCAATTCATAAAAAATACACTCTTCTGAGAGCTGCTCAAATACGCAACCATTTGCCAATTCTGGATATCGCATCGGGCTTAGGAGAAAGCGAAATACCACAACTGCAATATCATAGGAAATGTCACAGTATATTCACAATGAAAAGGCTTCTGGATGATATTGTGTCAAACTCCCATGCTAGCCAGGACGCTGATAGTTGTGAAACATCTACAAGATCCACCAGGGCGAAGAGTCTAACAGGCGAAATGCATCCTGTGTCCGAAGAAAGCCAAATATCTGAAGGGAATCAGAACTCGTGAAGAATTGATGAAGTGTACTATACTTGGTGAAGTGTACTACACTTGGTGAAGTGCACTACACTTGGTGAAGTGCAGTACACTTGGTGAAGTGTACTACACTTGGTGAAGTGTACTACAATTGGTGAAGTGTACACTTGTAGCTGATGCACAGCTGCGAACTGCTGCAACCCGAAAAATGGACAAACATGTGCTAGCGGCACTAAGTAGGAATCTAGTGGCAGCCGAAGGTCATTACCATAGGAGTTGCAACCGTTTGTACACGAAAGTGGGTGACAACAGTGATGGACAAAGTACATCCAGTGATCCGGACATTGAATATTCGATGATCGAGGACAATTGCGCATACAAATAATTATTATGGGGGAGCGGTGGTCTAATGGTTAGAGCACCGCCTGTCAATGGAGAGGACGGTGTTTCGATTCCACCTTCGCCGTTTCGAAGCTTGGGCAATTTCGTTCACCCCACTTTGCCTGTGTCTTTCGGAAGAGACACTAAAAGCCGCTGGTCCAAATTCCTGCGTTAGCTCAAGATTGGACTGTTTTGAGACTTGAGACTTGAGATTTCAATTTATCAGAACTGAACTGTTTAATCAACCTGGTGTGCTCTTGATGACTGACCTGACCTCCATATTAGTAGCATGTATGGAATCTCAAGGTTGTTATGACATCAAAGTTACGACAAGTGTAAGGGAGCAGTTTGGTCAGTAACACATAATAATTATAGAGTTTAGTTATAGCTTGTGTTGATAAGCTACCTGATCTTGTTGATGGTGTCATTACTTGCCACCATATGGCAGCACCATGGGTAATCCAATGCATTCTATAGAGAATATAGTTAATTAGTTATTATTGTTATAAATATTTCTCTTATGATTAATTGCATTTATTGTGTTTGTTGCTGGTCATATTACTGATAATTAAGATGTTTAAATATAAAAATGTACCCAAGAGACAGGGGTCACGTGTGGTCAGGGGGAGGGGCACTGTTTCAGTGGGCCAGGCATGATCCCACAGTCAACAAGACAACAACCCTGTTTTGGTAAGTCTCTAAATACTATGTTATACCTTAGAAAACGAATCCTTTAAATGTATAATTGTACCATAATGTCTACTGGAGAAGTGTCCATCTTTCTATGTAAACGTATTTACATGTTCAGTTATAATTACTTAATAGTGACTTTGAATATAAGATGAGGATCAAATGAACTGTCTGGACCTTAGGGAGGAATGTCCCACCAGCTGTCTGTTAACAACTAGAGCTTAATGACATTTTGAAAGCCTGTAGCCAGTAGCTGGTAGAACCATTTAGAAAGTTAAGTTTAATCATGTTTAGTGCTGTTATATGATTATGCATTATGTATCATGTATTATGATTGTCAAAATACATTATGCAGGGACTATGCATGTAGAGTTATTATATAACATTCTGTGCAGTTAAGCCAGAATCAGACTGGAGCACTCTCCCTCTCTTTGATGTTGTCTTGATTAATCACCATGTGGCACTGGTTGGGTAGGGTGTGTGAAATACTCCCAAGGGACAAGTTCTTGAGCACAAGCTGGGAGCCACTCTAGCTTGTAAACAGGGATCAAATGTTTGGTTCAATTATTTAAAGGAGAATCTGTGTACTGTGCAGTAAGTTAGAACTGATTACAGTAGTAGCTTACGAACATAGAGATATGATGATTGCAACACTTGTCTAAATAATTATACATGTTCTGCTAAATGACATGTTTCATCATGCTATCATGCCTGGGTATCGTTGACAGTTGATGCGATATGCGATAATGAGCCTCATGCAGTGAAATGGCATAGTGTTGGTTTTTATTTTTATATATTTTATCTAGGCTTAACAAACAATTAGGACCACAATAAAGAACTATAGATGACTGGAACAATATGGCGCCTTCACACAACACATTCGTCGTAAATTGGAGACAGAGTTCGGGGATTCACTATACACCATCAGTGATAGCAAGGGGAAACTGGTTGTGTATCCGGACGATCTTTCCATAGCCATCCTTGCTCTTGACCTTCTTGCATTGAAGACGGAATTTAACTAAATCCTCTGAAAAAGACTTCACTAACACAAGTGACTCTTCAGATGCGAGCTGACACCAAAGGGCAAGATGTGAATGATGAATGGCCTCCTCATCCATCAGGACTGACTTCAAAATCAGCACTCCTGCGTAGCTCTCTTCCGCATTTCCTGAATGCAATCGTAACAGAGGAGAAAGGAGAGTCTGTCCAGAGTGAACGAGTAAAGCGACAAATAATCTCATTCGGCCAAGACTTTGCTTATGCAATCACGGGCGGCACACGACGTCCACCAAAACATGCACTGTTACCGCTCGTGGCCAAATCGCTAACGGGAAATGTGGGATTGACCCAGATGCTGAATAGACTCGGACATTGTATGCCTTATGCAATGATTGAGCAAATGAGACAACACTCTACAGAAGTTGGCATCATAATCCAATGAAAACGTAATCTTGCCGACAAATATTAACCCACATGTGTTCACTTTACTGGTGTGGGATAATATAGACAGACTTGAGGAAACACTGAGTGGTGGTGGTACTTCACATCGCGTAAATGGCATTGCCATCCAGCCAGAGTTCATTGGCCCAAAGTTACCAGTCTCCAAGCCTCCGATTTCAAAGAACAAGAAGAGGTCTATCAACGTTCACGAAATGCATCTAGCACAGTACAACACCGAATAATGAGTGGGTCCTCCGCAGGCAGCAACATTGCATGAATATACCAGGGCTGCAATAAAGACTGCGAGTAGGAAAAACCGCGCCTGGATGGCATGTCGCCTACATAACCGGAATATTCCCAGCTGGACTGGTTTTAACATTCTTACTCGAGATATCCATCAGACCTGATACTGTAGCCTACTTGCCTACCATCAATGCCCCAGCCACACAGATGTTAACTGTTTTCCAAGTTCTCAACGAGTCTCTTGAAGATAATGCGAGAACTGCAGTTACCCTATATCGTGTGTGTGTGTGTGTGTGCGTGCGTGTGTGTGTGTGTGTGTGTGTGTGTGTGTGTGTGTGTGCGTGCGTGCGTGCGTGCGTGCGTGCGTGCGTGCGTGCGTGTGTGCGTGTATGTGCGTGTGTGTGTGCGTGTGTGTGTGTGTGTGTGTGTGTGTGTGTGTGTGTGTGTGTGTGTGTGTGTGTGTGTGTGTGTGTGCGTACGTGCGTGCGTGCGTGCGTTGGTGCGTGCGTGCGTGCGTATGTGTGTTTGATCAAGCCTTGTATGCAAAAGCTTAGTTCTGGGTGATTTCAACACAGTCATGAACTTTCTATCCATTATTGGCAAGCGCTTCCAGGATGCTGGTCTAAGGAAACTCACTCAGGTATCATCGTCAAAGGACTGCCCGTGAAGATATCAGCGAAGCAAGTCTCATTTCTGTAATGGAGAACCACCTCGTCACTCAAGTTCTCCAACGTTTCGAGACATTCGTCAACAATCTGCGAGCTGGCAGCAATGGTCATATGGCTGTGTTCTGGATGTCATATATGGTGGACATCATGTTAGGACTTTTGTCCAGGGAGGGAGACTGGATGTTGCACATGAATTCCATCCGTCGCATGATCCCACGGGCCTCTGCATGATCCCACGGGCCTCTGCATGATCCCATGGGCCTCTGCATGATCCCATGGGCCTCTGCATGATCCCATGGGCCTCTGCATGAACCAATGGGCCTCTGCATGATCCCACGGGCCTCTGCATGATCCCACGGGCCTCTGCATGATCCCATGGGCCTCTGCATGATCCCATGGGCCTCTGCATACGACAAGGTCAGTTATGCCCGCTGTCTCCCAGTCTACAACGCGCAAATGACACGACTGGCCACCAGCCAACCAGCTGTCCACACCTATTTCCTACATGGTGGCTTTTCGATGCAACGCAAGTTCCATACTCCATTTGGTAATATTTCAGTGGATCAGGCAAAACAGAAACTACAAATAACCAACACCCAAACTCCTGGTGGTACGAAAGGGTTCAATCTAAACCCTGCAGCCATCAAGCGGTACTATCTGTAGTAAGTTTACTCAAGCATATCTCCATATGACCAACATTCAAAATGATCACACAGATACCGAGTCCGTAATTGACATTCTGGAACAATGATGGATACATCCAATGAATGGGGATTAACCTGATCTTGTCAGCATCTCGACCGGGAGGCTAGCTCCACCCAACGTTACAAAGATATCCAAATGGTACATAAAGTGGGATAGAAAGCGTACCAGGAGTTCAAGAAGAAGAATCTTGATAGCGATCCACCCAAGGTCAAATTCCATGACAGGTTTGCCAAGCTGGACCTAAACACATTATCGGCACTGACAAAAAAGAAACGATTGGAGAAAGCAACAGGCACCGAGGTAATTTTGCAAGCAGACAGAAACCTAGTTGGCCACATGGTACTCGCTGCTGAAAGCCGAAAACTGCGTCTGAAAGATGTGATAGCACACCCTCTTGGGGGTCCCGGATGGTTCGGCCCATAACGGGTTCGGCCCACGCCGACGGATGGTTCGGCCTAGTCGATTCGGCCCACGCAGATGGATGGTTCGGCCCATTTCACTGTCGCTATTGAAATCAGCGACGGCCGATTCGGCCCACTCTAGCTAAGCGGCGGAAATCTAAGAATAGTCGTTTCGGCCCACGGCCTGAATCAGTAAGAAAGGCGGAGAGGCGGAAATTACGATTGTGCACAGAAACATACGTACACGCTAATATAATAATAATGATCTGGAACTATTTATAAAAATATAGCAATATAAATAAATTAAAAGAAAGTGGTTGACATAATAAAGAAATGAACCAAATTCAAGTAATTAATGTTTAATGGAAACGTCCACGAATAAACGTAATAACTAGTTGAGTTTGTATTGTAATATATATATATGTATTGACTTCATTGTTTGTGTGAGCACATTTTATGTGATCAAGCCCTTTATGTGTTTAATCTGTCTGATGTTTCATCATCAACACTTGTTAACTGAAATGTTTGAAAGCGTGATTTCATAGTTTGTGTGCATTTTATGCTTTTAATCTATCTGGTGTTTCATCAGCAAAACATGATAACGTAAATGTTTGATAGCATCACTTCATTGTTTGTGTGAGCACGTTATATTTGATCAAGCCCTTTATTCAATTAATCGTCTTAAGTTAATTGAGCATATTACAAGTTGCAAAGAGGTGTCATTAACGTTTTCGGCTCTATTGTCCCACGTCAGTAGCTGATTTCTAAGAATAGTAGTTTCGGCCCATGGCGTGATTCAGGAAAAAAATACTTAATATGATAACGCACAGAAACATATTCACACGCTAATATAACAATTATCTCATAAAATAACAGAATGCAGTCCAGCAACACAACGCCAGAAATATTGACAACGGATGGAATTTTTGTCTTTATTAACGACTACCAAAATATAATATATATATGTACATATATCTATATATATGTATATATATATATATATATATATATATATATATATATATATATATATATATATATATATATATATATATATATATATATATATATATATATATATATATATATATATATATATATATATGTAATTATGGCATGTATGCATGTATGTATGTATATATATATATATGTACATATATGTACATATATGTACATATATATATATATATATATATATACTTATATATATATATATATATATATATATATATATATATATATATATATATATATATATATGTACATTATATATATATATATATATATATATATATACATATATATTTATATATATATATATATATATATATATATATATATATATATATATATATATATATATATATATATATATATATATATATATATATATATATATATACATACATACATACATACATGCCATAATGCGGAGAAGCCACGACAGGACGAACGCGTTATTTACAATCTGGGAGCGTCTCGTCAAGGCCGAACGTAACGAAAGGGAAACGCTGCGTTCCTTGAGCTGACTGACAAAAATAGCGAACGTAATAAACACTTGGTTCGAAAACAATAACAATACTGTAGCGTACAATATTTCGTTAAAACACGCAAACAGTTGAAACTAGGGAACGTAATAAATAAGTAATATTGGTTCTAAAACAATAATAATGTAGCGCATGGCGTTTCGTTAAAACACTGAAATAGTTGTAGCGTATAACATTTCGCAATTACAATACTCTATAAACAACAATTGACTCGAAAACAATAATACTGTAGCGTACAACAAGTCAACAGCATTTCGCTAAGACATGGAAACAGTTGAAAATAGCGAAGAATTCGTTAGTTGTTTCGGCCCACGGCGCCCGCTGGCACCGGTTGCATACACGGATGGTTCGGCCCATGCGAGCGAAAACACTTCACGGTTCACCGGTCGCGCCGTTGGATGGTTCGGCCCATGGGCCGAACCCGTTATGGACCGAAACATCCGACACCCCCTCTTGGCCCTATTCTTTTGCCTTTGGTGACACCCAATGGCTCTCTGCGAAAAACCAACAAAGCCAAGTTTGGAAAAGCAATCATTCAAAATGTAGGTGCAGCCGAATCCATCCCCATACCCTCTGCCTGTATCATCGATGGAATGGGCCTGATCCAGTGGATGAGAGGAGACAACCAGACATTTGCTGAACTGGCACTTCGTGACGGCAGTCATAGAATAGATGTTGTCTTTGACGTATATCGAGAAATTTCAATCAAGAATGCAGAGAGGTGTAACCGAGGAGCAACACAGAGTCTGCATTTCAAGAACATAGCCGCGGGTCATACAATCTATCAATTGAGAAAGTTTCTGTGCTGTCCATTCAACCAAAATCAGTCTCATAAAATTTCTAGTTGAAGAATGGAAGAAGCCAGAATACGGAGATGTGCTGGGTGGAAAGATTATATTCACCACATGTGAACATCGCTGCTTCAAGATTACCAAGGGCAACTGGGAAGAAATCAATGAGCTCAATACAACACAAGAGGAAGCCGATACCCGCGTTCTGTTGCAGGCAGCGCATGCGGCAACAGCCGTTATCATCACGGCTGAGGATACAGACATCCTTGTTCTCGCTCTCGGCTTCAACCATGCTATTCCGTGCTCGTTGTATCAGAAGGTTGGTACACAGAATCGCCAGAAATACACTGACATCAAAAGGTAGCAAGCAAACTGACGTGTGCACAGCTCTAGTTGGTTTTCACGCGTTTACGGGGTATGACGCAGTTAGCGTCTTCGCTGGAAAAGGGAAGATAGGAGCCCTAACAATTATAATGAAGGAAAATGCACACCAACAGTGTTTCAGTGATCTTGACCAGTCATGGAATATCTCACCAAATCTTCTTCGGAAGCTCCAGTTTTTCACATGCGGTATGTATGTATCCAGGTGAACAGCGAGTGACATCAATGGATGTCGGTACCATCTCTTCTACGCCAAGAGGGGCGAAGTTAACTCCTCACAACTGCCTCCATGCTTGGATTGCTTGTCTCAGCATGCCGGGATATGGCGACGTCATCTCCAGTGTGAACCTGATATACCAAGTCCACCGACCATGGATGGAGCACTGTTGACGAAGGAAATCTTGGAATCCAGTGGATGACTGGGTCACAAGCTCCCACCGCAGTCCTGGAGCTTATCAAATGCAACTGCACATGTTCATGTGATGTGAAAGGAGGTCCATGCATTGCCAATGGTCTGAAATGAACTCAGATGTGTCGACTGCAAAGCTGCGTCAACCAAATGACTGAAGTAGAAGCTGATGATGTGCAGCCTGAATTGGAAAGTGATGAGGACAGAGACGATGGTGACTGACTAAATGATGTGAATGACAAAGTGTTTTCTATTAATATAGTATCACTCGTCGGGTTTGCCTGTTCAAAAGATAATTAACCTTAATTGCTAATTAGACTAACGTTTAGCAGCAGCAGCTATGACTATTAAGCAAGTACTTAATTCTAATTTCAGTAACATATATTAACTATCAGAATTATTAGTACATTCCTACTACAACTGGTTCCTATCAGCCAATCGGGTTACAATAACTGTTTGTGTAATGCTGTGATATGCATTTGGGTACCCAGAGAAAACATGTTAAAACTACCCTTAAGCTACCGATCAGGAAATGTTATCACATATGGCAGCATCTACATATATGTACCTCTTTAAAAAACATAACTAGAATTTGCCACTTCAGATGGTACCGGTTCGTGAAATTTCGGGTACGGGTCCATGGACTAATATATATCATTGCTATCATTCACCACCCCATGTTACTGCTATCATCCACCGCATGTTACTGCTATCATCCACCCTATGTTACTGCTACCAGTGCAGTGGACGTTATAACTCTACAGTAGCTGCATGGTTTCCACGTAGCGTTATATTTATATACATATGACAGTGACACACAAGCCGCTTGCTGTACATTAAGCACAGTAAAACGTCTTTATTTGAGTCATGGAATTTATGCGTTGACCGAGTTTTTGCAGCGCGACATTTGACGACTGTTTGCAGCCGTACGACTGATAAGACATATTAGGTTACATAAGTCGCTTGGGAGTTGTCGCTTCGTTTTCTCCCACTTAGAAGTACGGAACTCGGCTTTTCGAGTCAGGCGAAATACGACTGACTGACAGCCTGCGTGTCGAATTAATCTGTTGGGGTAAGCTTACAAAGGAATCTTGACATTCCACTTAAAAGCCTCTTTGAATATGTTATGGTTTCGTTTGAGAAGAGACAGGCAAATCCGTAGGGGCATACAGACGACGCCTGCGTGTCGCCTTGGCAGACGAGTCGGCTGTATTTTGATAAACGTGTAAATCTAGTCATCGTCTACAAATCGTTACGTATCCTTTCTGTTCTACTGATGTATGTACTATATCATATGTGTACGATTAGTGGCATCGATAATACAATTCCATGGATCGAACAACGCAATAATTAGCAACACTGGATAAGTTAAATTAGATAGAGGACACATACCTCTATATTTACATGCAATGTTTTATATGAATTTATAGGGGTTTGTGTTCCGTACTTATATTGGATTGTTTGGTAATGCACAGGTGTGTATGTTTTCAATAAAACGGAGAATAAACAACAATTTGAAGTGTTCATTTTTGTTTTATTCACCTGGTTTTAGTATTTACTGAGGAAGTCAGTGAAATAAATTAATCTAACCTCAGCCACGCACGATCGTGAGCGTGTTGTCGTGTTTGTTATCAGCACATTTCAGTCACTAGATATGCATTTATCATTATTTCAACTCAAATAGGCCATACTATCCATTTTTGCGTTTGTGGACTGTGTCCAACTAGTTATCTACTTTATCCAACATCATGAAGTAATTCTTCGTTTTTACAGAGCGAAAAAAATTAAGTAGTTCCACGTTTCAAAGATATAAAAAACCGTTACCTCTCTTTTTCTCAAAGTGAACGTTTCAGCGCCACATAACACAACACTATATATCACATAACACAACACTATATATCAGACTTTTACGAACATTTCTTTATATTTGCATAGGCCACCTGATATTGATTTTATCTTGCAAGAAGTAAGCAGACCTTAGGAAACCATGATAGGTTTCCACAGGTGGCCTGCTGATTTTTTTCTCCGCGTATGACTTGTTGACTTGTACCCGTACATGTTATACGTTGACTGGTTCCCCTACATGTTATACGTTGACTGGTTCCCCTACATGTTATACATTGACTTGTACCCGTACATGTTATACGTTGACTGGTTCCCCTACATGTTATACGTTGACTGGTTCCCCTACATGTTATACATTGACTTGTACCCGTACATGTTATACGTTGACTGGTTCCCCTACATGTTATACGTTGACTTGTACCCCTACATGTTATACATTGACTTGTACCCGTACATGTTATACGTTGACTGGTTCCCCTACATGTTATACGTTGACTGGTTCCCCTACATGTTATACGTTGACTGGTTCCCCTACATGTTATACATTGACTTGTACCCCTACATGTTATACGTTGACTGGTTCCCCTACATGTTATACGTTGACTGGTTCCCCTACATGTTATACGTTGACTGGTTCCCTTACATGTTATATGTTGACTGGTTCCCCTACATGTTATACGTTGACTTGTACCCCTACATGTTATACGTTGACTGGTTCCCCTACATGTTATACATTGACTTGTACCCCTACATGTTATACGTTGACTGGTTCCCCTACATGTTATACGTTGACTTGTACCCCTACATGTTATACGTTGACTGGTTCCCCTACATGTTATACATTGACTTGTACCCGTACATGTTATACGTTGACTGGTCCCCCTAAATTTGACATGTACCCTATATATCCATTTTCGCCATTTTTTAAGTTTTAAGTAAGTTGTGGAACGTGTAGCATTTCGTATATTCAAACGAAGAAACAGTGAAGGAATAGTTTTAATGTTCACTCTGAGACGAATGAACGCGATTACCCTGATAACACGTTGTGTTGAACATTGTTTCGCGTTGCATTATCTTGTTATTACGGCGAATATCAATGTGATTCTTACTTAATTATGCCTGGTTATCAATTAATGTATAACATTATAATACATCGTGTTAATAAAAGAAATTGGTTTACATATTTAATATTTGTCTTTATAATTTTATAATGTTTTTACTTCCATGTAATATATATATATATATATATATATATATAATAATTATGCGTGCGTGCGTGCGTGCGTGCGTGCGTGCGTGCGTGCGTGCGTGCGTGCGTGCGTGCGTGCGTGCGTGCGTGCGTGCGTGCGTGCGTGCGTGCGTGCGTGCGTGCGTGCGTGCGTGCGTGCGTGCGTGCGTGCGTGCGTGCGTGTGTGGTTGCTTGCTCCTTCTCTGTTTCACGTCACATCTACTGTAATGTTATATTTCATGTATGTTTAATTTTAAATATATTTTATTTAACTTTTAATGCACATACCTGCTTTCTTTTCAGTGTGCGCCCGTTGTTTTTCCACAATTTGAAGTGTGTATTGTTATTTTATTCCCCTGGTTTTAGTTAGTAATTACTGAGGAAGTAATTTAAGCTAACCTCATCCACGCACAATCGTGAGCGTGTTGTCGTTTTTGTTGTTATCAGTACATTTCAGTTACTAGATATATTAATTGTCTTTGCGAAGTCCACCAATTGCATCACCGATTGCTTCCACTACAACCATTACTGTTATCAATAATGTCGTTGCCACTATCATTGTGAACTGTTTATTATCTTAGCAGCTTGTCGATGTCGACTTGTGAACGGCGGTTTACACTGACCTACTGAGTGGAGACGCAGCGGCGCAGGGGGCATCGTCCAATGTGGATGGATTGACACTTGAGCAGCAAAGCCGACCGAACGTCTGCGTCCACTGTTGTCGGAGTCAACGACCGCACGACTCAGTTACGGAGCTGCTCCGCGTTAGAGGCCAACCATTATGATCGGTCGTCTAGTGCTGGTAACGCTAATATTTGCAGGTACGTGTTAATATTTTGTAAGTGTACGTGTGATGATGATACCGAAGAGAAAGTCTGGACATGATTATAAAGGGACGTTTATCGTTGGCAAGTAGCGATGTGGTTTCACGTGTTGCCACATCGAACGGAATGTCACGTATGTACAATACGGATTATGGGTTGTTTGTGTCATACTAATTTCGTAGGTATGTTATGACATTTACGGAATATATTGCGGAATATATTAAACATGAGCGTCGAAGTACATCGGTACAAAATCGATTGAAAATCTTATATAACACACACGACAGCTAGAGACAAAACGATATGTTGGCAGCAGTGTGGGTGTAAATTTAACTTTGTTGATGATAACGTCAACAGAAAGCCATAAATTGGTTCCAAGTGTTTAACGCGGCCGCCAAATTGGTGCTTACATTTCCAAAATATGCAACCGGGCACACCAATTTAAACAGCAAACCAGCTGCATTAGGAATTTTATGAAATGGCTGAGATGGTTAAAACATCCTTGACATTTTATGGGCTTAAATGCCGAACCATGCGCGCGTGCGTGGTGAGACCAATATTAGATATTTTATTTGGCCCGTTGGAAAAAAAAATTTATTTGACCCGTTTAACAACAATTAACTTAGTTCTTGTGTGAAATTCATGAAAATTACATCATATTTATCAGATAATAATTGTCGTTTATCAGATATTGTTGTTCGGACTAATACCCAGCGCGTTGAACAATTACTCGTCAGCAACATATGAACATTACCACTGCTGTGGACCATGCTGAAGAAGATATCATTGTAAAATTGTAAATTGGAGAGAGTAAATGAAGACTGCTACATCGATTTCGAACACAGTTACATAGATGGACACACGCACGCACGCACGCACGCACACACGCACACACGCACGCACTCGCGCGCAAACAGTCGAATAGGAGTCAGACCACAGTTGAGAATTGCATTGGTGGCCATGTTAACGTTTTGTCTGATTATAAGAAAAACGTGACCATCAAAAATTCTTAAAATTGTCCACAGCAACTGCCATCATCTCATTGATATACTGACCAAATTTTATCCAAATCACATACCTCCAGCTCTTTTAAATCGCCCCGACGTGCGATGCCTATAAATTTTGACAAAAAAGCCATGTATTCATGCGCCCACGTGGCCCATAGGAAAAAAATTCCCATAAATCCCTCCGCCAGTTAAACTCTTTAAAAAATGCACTGTTTCACAGCCAATAGCTTCTACAAACAAACCTGTGAATATTCCTGCTCAAAGGCACTCATGTCACATAATATTAATTTATTAAGTTCCCATTTTACAATTTTATACGCCCTACATTCGTAGGTCAACTGTGGTCTCACCCCAATAGAGCTGAAGTGATCTACCAGAGTGACGCCGTCAGCGGAAGTAAGATCATGTAGCAAACAGCCGGAACTTGGAGAAGAGCATTTCGGGAAAGGTTTCAGCAAGTAATATAGCATAACTATTTAATATTAAACACTTTTGATGATTCCGAAGTTAGTTTTGTGAAAATGACTTACAATTACTGACGGCGGGTAATCCAAGGAAGGAATCTATAAGCCGGCCACCCAACCTCATTTCCACCGTAGGGGATGGAGGAGGTGTGATTTACTGAGTGCTATGAACTGCGAAAGGAGTTTACTCTCCTCCGAACCCTGGTTACCTACAAGAAATCACAGCAATCAAGAAACAGCAACTTAATCAAGTAAAGCGACAAGAAGCATGTTGACGACTCCAACATCAAACGCGCAAATGGTTGCTACGGAAGTATCACGTCACATGATTTCAAACAGTAGCAATGACGTCACGACGTTTTGCGTACGCCGCATGCAATGTGTACATCGCAAATGGTTGCTACGGAATTGCAAGTCATTTTAAGAAAAAAGAAAATGTTGCGTGATAGTGAGGCCACAAAAAACATTATGATTAATGAGGACCTCACATCTTTGCGGTACAAGACATTCCGCTACTGGAAAGACATGCCTTGTGTTAAAACTGTCTTCACAAGGGAAGGGGGGATTCACTACCTCCTTCACGAGAAGGAGCATGACAGGCACAAACACATCATTGTTGACACTCCAGACGATCTATTCAAACTTGGAGTGGGTAACCCCGACTGGAGACGGCTGGGGTTAGAAGAAAGGGTGTCGCTGTCGTCGTAGCGATATCAGGGGGAAAAGAATTCAGTAATGGTACTTCACATGTTGTAAATAAGCAGTGTGCTTCGTCCACAAATAGTATCAAAATAATTGCTGACAGCACTGATGGTAAAGAAACCAATTTAACATGTGTAAATGGCACAACTTTAGTTACTTCTCAAAAGGTTAAATTAAATAACAAGTCGCATACACAATTTGATAGTGCAGTTGTGGATGAACACAACTATTGTTTGCAGCCTAAATCAGATAAATGAAAAAAAATGTATAAATGTAGGTGGGATTAAAACTAAATTGAAGGGTGCAGATTTTGAACAATACATTGAACAATTTGACTTGGTTTGTCTTGGCGAAACTAAATTAGATCGTTTTGATGATATCGTAATTCCTGGTTATAAATGTTACATGTTAAATCGAACAGTATGCAAAGTAAAATCTGGTGGGATTGCTTTGCTAGTAAAAGAGTCTCTTTTAGCGTTTGTTAAGCCTCTTGAAAGTTCAAGTGAGTGTGTCTTTTGGTTTGTAATTGATGAACAGCTTGCAGATAAAAACTTGCTTTTAGGAATTGTTTATATTCCTCCGGAATCATCTCCTTATTCAAGTGTTAGTATTTTAATGATATTGAATTAGATATTTTGAATTTTGTGGAGTGTAAAGAATATCAAGTTGCACTGATTGGAGATTTTAATGCCAGGTGTGGTAACCTTCTTGATTTCGTAAGATTTGATGATCCCATAATGGAAGTACTGGGTTTAGAACAAGTAGATTGGAATGAACTTTTCAATGAATGTACACTAGAAACTTTAGGTTTTCCAATTGAACGTTGTGCGTGCGTGCGTGCGTGCGTGCGTGCGTGCGTGCGTGCGTGCGTGCGTGCATGCGTGTGTGTGATTTTAATGCACTATTGTCTGATTGCTATAGAGCATTCTTTAATAAGTTTTGTACTCCAGCAAAACAACCTAACGCAAGTGATCTTTCTGGTTTTGTCAAGAATGGTTTCAACTTAAGTAAAAGACCCAAGTGGAAGCCTGAACACTCATTACGATTCTGTATTAATATTGATGAGTACAAACTGGAGCTTATACAAGAAGAATTTCATAAAATGTCAAATAACATAAAAAAATTAAATAATAACGGTACTGAACATATCACTGACAGTATTTGTGATTTATTAATAGATTCTGCAAAACACATAGGTTGTTTTCGTGCTACGAATCGCAGTAACGAAACCATCAAGAGTAGAAATAATAAAAACCCTTGGTTTGCTCAATCTTGTAGGCATAAGCGCAATATGTACTTTGCCGCAAAGCGAAACCATACCAATGTTCACTCAGATTTAAGTAACCTACAACTTAAATATGCGTGTAAAGAATATAAGAGAGAACTTAATTTGCAATTACGAAAATACAAGAAAAACTGTCAAGATGAACTGAGGAGTTTTAAAAATAAAGATCCTAAGGCTTATTGGAATTTAATTAAATTGTCTTCAGTTAAAGTTAAAAATGAGCTTCAAAATGTTAATTTGTAATGTTTTGTTGACCACTTTAAAACATTTAATTGTAATGATGTAACTAATAATGAAAGTTATGTAGACATTGATGCTCTAATTAGTTCAGCTAATAATGACTTTATAAATGCTCCATTTACTGATGAAGAAGAATTAAAAGCTACACGCAGTTTAAAAAATAACAAGGCTTGTAGTCCTGATCTAATAATTAATGAATTTCTTAAAGCTTCCACTCCTAAGATGTTATCTGTATTTACAACATTATTCAATTTGGTTTTATAATCAGGTTTTATTCCTAAGTCATGGACATGTGGATTTATTAAGCAAATTTATAAAAATAAAGGTTCTTTTGCAGATGCAAATAATTACAGGGGAATAACCATCCTCAGTTGTCTTGGCAAACTATTTACATCTGCTTGAATGGATAGATGATCCGGTTTCTTGGTTATTAATATTAATCATAATTACCTCTCAAGAAACTTGAAGTTTGTTCTGAATATTTCGACTGCATCTCGCAGTCTTCTTCAACAGACTGAAGTTACGGATGTGTCACATGACCAATGTCATACTACAGGATCTACCCTACATCAGAAACAGTCCCAAAATTCTATGGATTGCCTAAGGTCCACAAGAACAATGTTCCATTAAGACCTATAGTATCAAGTATAGGTAGCATTACATACAAGACGGCAAAGTTCCTAGCCAGCATTTTGAGCCCACTAGTTGGAAAAACAGAACATTTTGTGAAAAACAGCATACAGTTTGTAAAGAAGATCAAAGAGTTGGAAGTTCCACCAGGGAGGAAAATGGTGTATTTTGATGTGACAGCCCTGTTCACGAGTATCCCGGTGACAGAGGCAGTATCAGTGATAAAGGACCGACTAAACCAGGATACAACACTGAAAGACAGATGTGAACTATCAGTAAATCAGATCATCACACTGTTAGAAATCTGTCTGAACACCACATATTTAATTTATGATGGAGTATTCTACAAACAGAAGAAGGGAGCAGCCATGGGTTCACCGGTCTCTCCGATAGTGGCAAACCTATACATGGAACATTTTGAGGAAAGAGCCATCACAGAAGCACCTCATCCTCCAGACATCTGGTTGAGGTATGTAGATGACACATTCACAGTATTACAAGAGAGCGAAGTAGAACATTTCACACACCATCTGAATTCAATGAACGAGAACATTAAGTACACAGTAGAACCAGAACAGGACAATACGTTAGCCTTTCTAGACACGTGTGTATGCCTGAATGATGATGGATCAACCAAGGTCAAGATATATCGGAAAGCAACCCACACGGACCAATATTTGAATTGGGATTCTAATCGCCACCTAGAACACAAACGATCAGTGGTCAGGACACTCCTCCAAAGGGCGGAAAACCTGATAACGAAAGAAGAAGACAAGAACACAGAGGTGGACCACATCACAAGAACACAGAGGTGGACCACATCAAGAAAGTGCTGAAAGCAAATGGTTACAAAACTTGGATGTTTAACACCACGCAACCAATGAGAAGGAAGGAGAACACCACCATAGAAACCAGCAGAAGACAACATGCCATAGGTATGCCCTACATTAGTAAACTATCAGAACAAGTAGCAAGGATTTTCAAGTCCTATAACATCCCGGTTTACCACAAACTTATCAACACCCTGAGGTCACTGTTGGTACACCCAAAAGACAGAACAGCAAAGGCAGCAAAGTGTGGGGTAGTATATGACATACAATGCCCAGAATGTGACCAACACTATATAGGAGAAACAGCCAGAACACTTGGCACAAGAATCAAAGAACATCTATCTTGTCACCAACCCCTTTCAGCTATAAGTGAACACAAACTGAACACAGGCCATCAGTGCTCTATGAAGGACGTTAATATTCTAGACCACGAGGAGAACTGGCACAGGAGAAAAATAAATGAGGTGATTAACATCCACAGAAAGAAACCTACGCTGAACCGAGACGTAGGCCAGGAGCTCCCACCAGTCCTACTCCAGCTTGTGTCACATGACATTGGTCATGTGACACATCCGTAACTTCAGTCTGCTGAAGAAGACTGCGAGATGCAGTCGAAATATTCAGAACAAACTTCAAGTTTCTTGAGGGGTAATTATGATTAATATTTACATCTGTACTAAATAACAGGTTGAATGAGTATTTAGATAGCATGAATATGATTACAGTAAAGTGTAAAATGTAATATACAACATATATACTAAGGCCAAGTCTTGTATTAAAATAAATGATAGTTGTATGTCTGACTTCTTTGAATGCAATCAAGGGGTACGGCAGGGGGAGAATCTCTCACCATTGTTATTTAAATTTTTTCTTAATGACATGAAAGATTTTAGTTACAAAATCTTTCAATGGTTTGACTATGGTTTCTGATCTCATTAATGGCAAACTTCAAACTAATGATGTATGTGTTTTTTCTAAAGTTGTATCTATTATTGTATGCAGATGATACTATCATAATGGCGGAGTCAGCCACTGAACTTCAGAATTGCTTAAATTCAGTATCTCATTATTGTAAATTATGGTCTTTAAAAATTAATACAACTAAGACTAAAGTTTTAATTTTCTCTAAAGGTAAAACCTGTAAAATTCCTACATTTTCTTTCAATGGAACAAACCTCGATGTTTGTTTTGACTATGTTTATCTTGGTTTAATCATGAATTATAATGGAAGATTTGTTTTTACCAAGCAAAGGCAATACGTGCAAGCACAGAAAGCTATGTATAGTTTGATTAAAAAGTCATGACAATTACTTCTTCCAATTGATATAATATTTCAACTATTTGATCATACTGTTGTACCATTTCTGTTATATGGTTGTGAAGTATGGGGGTATGAGAATTGTGATATCATTGAAAAACTTCACTTGGAATTCTGTAGAATAAAATGGTATTGCATGTCAACAAATCTACTTCTAAATGTATGATATATGGCGAACTAGGCAGACCACCACTAGTGATACAAATTAAGCAAAGGATGGCTAATTTCTTGATTAAGCTAGAACAAGGAAAAGATTCAAAGTTATCAGTGATAATGTACAGATTATTACTCAACTTAAATAATAACAGTGAGTATGAATCACCAATCAAAAATGGCGGCGTGCTAGTGTTCAGTGAAAAGTCAGCTCTATAACTAAACTTCTAAAAAACACTTTAAGCGAGAACACATACTGAAAAAAACTACGCTAGCAGTAACTAGTGCTGTTGTGAATACAGCCATGTCCTCCAGAAACCGAAAACAGGACACTAAAGTGAATGATGAACTTCGAAGCAGAACCACAGAATCTGCTTCGATGACCATTCAAGATGGCGACGTGCGAGCCGCCGTCCTCAGCTTGATTCAGAATGACGATGACATCATGAAGAAAATACTGGAGACGGTAACCCAGGCGATCATACAAAAACTCATGGATAGCCCAAACTTTCTTGAAAAGCTAGCCAAAAATGTTCTAAAAAACGGTGTCCTCGATAATATCAAACAGGACATCTACGTGTCATGCGCTGTCGACAATGGCCACACAACAGACACGATACGAAATTTGGAGAGGCGTGTTGTCGACTTGGAACGGGCCAACAAGGAGCTACGGGATGACAGTGACACACAAGAACAGTACAGCCGTCGGAACTGCCTCCTGTTGCACGGTGTCTCCGAGGAGCAGACAGACTCCGACAAGGCAGTCCTGTCGGTGTGCAATGGGAAACTCGGCCTGCAGCTGACGAGTGACTGTATCGACCGTAGCCACCGCCTTGGCCACACTCACAACAACGGAAGCTCGAATGGAAAGCCACGGCCGATTATCGTGAAACTGAAATCGTACGATGCGAGACGATCGATCTTCGGTGCAAAGCGCAAGCTAAAAGGTACACGACTGGTGATTACAGAGAACTTGACGAAACAGCGAATGGAGTTATTACGGAAAGCGCGCACAGTTGATGAAGTCAAATCGACATGGACGATTGACGGACGGATTATATGCCTATTGACCAGCGGCAGAAAGGAAACAATCGTGCACGAAAGAGATCTTGTTAACTTACGTGAACTGTGTCGACAGTGAATAGGAAACCCCATGTGAAACTGTACATAGTCAACAGTACTTGTGTGTGAAATTAGACTTAGACATGACTATCGAAAAAAATCCATGTTTTAACATAGATGGTATTATAGAAGACACTGAGGGAGGATGTAAGACAAACTATCTAGGTAATGTACAAGACTGTTTAAGAAAGTGTAATTATCACACCGACTCTGAACTTTACAACCTACAGTGTAAATGTAACACAAACAGTAAGTTCTCTACATTGACAATAAATTGTAGAAGTTTATCCAAAAATTTTGACACTTGAATATAGTCTAAAATCACTAAATGTTAATTTCGACTGTATAGGTATAACTGAAACTTGGATAAAGCCGGTGGAAAGCATTGATAGTTATAATATGACAGATTACACATTTCTGTCAAAACCTAGAATGGAAAAACGAGGAGGTGGTGTTGGTATGTATATTGCTAACAGGTTAAAGTTTAAGGAAAGAAATGACATAAATACAAACTCTGAGAATTGTCTATATGAATCATTATTTGTAGAAGTCGAAACAGAAAAAGACAAAATTGTTATTGGTGTTATCTATAAACAGCCTGACACATGCATAAATACATTTAATATACAATTTAATGATTTATTAGGAAGAATTTCAAATGAAAGAAAGAAATGCATATTAATGGCAGATTTTAACATTGACTTACTTAGGTCTGACACAAACCTCCAAACAACAGATTTTATCCATAATATGTTTGCCAATGCATTCTATCCAACAATTAGCAAACCAACAAGGGTCACTAAACAGACAGCTACACTTATAGACAATATTATAACCAACATTCATGAATATTCAATAAAATCTGGTATCCTTTATAATGACATATCAGATCACTTCCCGATATTTACCTTTTATGAATTAGGGGTAAAAAGAGAAAATTAATACAAAATTGTTTACAAACGCATGGCTAGCTCAGCAAACATAAGCAAATTAAAAACGCAATTACAAACTTCAAACTGGGAGGAGGTGTACAAGGATCAAAACCCCTGCACTTCATATGATACCTTTCTGGAAATACTAAACACACAAATGAATGAATGAATGCTTACCGTGGAAAAAAATTAAAATGAAAACCTGCAAAAGCGAATGGCTCACGAAAGGCATATTAATATCCTGTAGGCAAAAAAATCACCTGTTCAAAATATTTAAGTGCAACCCTTCTACCGAAAATGAGATTATCTACAAAAATTACAAAAACAAACTGACTCATGTAATCAGACAGTCAAAGAAAAAATATTTTAAAGACATTTGAGCTATATAAAAATGATTGCAGAAAAACATGGAGCACCATAAATTAAGTTATAAAGTCCAAAGATAATAAATCTATAATAAATGATAAATTTATTACATTAGATGGTATCCACTGTACAGACAAAAGGGAAATAGTGGACCATTTCAATAATTATTTTACCAACATAGGTCATCGCCTTAATGTAAACTTAACACAAACAGGTAATGACCCAACACAATTTATAAAAAAAAATGCATCAAGTTTTTTCTGTACACCTACATATTCTGAGGAAATAATTAACATAGTAAAAAAAGCAAATTCAAAGAAATCAAGTGGATTCGACAATGTTGATCCACACATTATTAAACAAATTATACCACAAATTGCAAATCAACTTGCACACATTTTCAATAATTCACTTATGACTGGCATTGTGCCCAGCAAACTAAAAATAGCAAAGGTTATCCCCTTGTATAAAAATGAAAACCCTGAACTATTCTCAAATTATAGACCTATTTCTATCCTTCCATGCCTCTCAAAAATACTGGAACGCCTAATGTACAATAGGCTTTACAATTTTTTAGCAGAACACAACATAATATCAAAAAAACAATACGTATTTAGGAAAAACTATTCTACGTATATGGCACTGATTGATTTGGTTGATAAAATATCAAGTAACATGGACCATAAAAAGTATAATATAGGTGTTTTTCTTGATCTCTCCAAGGCTTTCGATACAATAGATCATAACATTTTAATAAATAAACTTCAATGCTACGGTATAAGAGGTAATGCCTGCAACTGGTTTAAAAGCTATCTTAATAACAGAAGACAGTATGTATCGTATAACCAAGCAGACTCAAAATATATGACAATTACATGTGGAGTTCCACAAGGATCTATATTAGGCCCATTACTCTTTAGTTTTATATATAAATGATATTGAAAATGTATCAGATATCCTAAATCCTATACTGTTTGCAGATGACACAAGTCTCTTTCATGCTCATACATGCTTCCACACTCTCATCGAAGAGGTAAACATAGAAATACAAAAAATTTCAACATGGTTCCATACCAACAAACTTTCCCTAAACACCAAAAAGTCAAATTTTATTATATTCACACCAAAAGGAAAAAAATACAATATCAACAGTGCCTTAATACAAGTAGATGGAAACAAAATAAAGCATGTCAAATTCACCAAATTCCTAGGGATATTTATAGATGAGCACTTAAGTTGGACAACACATATTGACAACCTATCAAAACAAATAGCACGGAATGTGGGAATGCTTAACAAATTAAAACATTTTCTCCCTATGTATATAATGAGAACTATTTATTGTTCATTGATCTTATCACATTTACAATATTGCACTCTATTGTGGGAAAATTCATATTGTACAAACTTAAACAAACTAAGAATACTACAGAAGAAAGCTATTAGGATAATCACAAATTCTCATTACATCGCACACACTGATCCTCTATTCTCAAAGTTAAAACTATTAAAATTGGATGATCTATATAAACATCAACTAGGAATTTTTATGTATAAAGCAGCAAATAACAAACTCCCAGATTCTATGTCATCAATGCTTACGAGAATACAAAATATCCACAAACATAATCTAAGAAACCAAAATAGCTATTATATCCAAAACATAAGAACAAACAGCAGGAAATGTACAATAAACTATTCAGGACCAGTATTCTGGAATGCATTACCTAGTAAATTAAAACAGCTTGTGTCCATTAACCAATTTAAAAATAAACAAAGAATTGTTACTCTCTAAATATCAATGACTTTACAGTAAACACTGCAAAAAAAAAAAACTTTGTATTTGTACAAAATGTACTATATATCTACATTTATTTTCACATGGTGGAGAAGACCATGTGTTTCATGCTTATGTAATATTTAATGTAGTCAGGATCATGTATTAATGTATTCATGCTCACATTTAATGAATACATGACAGTTGTGTAGTTAGTGTATTATTTGTTCATATAATTCAAAGTACAAATTGTATGTTGATATTTAAGCAACATTTTTGAGACTAAATTTTATATTTGTATAACATATACTTTACATCTACCATTATTTTAACATGGCAGAAAAAACCATGTATTGATGTTCGTGTAGTATTTAATGTAGTGATGTTCGTGTAGTATTTAATGTATTCATGGTTCCTGCATTACTTAATGTGTTCATGTTCACATTGTAATGTATTCATGTGCAATAATTTGTTAGGTTATTAGTGTAGTATTTGTTTATAAAATTCTAACTACAATTTGTATGTACATATTTAAGCAATTTTTTCCTGCATTACTTAATGTGTTCATGTTCACATTGTAACGTATTCATGTGCAATAATTAGTTAGGTTATAATTACAATTTGTATGTACATATTTAAGCAATTTTTTTACATTATATTGTATTTCAATTACAATAATGTTGCGTAGTATATGTTTTTGGCTTAAGCCTAAGGAAACAAAATAATTATGTTGATTTATTTCTGGGTGGTCCTCGTCATAAGCCCTGCGGGGTTTCTAGAGGATCTCCTTGGTTGCTCTGCTATTCGTATAATCTCTGACTCATATCATATTGTAAATATCTCAAAATGTATGTGTAGCCAAAATAAAGTTATTCATTCATTCATTCATCTTGGATAAAACTGTTCAAAATATTTTATATGAAAGTGGCCTTTCTAACGTTTGGCACTTTCCTAATGCCGTCAATCACAAATGGCTAAATAATTGTCTTAAAATCAGACTTCGTGATGAATATATTCAAACATGGTCATCAAATGTATTTCACAATGATAAATGTATTACCTATAGAATATTTAAAGAAGTATCCGAGTTTGAATCATACTTGATACTGTTACCAGAGAGATTAAGAATTCGTTTCACTCAATTTAGGCTGGTAACACAAAACTGCCTCTTGAAACAGATGGTTCAATATTGATAGCAATGAAAGGTATTGTACTTTGTGTAATGGGGTGAATTTCAACTATTGTTTCAATGTGAAACTTTAACAGACCAAAGAAACAGATTTCTGACAAAATATTTTATTAATCACCCTAATTCTTTCAAGTTCTCTGTGTTGTTTAATATTCATAGTTTAAATAAACTAATAAGAATTTGTAAGTTAATAAAAATCATAATTGGTAAGTTTAACTAACATTGACTGTTCTTATTATTTTTAAATGTTTTGAGTACTTTCAAGTACTCTTGGTATTGTACATTTATCTCATACACCATTGTATGGTATTAGAGAATAAAACTTGAACTTGAACTTGCAGTCCTATGGCTATCCATGCGCTGTTTCTTCAAATAAAAAGTCAGAATACCTTTATGCATATTTATGCAGTGGCTATGCTGTACGATTATAAAAACACTAATATTAATTAAATGATCTGTCACAGCGCCATACTCAATGAACATTGTCATTGAGATCCAATGACATATCGTATTTAGGATCTCGGAAGTGGCCATGGCCAAATGCCCCCCCCCAATAGGCCACTGCGCGCGCACGAAAACACATCCGCTTTACATGACATAGTTCTGAGTTTAAGACCCGGACCGGGCATGGGTATGTTTGGTGTAAAAACCTGGCTTTCAACACTGGGGACTGTGTATATCTCGTGACTCCGATGATCACGTTAATGTCGGTCCCTTCTCAGATAATTGGGGACGTGACGTAAAAGAACGACTGAGGATGACGTGCACCCTGGCAATGACCACCCTCAATGCCAGTATATAAAGGTTGGCTTGGCGATAATGTTCTAAAAAAGGCTGGCAAGTTGATTGAAGCCTTGAAACACCAAACAATTGTAGAAGCCACAACATACAGACTAGTCAGTTAATGGAACGTCACCGAGTGCTGAAAACAACTAAAAACTAGAAACACACGCCGCATGCACGCACGTACGCACACACACACACACACACCGCAGGCACGCACGCACGCACGCACGCACGCACGCACGCACGCACGCACGCACGCACGCACGCACGCACGCACGCACGCACGCACGCACGCACGCACACACATCGTAGGCATACACGTACGCACACAGGCGCATACGTAAGGACGCACGCACGTGAACACAACACGCAACCGATGAAACAGATCTGGCCAGGATTGGGCTGAACTTACTTCCAGATATCTACATTTTTACCATTTAACCAGATTTCCATCCAATGCAACAATCTCGTGATGTGGTCGAAGAAGCCATTGGCGTGTCGAAAATCCAATAAGGTTTCATTTAAACGTGTAGTCCACGCTTACCAAATATGTGTTAATTTTGTTTTAAAACGTATTCATTCTGTCAGCTTTTACATAATATGCATACATGATTTGTTCCATTTATTTATCTTCCTCAGTGATAATGAATTACGTTGTTATATCCAGGCTACGTTGTCCTTTTGCTAACGCTCCTTCGTGACTTTCCCTTTCAACTGTGTGACAGTTTTCTGTACGTTGTCACTTTTTCTACTTTACCCGACGCATTCGCTCCCGCTTGTGTCCGACGACACTTCTACCTCCGAACGCCCATCCCCAGTAACCATTCAACCAAAGTCCTCAAAGCCATCCATTCTTATAAAAATAATTAACTTCTATGGCGCCTATATCCTCAGGAACCTGAGCTCAGAGACTCAACAAAACATAATCATTAAGCATAATCGTGAACAGGGACGCGCACAAGTCATTATCAGAACGAGGGACAACCGAAGATTTATGGCGGAAATGCAGTTTGGAATAAATCTGTCTTGAGTTGTTTTCGGAAAATAGCTGTACTTTCAGATATTTTCAAAGTAACGGGGAATTCATTTTAGACCCTAGGCGCAGCGACAGAGAAAGCACGTTTGCCCAAGATAAGTTTTGTTTTGTTTTGATGATCTGAGCTGCCTAGGGATATTTGAAAGATGCAGGAGATTAGCCAAGTAAGGTGGTTGATGTGTAAATAGAGCACGATATGTAAGCGTGGACAGCTTAATATTAATTCGATAAGAAACAGGAAGCCAGTGTAACAGTTAAAGTAGTGGTAGTGATGGTGAAAACCGTGGCGTCCTGAGGACTACACGTGCCAGACAATTTTGTACTCGTTGGAGTTTAGCCAAGTCTCTTTTAGCAATGTTATTTAGTAGTGAATTACAATAGTCAAGGCGGCTACTAATTAATGCCGGTGATATTGTTTTGGCAGTAGATATAGATATGTGACGCCTAATTAGACGGATATCACGTATTTGATAGAAACAGGATTTATATACTTGAGAAATATGCTGGCGAAAGTTGAAGTCACTATCAAAGACAACACCTAGATTACGAAGAGTATCTGATGGGAATGTATCACTGCCAAACAGTTTAACTGGAAAATCGTTGATGACCCTATTTCTTTGTTGTTTAGTGCCAATAATAATAAGGTCTGTTTTATCTGGATTAAGGTTTAGCTTACTTGATTCTATCCAAAACAAGATATCAGTAAGATAATCACATAAAGTTGAAACAGATTCTTGTGCATTTGATTGTGAAAGTGATATGTAAACTTGTAGAGGAGATGACTGAGACTATGATTAGTAATGGCTTGGCTGAGCGACGTAGTATATAAGCTAAACAGAACAGAGCTAAGGACGGATCCTTGCGGCACTCCGAATGGGAGGTGTTGTTGGCAAGATAATGTGCCAGATATGTTCAACTCCTCTCTCTGCTGTCCAACCCACATCAATTAGGTCTAATCCGGGCTCATTCTCAGTCCATGCTACTTGAACACATCCTTCCATTCTTCCAGCGCTTCTGGCAATTGTTTGTTCTCTGCAATTATAGCCAGATCGTCGCTGTACACCATCTTTCTGAGAATAGCTTTCGTGTTGATCTTACGATTAACTCCATCTGATTTCCACTGCTGATTAATTCCATCTCCTTGACCGTGCTAAAAGTCTTCCCAAGGTCCACAGAAAACTTTAGAGTTGCCAATATTTGACAAATTTCCTCGAAATTCGTAAGATTGTCAGATATAATGTCAGCTATATCGTCATATATGTCTAAGTTATACGCATGATTGTCAGCTACCCTATGCGTAGACAACATTGTGGTCTGACCCCCGCACAGTTGTTGCATTCATAGCGACGCTACTCGCATCTAATATTTGAGCTTAGTGTGGCCTTCCCCGGGTTCTGTTGACGTATCCGGTACATGCAACGCCTTGATAACTCGCCGATTAAATCACTCAACACTCAACATATGGTATGCGTCATATTTTACTCGCTGATGACATGATAATCTGACATTATCTTACATAAGATCACATTATCAAACACGATAATTGTATTCCATAATTTTATTATAGCATTCACAGCGACGACGCCTCGTGTAATTAATATCTGGGTCCACTATCTGGGTCTACTATCTGGGTCCACTATCTGGGTCCACTATCTGGGTCCACTATCTGGGTCTACTATCTGGGTCCACTATCTGGGTCCACTATCTGGGTCCACTATCTGGGTCCACTATCTGGGTCCACTATCTGGGTCCACTATCTGGGTCTACTATCTGGGTCCACTATCTGGGTCTACTATCTGGGTCCACTATCTGGATCTACTATCTGGGTCCACTATCTGGATCTAATGAGGCCTCTTAGAAAAAAGTTGAGCTTCGCGTCGTCTTCGTCGATGCTATTTTGTTTAATCTGCCTCGATAACAAAAAGGATATGTTCTTATGTAGCGCGGCATCCAGTCCATAAAATCGCTCAAAGCTCTTTACACTGCACCCCCTGATGTATCTGTTCTTTCCAACACAAACTGAACATTCAGCCACGTTGAACATACTGCGCAAATACTATTCGTTCACATATATCCACCACCATCCGCTCTTGCCATGTACCCTCACTGTCCGCTCTTGACAGGTACCATCACTGACTGCTCTTTACAGGTACCATCACTGTCCGCTCTTTACAGGTACCACCATTAACCGCTCTTTACAGGTACCATCACTGTCCACTCTTGACAGGTACCATCACTGACCGCTCTTTACAGGTACCATCACTGTCCGCTCTTTACAGGTACCACCACTGTCTACTCTTGACAGGTACCATCACTGTCCACTCTTGACAGGTACCATCACTGACAGCTCTTTACAGGTACCATCACTGTCCGCTCTTTACAGGTACCATCACTGTCCGCTCTTGCCTTGTACCATCACTGTCCGCTTTTTACAGGTACCATCACTGTCCGCTCTTTACAGGTACCATCACTGTCCGCTCTTGCCATGTACCATCACTGTCCGCTCTTTACAGGTACCACCACTGACCGCTCTTTACAGGTACCATCACTGTCCACTCTTGACAGGTACCATCACTGTCCGCTCTTTACAGGTACCACCACTGACCGCTCTTGACAGGTACCATCACTGTCCACTCTTGACAGGTACCATCACTGACCGCTCTTTACAGGTACCATCACTGATCGCTTTTTACAGGTACCATCACTGTCCGCTCTTTACAGGTACCACCACTGACCGCTCTTTACAGGTACCATCACTGTCCGCTCTTGACAGGTACCATCACTGACCGCTCTTTACAGGTACCATCACTGACCACTCTTTACAGTTACCATCACTGTCCGCTCTTGACAGGTACCATCACTGTCCGCTGTTTACAGGTACCATCACTGTCCGCTCTTGACAGATACTCATTTATGCAGCCGAATGAACTGAGGCAATGTGGGGTGAACGAAATTGTCCAAGCTAGCTTCGAAACAGCAGAAAGAGAATTCGAACATCGGTCCTGTCGGTTGATGGTCTAACATTCGGCACAATACGCTATTGCCACCCAAATAACGAACTAACCAAGTTTGTAATTAGCTAACTAACTAATCAACGCGGATATCGCATTCGTTATGTTTATACGTGACAATATCGCACTAGCGTGTTTTCAGTGCGTGTGTCAACTGCAGTGCGTAGACGCGAAGTCATCGACGATGCCTGGAGACCGTCAGCCATGTCTTCTCTTGCGAACAGCCTCAGCCCGAGTGATCGGTCACTGTGTCCGGAGACAGGGGTAATATTTACGTCGTCAAACCATCGTCGTGGTCATTGTCCCTATTGTCATCATTGACATCGTTGTCAGTGTAGACGTCGTCATTGTCATCGCAGAAAATATTTTGTTGTGGGACAAAGTTTGGACTCACCCATAATGAGACAGTGCACCTCTGAAGTCAAAGGGTGTGCGTCATGTGTGCAAGAATAGACGGAATGTAATTACTTTTCAAACCGGAAAATAATGGTCTCTACCAAATTTAACTCACTGATTATCTGCACCATAGCAGCTCATGGAGCATACGTGATTGTTCACACACCAACTGGGCGTCAATGTCGTCGTCGTCTGTCACAATTGTAGTAATCGTCGTCGTCACTGTCGTCTTTGTCAAAACCTTTTGTTGGTTGCATTGTTAATGCAACGCAACCATAACATTGTCATAATGTCAAGACAAACGGACAAACCCTACCCTGGATTATCATTCAAATCAATGTTGTCAAAGTTGCATTACAAATAATTTTTATGATACTTAGAAATAATTGCAGTAACTGGTGTGTTCCCACTACAGGGCCGTCCTCCAAATCGAGTGGATACTCAGTCCCGAGTGGCGAGATTGCGAGAAGCGATGTCCGATACGAGTTTGACCGGCGGGCGGTCGCTCGACGCTTACATCATTGATAAGAGGGATGAGTACGGGGTACGTACAGCCTCACGGTACCGGGGTTCCCTCTTCCCCTTAAACACAATAAGATCATTAATAGTCACTGTCCCGGATGTATGCGATTAAAATTATGCCTCTACATTTCACTGTTTGTGGTGTACACTGAAACAAAAATCTATTCCACTTTATTGCTGCTGCTGCTGCTGCTGCTGCTGCTGCTGCTGCTGCTGCTGCTGCTGCTGCTGCTGCTGATGATGATGATGATGATGAACAATGATGATGGTCATCATCATAATCAAACCTCGTGGTTTTGCTGTCCTCTTTTCTAGTGTGTTATTCTCTCATTTGTTCGCTTTGTAAACACTGACGCACTTTGAACTCCACCACGCATTTCGGAAACCACAACTGATCCTGCCGAGACACACCATGTGTGGCAGTTGAACACCCGCCCTAGATAGAGTGCACGAATGGCAACGGTAACACTGAACCGAACAACACAGTCAACTAAGAGGCCAGTGATTGTAACATTACAACCGCTAACAAGTAGCTGCCGTCTGTTGCAGAGTGGCGGGGCCGAGGTGGACAACAGACTCAAGTACATCACTGGCTTCAGCGGCTCCAGTGGTACGCTCTCAAGGAGACTACGAGCAGATCAAATACAAGTTTTTAAAGATGTTGAATGGTTACACAAACATCGATAGAAGTTTGGTTTCTCATTTAAGGAATACAGAAAAAATAAAGAGCACGACGTAGCGTTAGCGAAATAATAGTGTAGAGTCTTATATCCGAAAGAACAATAAATGAATGGAACAAATTATCTACTGATCTGATCTAAATCCACATTTGAACATTTCTAGTTGTTCTTATTGGCGTGTCCTGGTATGAATCATTGCTGCGTAGATTTTCTATTCTTACTTTTATGCGAAATGAACTAAATTTACTTCAACGTTATGAAACAGTAATAGGGCCTACAATTGTGAATGTCGGGTTTGTTTACATTAATTGAAATACAGTATAATAAATACCCTTTTATTGTGCCGAAATACAGTATTAACCCGGTTTACAATATCAAGTCGTCAACAGTTTAATGAGTACGCTGAAGAACTGGTGGATAAGCAATGACAAACGGGTGTTTGTTATTCTCTGAACAGTTTAACGAGTATGCCGAGATACTAAAGAGGATAAGGGATGATAAAACGGGTGTTTGTTGTTCTCTGAACAGTTTTACGAGTATGCTGAAAAACTAAGGATGGTAAGCGATGACAAAAGGGTGTTTGTTGTTCTCTCAATCTCACCGAAGGGTTGTTATGACTCGTTGCGTTCGTCTCACGGAAGAAATATCGACCCCCAACGCCCGTGTATTCACGTACAAGTAGGGCTTTCGTAATCCTTGGTCACCCATGAAGTGTGTTCGTGTAGATCTGTTCGTTGTGTCGCTGAGACGGAGTGTGTGTTCGTGCAGGCTGGGCCGTCGTGACGAGGCGCCAGGCGGCCATGTGGACGGACGGCCGGTACGACACTCAAGCTGACCAACAGATTGACTGTCAGTGGACACTCATCACTATCGGTACGAGAAAACGTGCATGTATGCCTGCGCGCGTGCCTGCGTGCATGCGTTTGTCTGTAACTATAACTACTTTGAATTGGAACATATATGCATGTAGTCATTTATATTTATCACACAACACACATAAATTGCTACGAAAGTAGGCATGTATGCGATGTATGCATACAATTCGTGTACAGGAATAAGTTAGAAATAAAATAAGAAATAATTATCTTTGCAGTTTTAATCCAAATTCAATCACGGTATTAGCTAGGACAGGTATCCCGGAATGTTTTCCCAGTGACACACGCACACACACACGCACGCGCACACACGCACGCGCACACACACACACACACACACACACACACACACACACACACACACACACACTTCCAAAACACCTCAACAAATTATATCTTATGGAAAATTGCTATCGAGATATTAACCTATCTGTTTAGTTTTAGAAACGTACCTTATGTAGTCATTAGAAATATTAATTATAGACCAGTAATACGGCAGTTTAGTAAATTAAAATTAGTCAATATATGAGTTAATGACATTATCATGTGTTCACTAATGTTTTCCCTTGAATGTGGTCTTGTCTTGACAAACCTTGTTGAATCTCTTCAGCCGTAGGTAATTTGGACTCGGCAACATGGTTGCTGCAAGTGCTGCCACCTGGCGCCACCGTCGGTGCTGATCCAAGGCTTGTGTCTTTATGTGAGTGCGTCTGAATTTGTTTGGCAAACAAAACGGCTGTTTTGAAGAAATACTATAATACTAGCTTATTATAGTGCAAATACAAATATAATATATTTTTTTTTAATAATGGGATACTGGTTACATTGCTAACTTTTTATGATTGATTTGTGAGGGGAGGGGGAGCTATATTACACATTTTTATTTAGGTCAAATTGTCTTTCTTTAGGCCAAGCAGTTTCGATTATTGGTAAATAGTGCACAGAAACGGTCAACAAAATAACGCATGCCCTTTTTGATTATACGGTTTGTGTGTGGTGGGGGTGCGTGCGTGCGTGCGTGCGTGCGTGCGTGCGTGCGTGCGTGCGTGAAGATGAGCGATGGTACATATGATGTATGTTGCAGCGTCCTGGCAGAAGCACCAGTCATTCCTGGCCATCAAGATGATCCAGCTGGTTGGGGTGTCGACGGACCTGATTGACCACATCTGGACGACTGGCCGCCCTCCTCGGCCAAACAACCCCGTCTACACACACTCACTGAGTTTCGCCGGTAACCGTTTGCTGCCCCGCTAGTCATGACAACGGTATTTTACACTAAATTGTGCGAGCGAGTACGAAGGACATGCTAGGTGTACGTTTTCGTAATAATTGACAAAGCACGAGGTCACGGTGGTATGTTCGAACTGACAATGATATCGAAGATATAGGCAAGCGCATTATTTAAGATATATAGGCCTACATATATACATTTACCCGGACGACTTCCACTGCCTGCTGAGTTATACAAATAATGTTAGATACTCGGTTATGCATTACATCGTGGTGACGCCGGCATTTGATATTTTTTAATAAAACCAAAAGTTCGAACATTACGTTCCCTTTAAATGATGTCGAGTCAAAATGGCGCATTTGTGAAGGTCACAGAAGTCGTGTAATATCGTGCATGGTTTACTATATCATTATGACTTCCTTTGTCTGAACCACCCACATCAAACTATTTAGCCGTCGATAGATCCAAATGAATGTGTAGGGAACGTCACTTGTTCACGTGACTGCCGTGAGTTTGTGTGGACATGCATGCACGGCAATGCGTGTTATTGTGCTCTCGTGTGCAGGTGAGAATTGGCAGAGCAAGGTGAGCCGCCTGCGAGCCGAGATGGCCGGAGCCCACCTCGACGGCCTGGTGGTGACGTCCCTGTCAGCGACAGCATGTCAGTGAAATCACCTGCTTTATGGTTGCCTGTTCAGTAAGAATGATGTTAATATGAAGCGGTGATGGTTCATTTGGTATTCGGGGAACTTTTGGCGCCACTAAATATAAAGCGATTCGTACAAGAAAGGTTGCAAATGACGTTGACAGCTTTCACGTACAAACATGTGAACAGATCACGTGGTGGTTTATATATTTTATATGTGTCTCAAATAGAATAAACACTATGCGATCACTGAATATGATCTTACTATTATTGTGAAGTTAAAAAAACGACACATGGTCTTGATACGACACTGTCTTGATAAAGAAACAAAACTGCTGCTTGCACTGTATAGTTGTACCAGTGATTCAAATATTTGAATGGGTGTATGTACTATGTTGTATGTACTATGTTGTATGTACTATGTTGTATGTACTATGTTGTATGCGAGTCCATAAACGATGCACAGTGGTTCCTGTAAAATCCATATTTTCAAAAACACCCATTTCATTCTGCTTAGTTTAAATATACGATATCCGCCGAAAAACGTGCGTTTGTTATTGTTTGCGGTGTGTGTGTGTGTGTGTGTGTGTGTGTGTGTGTGTGTGTGCGTGCGTGCGTGCGTGCGTGCGTGCGTGCGCGCGCGCGCGTGCGTGCGTGTGTGGGTGCGTGCGTGCGTGCGTGCGTTCGTGTGTGTGTGTGTGTGTGTGTGTGTGTGTGTGTGTGTGTGTGTGTGTGTGTGTGTGTGTGTGTGTGTGTGTGTATGCGTGCGTCTTGTCAAAGTCTTCATTCTTATTATTTGCTCTTTCTCTTCTTTTCTCATTTTTTCTTCCTCCTTCAGCGACGCCAGTTGCTCTCTTCAGTATGGATATTAATAGTAGCGTATTATTACTTGATATTGTTCTTCTATTCAACTTTTTCTTGAGATTTGTCAACTGTACTATGTTCATCGGGACAATTCTCGTTCTGTGGTTTTAGAAAAGCTTTGTTTTCTTCCAGCTTGTCACTTCGTCGAGTTTTTCGGATGTCCTTTCCAAACTTCACATATTCCTTAACGCTGTTCTGTGCAGTATCACTAGGGCTGATCGGTTCAATGCTATCTTTCCCCGGATGTACTTTCAGGGTTGTTCAACCTGCGGGGCTCCGACATCGAATACAGCCCCCTCTTCTACTCGTACGCAATCATTCTACAAGAGGAGATCAGGTGACGTTACATTGAGCGGTTCATGCTTCCCTCTTTATCCAGACAATTGCCTTCCGGTGCACTATGTGTTATTTATTAACATAGTTTTCATAAGAAACATTTCAATTACAGTATGTCGTCAGCATAGATTATAGTTGATGCAATCATGGACATTCTTTGACTTATGGTTTAAGCCAATTGTGCGAGCATTTCTTCTTTTATAAACTTGCACTTCTGACATTGCTTGACATTCCAGATTGTATCTGGTCAACTACCAGGAGATGACCACAGCTAAGAACATCAGTGAACATTTGAGAAGTACGTGTCGAAAGGACAGAACGTTATGTGTCGAGGTGAGTCCATCAGATTGGTGTTTTACGATTGCATTAACGTGGATGGCTGGGATTAGACAAAGCCATCAAACAGCAGTAAACATTGGTCCAACAACATTCTAGACTGTCTGACGGTTAACACATAACAAATAGCAAAACAGGTTTTCAATCGTACAAGATGGAAACAAAACGTCTGACCTTAGCACAGTTGTAATTTAGGAATGCTTTGTTTCATTTTAATTTCACAGACAATTGTTAAAACTTGACTGGTCATCAATAGCTATAGACAACTCATCATGTATCAATAAACATTTCATCATGTTCTGTGGATTTTGACCTCGATTGCCCTTAGCGTGTGTTCATAATAACATGACTGTGTCATGAGGAATGTGTGTTCATAATAACATGACTGTGTCATGAGGAATGTGTGTTCATGTTCATGTATGGTTGCTGTAGATCAAAGGGCATACGGACGCTCTCAAAGATTTGCGCAGCATCTCTTCCAATGCTGACATATCTATGATTGGGATTTCACCTACGGCAAGCTATGCTGTTTTTCTCGCAGCCGGGGTAAGTAGGACTCACGACAGCGGTCGAGGGTGGAAATGAAACCCCGAACTTACCATGAATGAAGTGAATAACATGGTTTAGTTTATTGCATGAAAGTAATATCTAGTTGAATGAAAGTAATATCTAGTTGTGGAATAGGTAAATATAATACTGGTAAATATAATATTGGTAAATATAATACTGTTATTAATATAATACTGTTATTAATATTTTATTATTATATTATTACGGAAAACAGTTTTCAATAAATATCATCTAAAGTTAAACCTGCAGATTATGATTGGAAGAGTTCACCATAATCTGAACACCAAAATCGGTGAGTATCAGGTGAAGCAAGTGACATCCTTCAAATACCTAGACAGGACCATGAACGAGCAGGGAAATATGGAAGAAGAGATTAACTACACCGGATTACCAAGTACAGTCAGACTGTAGGATGTATGTACAGACTGATGAAAGACATGTTAAGTGCATAAGAAAGCCAAACAGATCATAGACAAACCATGTAAGACATATTCTCCTCTTTGGCAATGAATGTTGGATTTTGAATCGCGATGACAAGAGAAGACGATTCTGCCATAAAATGGCCCTAAGCAGGAAGACGACAGGAAAGAGACGGAGGGGAAGGCCCGGGTGACGGTGGATCAACAATACCAGCAGCCACCTGGAGGGAAAGAGACGGAGGGGAAGGCCCGGGTGACGGTGGATCAGCTACCACCTGCAGGAACAGAACGCCGGCCTCAGATATGTAATAGGAATGGATGAAGTTAATTTCTAACCACCCTGACGTGAGTTCTAGTGTCACTTGAACGTTTCACTAGAGTATGGTAAGCAGTGAGTATTATTTTATTGCTTTGACAACATTTTATGTGATAATTTTTTTTTATTCTGACTACATTCAGATGCGTGCGAGCATGCGTGCGTGCGCATGTGTGTATACGTGCGTGTGTATGAGCGTGTCCGCGTACATGCGTGCGCGTGAACCTTGAACTTTGTGAGTAAGAAAGAAGAAATGAAGGATGGATGTGACGGAAGACGTTGAGATGTGGAGAACGATTAGAATGGTGAAAGATGGGGGGGGGGGGGGGCGAGTGGGTGGATGTATGGATGGATGGATGGGTGGATGGATGGATGGATGGGTGGATGGGTGGATGGATGGATGGATGGATGGATGGATGGATGGATGGTGGATGGGTGGGTGGGTGGGTGGATAAATGGGTGGATGGAAGGAAGGATGGATGAAGGTTGGGGGGATTGTGGAAGTAAGGGAACAGTGCGGGATGTAGAGCAATGACGTTTGTACTTGCAGGATAAACGAGTCGTTGACTTCTCTCCACTGACACTGATGAAGTCGGTGAAGAACCCAACGGAACAGAGACGTTATATAGAATGTCAGGTCTGTCTTTGATGTATTTTACTTGCTCAACGGTGCCGTGTGTTGAACTGGCCAGCTTGGCAGCGCCTGGCAGCTCTTGGCAGCAGCATTTCTATAAACTTGATTATTGCAGCAATAGTAGCAGTGTTTTTGGTAAGACGAGAATATATCATCAACATCGCTGGGAATCACCAAGAGCCAAAATTTAACTTGACTGTTATGATGATAATAACTAGATACACCTGAATCGGGTGAAAGAGAGCATAGAGTAGGGTGGGGCAAAGCGCACCCCTTTGGGGCAACCGTGATTTGGCCTACTGTTTTTTACCTAAGGCGGAAACGGTTGACTCAGTTACACGCCTCTTAGCGACTTAATACACACTGTACTAGAATTACAGAACCTTACTAAAAAACAACTACAACAAAAATGCATATTAATAGCAGTTCTGGACGTTTCGCAAATTTCGTCATGTCCTGGGGTGCGCTTTGCCCCAATAATACGTGGCTTATATATGCTTTGTATTAGTTTTATTGAAACATAAAAAAAATGGTGGACTGGGCACCAATCTATAAGATGAACGACGAATCATAATGTTGGCCCTCCATCGGCCTATGCAACCGCTGCCGTAGACTATGTGGTAATGTTATTTATACAATTCGTAATGTTATATGTATAATTTGTGTAAATACCTTCCACCTCAAAATCCCACCTCCCTCTATCTTTCAGGCCAACCTCCCACTTCACGCCTATTTCTGGGGCTAACCTCCCACCTCTTACCAATTTTTAGGACGAACCCCCACCTCACACTTCCTAACGCACGCACGCACGCACGCACGCACGCACGCACGCACGCACGCACGCACGCACAGGTTTATTGATAGGTAGCGGTTCTAATAGTTGGATTTGCCGAAATAGACGGGGTACCCTTTGCCCCGGGGGGTACCCTTTGCTCCACCCTACTCTATAACATGCAAAGAAGCGTCAAAAGCAAATACTTACGTTACACACCAACACAACACTACTACTATACATGGCTAACTTCCTGGCAGAGTTACAAATAATTGTTCTTCGGTAGGTTCGCGACTCAGCGGCCCTCGTCGAATTTGCAGCTTTTCTCGAAGAACAGGTGTGTGAGAATATCAGCAAGTACCACAATCTACATAGCACGTCTTGCTGATACCTTCTTTATAAGTCTAAAGAACAGGTGTGTGAGAATATCAGCAAGTACCACAATCTACATAGCACGTCTTGCTGATACCTTCTTTATAAGTCTAAAGAACAGGTGTGTGAGAATATCAGCAAGTACCACAATCTACATAGCACGTCTTGCTGATACCTTCTTTATAAGTCTAAAGAACAGGTGTGTGAGAATATCAGCAAGTACCACAATCTACATAGCACGTCTTGCTGATACCTTCTTTATAAGTCTAAAGAACAGGTGTGTGAGAATATCAGCAAGTACCACAATCTACATAGCACGTCTTGCTGATACCTTCTTTATAAGTCTAAATAACTGGTTGCGTAACAAATTGTTCCGGTAAACAAAACAGGTTATGCAACGGTTACATATCTGATAGATCAATATATAGATACGTATTTGACACATACGGAAGTACGTACGGTGTCCACCACAGTTATTGCACTATTTGATCAAAATAACCTAATACGGAAGTACGTACGGTGTCCACCACAGTTATTGCACTATTTGATCAAAATAACCTAATACGGAAGTACGTACGGTGTCCACCACAGTTATTGCACTATTTGATCAAAATAACCTAATACCAAAATGGTGTAATTATGTATGTGGAATTACAGTTAGGTTCAACATGAATAGATTAGTGCTGTTGACTGTTTTTATTTAACAATATCTACCGACCATCAATTACAGTTCTAACACTGCCTGTCTCCGTGTCCAGGTGGCCGCGGGTGCGTACTGGACGGAGATTTCAGCTGCACGAAAACTCGCTCAAATTAGAAGGTAAGCTGGCGTTACAAGAGAAAAAGTTTTTGTATGAGGGAGACCGTGTCTTCCGTCTTCCTGTGCGATGACGTCGAGTGGGCTTGTCTGATGCGAGAAAGTTCGCGAGTGTTGTTTGTGTTTAACAATGTTTAACACGATTGCTCAAGATTGCCATCCAAGGCAAACAACTTATGGCAAGTGACCAAGGGAGCCACTGGCTTATCGAGAGTCCAGCAATTCTTCATCTATGTGTAACTCGCCTTTCTGAGATATTTGTCAAATTTGTTTTTAAACATAATCATACTGCTGGCATTTATACAATCTGCTGTAGAAGTTTGTTTTGCATTCATTTAATGTCTTGCACGATGAGGCGTGGATGTGTGTCCTGTCAGACGAGATCACGACGTGGTAAATATTTATTTTGTTCTAAGGTCTTAAATGTTTACCATGTAATGAACATTCCATGAGTAGGCCTGTGCGAGAAATGTAAATATTTGTCTTATAGCTTCTTATCCGAGGAGGACATAACTGTTTGTCTAAACGTTTAATCATGTGCGAGGATGTCGTGAGTGTATTTCCGTGCGACGAATGCCCGTGAAGATCAATCTTACCATTTTTGCGAGGAAGGTCTTGTGTTTCTCACCACACAAGTCCTACACGCAACTTTAGGCCGGCGTAAACTATTGTCTCACCGAAATCTGTCGTGAGTTGTGTATATTGAATATTGAGGCGACTGCCGAAACATCCTGTCTCATCGCGTGTCGTCAGCTCTGTATACGGCAGGTGTAAGAGATCACACAACACTTCCTCAACACGCGTAGTTAACACACGTACACCTTACATCGGTTACAGCACGTACGACTTCAACCGCGGCATCAGTTTCCGCACAATCTCAGCTGTCGGCGAGAATGCAGCAATCATCCACTATGGTCCTGACAACGTGACGGACACTCGCATCAGGACGGATCGCGTCTATCTGCTCGACTCGGGCGGACAATACCTGTACGACACATGTTTTGCACTTTATGTCTAGTGGATTATCATTTATTCATTTAAATCTATAAAGCGCCGTATACCCGTGACCAGCCGCTTATAGGCGCGTCCAGTCATTGTAAAAGCATGTGAATTATAAATAGTGCCAATGTTGTATTATAGTACATATATTACAGTAGAGTCTGAATACGTCCGTATCGCCGTCTAGTGGCATGTTTTCTCTTTCTCCAGTGACGGGACGACTGACGTTACACGGACCTTCCACTACGGAACGCCGACGGACCTCGAAAAGGTACACATATTCACAGACGCAAATATATGCATCGACAGAACGCACATGCACACAGGCCAACCAGCATACACATGCACCACCATTACCACATGAATCAACATAATTTCAGTGATGTCAAGCAACGTTGATCACGAGAACGAGAACAATGTGAGACTCGACGGTAGATAAAGATGACGGAAATTATGACGATTCTGATCAGAATGACGCGAGTAACACATAAAATACTGAAACGATGATGCTTACAAAAACGATAGATATGATGATACTAATCGTAGGTGACATTTATCGTAACAATAATCTGTGATGCTACACATTTATAGCACCAAAAATATACTAAGCCAAAATACATTATGTGACCTTACGTAATAACTGGAGAACGGATAAGTAATGGCGACAAGAAATGATAAGTAAAATAAATGATGAAACCTTGTATGCCCACAGGAGGCGTATACGCGAGTGTTGATTGCGTCGATTGAGTTAGCGACGACAGTGTGGCCGGAGGGACTGCACGGTGAGTGGGTAATTGGTGACCCTCGTGACCGGTGTCACCGTTGACTAAGTAAGGAACCGAATAAGCAACCGGTCATTTGGGTGTGCCAACAAAAATTAAATATGAAACATATATGGCCATTTTTTTGCATGTTTCACCTGAACTGAACACTGAATTACAACACCCGTAAGAACAAAATAGCTGCCAACCTCGACATTGCCAGTGCCAGTAAGAATAGATAGTATGTACACCATTGTTGGCAACGTATGAAGTGTCCATGTACTGCTGTAGCGTTCTGTGCAATGTCAACTTGGCATCTACAGGCAACGACATCGACGCCCGTACTCGCAGTATCCTGTGGGAGAACGGCTGGGACTATCGCCACGGCACGGGCCACGGCATTGGGTACTTCCTCACTGTCCACGAAGGTAGTCGTCCTCAATAGTCACTGCGTTCGTAATACAAATGTCCTCATTGTATTTAAATTACGTTCCTCACGGTGCATGAAAATAGTGTTTAGGTACATCACAGTAATTGAATACTTCGTTCTAAAAACAATTTCGCGATGAACACATTACTCTCGATGAACACATTATTACATTACTATTGAAGATAATGCCCGCTCATTATCAATGAATGTAGTTCCATAAACTGTCTACATATAGCTATTATCCTGTGTTTTGTATCAGGACCACTACACATTTCCTTGCGACAAATGCCCGGTGATAGTCCCCTTCATCCCGGCATGTTTGTCTCTAACGGTGAGTTTTGAAGTTATGCTTCTCTAGTACATGTACCTATATACTGTTTTGTCCAATACTTACACGGTCTCTGGCGTGAGAATTGCGATCGGCTCCGCCTGTATGTGTGTGTTTGTTTGCGGTGTAAATGATTCGCAGGGATTTCTCTTTTAAAAACGTCAAAAAGTGTACAATTGAGGTTTCAGTTTGTTGAAAAACTAACTTCCCTTAATTAATGTCAGACTTGGCCTGTGGATAGAAGACGTATTGGAGGATGTGGAGGCAAAAAAACCTCCGTCCTCCTCCTTTCGTTTCTTATGTTATGATACATCGAATAATGGAACCAATGGGTGTGGGTAATCTCCGTTAGACAATGATATAGAAACCTTAGACGAGCTGGAACTACAACCAAATATCACGATATTTGACCAACTTTAAGTACATTATTCTTGCTGTTTACATTATGTTGTTTTCCTCATACACGGTACGCAAAGGTAACGGAGATGGTGCAAATTTGTGCCACTATTTTAACCACCACAGTAGAGAAACGTACATACACCAGTCTCTCACATTTGACCCAAAGTGTTAACATGTCCAAATTAAGAAACAACTTGTTTTGTTGTCTTGTCTTTCGTGGTTTTCTTGGGCAAGAGCTGCAAAAAATAAAAGCAAGGACGAGACGAGCTTTTAAATGTATATATCTTTATCAAAGTAAGTTTGCCATTTATGAAAAACTATTCTGTCTTAGGCAGCTAAACACAAGGGCTAGTCAAATTAATAAGTTTTGTAAACGACTAGTGACAGTATTGCAAAAACCAAAAATAATTGTAATTGTACATATTGTTGCGTTGTTATTGTTCTGCGTCAGAACTGATATCTAGGTTACATGGTCAGTAAATGCATGTTTTGATAACGGAATCAAGCCAATGAATATGCAATGAGAGAAGTTTATTTACTATAACTAACCACAAAACGGCCGTGACGTTCATAATGACGTTCGTTAAGCACCCGAGTTAAAACATTTTCGTAAATGTATCAGCCTACGTAACGTTTTGTTGTGTACACCACAGGTTCGTGTGTAAGATGTGCACGCCTCTGTTGCGGAGGGGAACATTGTAGTTATCTTTGCATTGTAGAACCTGGCTACTATGAGCACGGCAAGTTCGGAATTCGGCTCGAAAACGTACTGCGTATACAAGAAGCTAACACACCAGTAAGTTAATGGGCCAGTAAGTTAATGGGCCAGTAAGTTAATGGGCCAGTAACTCGCGGTAGAGTAGCGTGTAGGGTAGGCGCCATCTGTGGTTGAGTAGACCAATATTGACTGATAGTATTCACCGCCTGTTGTTTCTGTGTCTGCCTCTGCGCAGAAGCAGAGGCAGAAACAACTAAATCAGTGGGTATTGTTACGACAACTCAGCTCAGTAGGGGAGACCAGGGCTAGTTGTTACAATTTTCAGTTAAAATCACTTTTTTTTAAATATCTTAGATGCATTCATTTTCTCAATGCATACATTAAATTTATTATTTGTGTTAATAAAATGTACCATACCATTGATATTCCATATTGTAGTTGTTACATCATACGGGGCACGTTGTTACCGTAAAAAATCGCGTGAATCGCAAAGCAAGGGTCGTACATGTTACTGTTATTATATTAATTGGATTATACACACTAATACACCTTATACACAGTGTGCATAACAATGTAGGTGTTCACAGCTTCATATATTAAGTTTTTTTCATTTTTAGTTACCAAAGTGGATTAATTCCCCAGATTCTTGCATAACAAACAATTGTCAATGAAGTATAACTTATTGAATGAAGTATGAAATAGTGAATGGCATTATATGTAAGTAATGCGATTGAATGATATACTCACGTACGCACTCACGCGCACGCGCACGAACATCCGCATTTCAATTAATCGTGTAATATTTATTAATTGCTCAAATAGGGCTGTGCCATAAAAAATTAACAAGATTGTCAACCAAAGCAAAACACTAAAATGGCAAGTGGACAAGGACGCCATTGGCTTATTGAGGGTACAATTTATTCATCTATATGTAACCCACCCTTCTGATATGTTTGGTATTTTTGTTTGACGCTGCTAGCATTCACAGTACTGGTTATATACAAGAACGCTAGGCTTCACAAGTGAAATAAAATGTTTATACGTCGTGGTTAAATCAATGTTGTTCTTTCAGCCACTGTCAGCACACAACTCGCTGGCTGAACCATCGGTATGAGCCGCCCGAGAGTTGTTACTGTTGTAACAATTTGCCCTAAACACAATTGTTGCAGTTGTTCAACTGCAAATCCTGAATTTCTATTTGACATAATCCCTTATACAAAATAGTAGACATGTTTCAAGTTTCATTTACGAAACATAAAAAGTGGCTGCGTGAGATGATATTATGTTGGCATACCAAGACAAGTTTTAGGTGTTTAATTTTTTCCACACCTCATTAAATCCGTCTTCTTAACTCCCGATTTCTGGATAGTGTGTCTGCCGGTGGACTTCCAACCAAATATTGTCAATGATATCTCCATGTGTGCTGTTTTCGTAAAACGCCTCTATAACAACGTGCCCCTGTATACAACTGGCCCCGGTCTCCCCTAGTTTGCAGCTACCGAGTGCTGCGTGCTGTTGCGTGTTGTAGTATCACTTCGGCAACTCGCGCTACCTGTGCTTCAATGAGACGACACTGGTGCCGTACGAGTCCAAGTTCATCAAGTACGAGATGCTCTCAGTGCGTCATGTAAGTTGACACGACACCCATTGCTCATGCTGACAATATGTGCTGTCAGTCGCGTTTATAAAGAGGGGGCATTGGGCCACGTGATTTTAAAATTCGGGTCGTGCTAACGCGCATGTGTATGTCTGTGACGTCATTGCGAAATGTTTATGACGTCATTGCTATGTTTTTAACATTATTGCGATATATTTGTGACGTCATTGCAACGCCTGAATCTGGTAAATTTCGAAATCGGTCATATACGTTTCTATCAGTTTTGTTATCTGCGGTCGTACAGAAGCAATAGTCAATATTCATAACACGTACGACACCTGTCGGCTAAGAATAAAATCACAGTTGCGGGTCGTCATATTTGTATATTAAGTTAAATCAAACTGTTGCATCTTGCAGCGACGCTGGCTGAACGCGTATCACAGTCGCTGCTTGAGGGAGACGGGAGATTACCTGAAGAACGTCAGACACAACCAGCTCGCCTACAATTGGCTGCTCGCTCGAGTTAGTCCCATTCCAGACACACCCTACTGGACAAAATCGTCCCGACTGAACTCAGGGTGTGACGTCATTGTCGTCAACTGTACCTGCTTTGCCGCAATAGCAGCGCTAGCAATGTATTTGCTACTGTAGCTGGAGACTAAGCAATATAAGGAGTTACATTAGCTTTGTATCAGCTTCTTAACTCACCTCGGTCTGGAATATGCACACGTATATGTGGTTGCACACGTATACGTGGTTGCACACGTATACGTGGTTGCACACGTATACGTGGTTGCACACGTATACGTGGTTGCACACGTATACGTGGTTGCACACGTATATGTGGTTGCACACGAATGCATACACATGTCATAGGGCTTGCCCCTAACACCCGTGAGACTGGTAACAGAAATCCGTAAGATCGCTAACGAACCCGTATGGTTATCTACGTCCGATGGTTTACCGCGCAATGCTCAAAGGATGTCACCGTGAAAACTAGGATATATTGACTGGCTCTCGTGAAACTTTGGCGTAATTGACTGCCCAAAGCTAAAGTGTTATTCACCTGCCATTTTACAATTGCTGGTCGTACTCCACAATACAAAAGCCTTGTTCAAAATGCTCAAAGCAGGAATGTATCCTACGCCCGTGAGACCGTTATATTTAAAAACACGGGTCAACCCAAGAGTTGGCACCTATGACATGCGGAAGTGACTTATCAATATTTGTGGTAATATAGTGGCTATTCCATACAACCTTTATAGGTCGGGATTGATTATATGTATTTACGAATGCCGTATGTGTGGAAATATTAGATTTAATTTTAATATATCACGTTGGTAAACGACCTAACATAATTAAATAGCTAATGATGAAATCGTCAAGGTTAGCTACAGGCCTACATTGTGTAGTACCAATATTTAAAATGATGACAGCGTCAAGTGTAGATGTAGGCCTGCATTGTGTAGTACCAATATTAAAAATGATGAGAGAGTCAAGTGTAGCTATGGGCCTACATTGTGTAGCACCAATGTTTAAAATGATGAGAACGTCAAGTGTAGCTACAAGGAATAGCATAAATATTAAATGATGATAACCTCTAGTGTAGTTGGAGTAACAACATTATTAAAATGATTGCACGCTCTATTGTAGCTACGTGGAGACGTAGCGCCAATATTAAAATAATAACAATGTTTATTAGTTATGTGGCGCAGCACCGATATTAAATGGCAGTATCTAAATATGGAGTAGAAACAATATTTAAATGGTAGCAATGTTTTGCAGAGATGCAGAGAAAGCCAACATTAATATCATGGCACCGTATTGTGTAGCTACAATTGCAATTATGGGTGACGTATATGTGATATTGTATCTATTCGATTTGTCAAACAATTTATTACATGCTTAAGATTATGTGTTAGTTTCATTTGACCGTATGTGGGTTAGTTTTACATACATCAAACCAGGAAGACACACATTACAAGACCATGTTGCATGCTGTGAAAGCTCTCTTCTCCCAAACCAGGACCCGTGTGTCAATTACTGCCTCGTGGAAGAGATGGAATCATGGATTGTTTCTACTGAATGCTTCGATGCGTGCGTTTCTGTTGTAGAATTGCGGTTTTCGCGCAACAGATAAACATAAATTCTGATACAGACGTATGTGGGTTATTCTAATGGGACACATTCTTTATTGTACATAAGCTTATTAAATGTGCTTTTGTAGCTTTACAAAATAAACATGTTCATCAGTGGAACGTAATCAAAACAACATGTTCTTTTTCTTTCCGGGTTAAGACGTTCAGCATTTTGATATTAGTATAACTTGTAAATTGTAAGCGAACTCTGAATGGGAACAATACTTATTGGAATCGACCGCGAACATAACATCGTACAGGGGTTGAACACTTTCTGTACTTTTCTGTACTCTCTTCAAGCGCCGCATATGTTTGTTGGGGATGACAGAGGAGCGAGGGATGGAGAGATGTCGTCCAAAGCAGAATACTGATACGGAGAAATGTTGCCCTGGACGCGGAAGAGACGACGAGAACCAGAAAACTACGATCTTTTAAAAAGTCATGATTTTGATCTTGTTCTTAAGACGACTAGGGTATACGCCAAGGTTCTTGACTTTTTCAAAGACGCAAAGACATAGATCTAATCACCCCCGAAAATGCATCGAATCTAGGAAAATGACACAAGTCGAACGTTTTGTCAAGGTGGCCGCGTAGAATTGTTGTGCTCGAAATAACTCCACAGTTATTACGATGTTACCGTAAACAATAATGCATATTACATGGATAACGTACACCTCTATGAATATATGGACCTATTCGATGGTAACCATGTGAACCGGTGTAACGGAAAGCATACGAACACAGCTAACACAACGTTGTGGCAAAGTCGTGGCTTGGTTATAAAATAATAAGTAACGTTGGAGTTATTCAGAATAGTGTATGGCGAATAGGTGGCGCATCGTTACGGTCTGTACTAAGTATTCCCGACAAAAGATTCGCGCCAAAAAATATTCGCGCCAAAAAAATGCACGCCAAAAAATATTCGCGTCAAAAATATTGGTGTAGAACACATTACAGCTGTATTCTCGCCATTCAAAATGTTATGGCGGGAATATTTTGTGGAGACCCAATCTCTGCGCATGCGTGAAAATTAATCATTTCACCCCTGTCACAACTTACACTTGATGGGCAGATTCTGCACATCTTTATTTAATTTGGTAAACTGAAACTTCAAGAAGTTTCTCAATTTCACACAATAACGTTCGTTTGAAACTATGTTACGTATTTAAGTGCAAAGTTGCAATGAAGTAACAAACATAACAAAGCCACCAGGAGCCGGTTTCAAGCGTAAGTTTACGACTTACCAAGATTAATATTGGGCGTAACTAAGATCTACACACTGGCATAGTTTTCGACCGGTTTCATTAGACAACTTACGCCCTGTCGTAACTATGTCGGCGCAGAATTGACCTAGTTAGGTCATTTGGTTAGGTCACGGAGATCCGCCATTGACGGCGCAGTTTTTCCATGCAGAATGCTACCACCAAATTCTGCGATAAACATGCAAGTTCTTCAGGCGATGCACAGTTGAGAGAATGGCGGTTAGATCTATGTCATACCGAAGGTTTGTATAAATTTTAGATATGCTACCGGGCGTCTTCTTCCATCAAAACGAACACTGACAGAACGCCGACACCGCCGAGAAACGTGTGGCTTGTATAATAGCATTGCCATTGACATTTACATTGTCATTACCTTTTTTCTTTCTTTATATTACTTGCCCTTGCCTTGGCATTGCCTTTGAATCGTGTGGTCTGTCTAGTCTACACGTAGCCTACGTTGAAATATAAAATTCCTAGTATCATTAGCGACACAGAAATTATATTTACATTTTTAAAACCACAACATTGGTGACGCTAAAAATCTACATTTTCGCTATTTTCCTCGTTTGATTATCTAAGACTCGGTCTCAGAAAGAGTATTTCACCGAAAAGCAATGTTTCTAACGATTCGTTTGCACTCAGTCGATTGAATAATTGTTTGTGATTTAGAATATAGATCATTTCATAACGATTTGTTCGTTTCGTAAAAATCTAATCATTAATGACACTGTCATTTTTCAGTCTTGATGTAAAAATCGCACAACTTTCGTACGACAGTATTGTATAAATTATAATTATATCCACACAATTATGTAAGCTATTGACAACATGTGTAAATGCAATGAACATACTTTGTACGTGAATTACCGAATGTGTATGACTTTTATGTTTTCAGAAGAGCTGATCTTGATGGGTTCATGTCGCCGAGTGAAAAACCAAGCTATCTTACTATAACATATTCAGTTATTTTGGCAACACGGTAAAGAAAATAAACTAACATAGCCATAGGCACACAATTTAAGAGCAGGATGATGTTTATATTACTCGTTTAGCATAATAGCTATATATTATGATATACATGTATGTGTAGAATTGTGTATTCTCTAACTCTTTCAGCTGTGATCGCATTTTTGTGTGACCACATTCTGAATTCAATTAAACAATTGAAAATATTAATGTGGTTATTGTTAATAGTCTGTAACTTGGGCAATTATTCAAATCATGCATAGACAACAAACCAACATCAAATAATCTATTTTACTGGTTGTAAATTTTAGTAGCCAAAATTAATGAAAATCATTTGAGTGTGACAAACATGTAACCTTTTTAAATTCGAATTATTTTATATATTTTTGGATATCCAAATTCACAAACAATAAAACAAATGATTTGATGTTGGTTTGCATACTTTGAATAATTATACTTTGAATAACTATCACATTAAAAGGACATTTGTCTTTCAAGTAGAGCTACCTGGTATGAATAAAAGCAGCTGCATTTTGTTAATACAATATAAAAGATGTACCCAAATCGATTTGAATAGAACATGTTTAAAACGGTTGTAGGATTTCTTTCTGGACATTACCTACCCGGCCATTACATTTTGTGATTACTGATAACATCTGCCACTTAATTTCGACCAGATATCTACATTTACTAAAATATCCACTCTTATGATAACATTGTATATAATTAACAAATATATTGAATACTATAGTTAGTACAACTAGTGAGCAATCTACTCGCTAGGCAAGATTGAATTGGGGGTACTGTACAAGCACTGAGTATTATTGTCTAGGCATAGGGGGAGGGGGGGGCTAATGTGCAGGTGGGTGATGTCCTGTCACCGTTTTGAAGGGGTTCATGGAAGTTGATATATCAAGCAAAGTACTGAAATTCGTGGACAACACAAGGTTAAAAAAAAGTTAAAAGATATGGATAAAAACATTACAAGATGATCTAGACAAATTGGTCAAATTTTACACGTATCAAGACAAATGTAATGCTACCCTAGCACAAAGGAACATATAGGACTAATTTGGAATCAAAGTGATTGAATAAACAAATTGGAATAATTTAAACAAATCTACGCTGCCTGTAACGGTTTAAAATAGGTCAAACTAAATAATTTTCATAAAGCAATAATTATCGTGGAAAGTGAACAAGGGTCTAGTGATGTGTATACATTAAATGCTTTTTTACGCCTTGACATGTGATGTTTCTGAAAGTCACTGTTAGTAATGTGGAGTGGCGAAGTCGTTCGACCAATTGTAGCAATTTTGTGCCGTGGCGAATTTTCGCGAAGCATGTTTTCGCCGTTCGATAATCGTAAATATTTTAGTCAAGAACAACTTTTTTAACAAAATGGTTGCACTTAATCGATGAAATAATTGTTAATGAATTTTAATATCTTTAGCGAAGGTTTTTAATGGCATATTGTATTAAATAGATAAAAAATTACACTAACATGGGCAACGAGTATAACTATAACTTAGTATAAACATGACAACGCGTGCGTGCTTGCGTGCGTGCGTGCGTGCGTGCGCGTGCGTGCGCGTGCGCGTGCGTGCGTGCAATGTGAACTTTGGGGTACCGTTTCATTCATTAGCATTAGTGTGTGTGTGTGTGTGTGTGTGTGTGTGTGTGTGTGTGTGTGTGTGTGTGTGTGTGTGTGTGTGTGTGTGTGTGTGTGTGTGTGTGTGTGTGTGTGTGTGTATTATAATATATCTGTAAATTTCTGCACTCAACTTCAAAAGGGTAATAAAAAATTTCTTTAGCGTGTCAGTTTTACATATTTTCAAGGATGGTCCCTCCCAGTATTTAAAGTTAATTTAATTAATTCATTCGACAGCTGGTAGCTCATTACAGTCTCCACCATTTCCGCTATAAAATATTACATTGCGGGAATACAACGGTTAATTAGTTCTGGTTCATTTGGCAGGATGTGGCACGTTACGGTCTCCACAAAACTATTCCCGCCATAAAATACTACATGGTGGGAATACAACAGTTCATTAGTTCTAAGTTATTCGGCAGGTGGCAGCACGTTACGGTCTCCACAAGACTATTCCCGCCATAAAATATTAAAAGGCGGGTATACAACGGTTCATTAGTTCTAAGTTATTCGGCAGGTGGCAGCACGTTACGGTCTCCACAAGACTTCCCGCTATAAAATATTACATGGCGGGAGCACAACAGTTAATTAGTTCTAACTCATTCGGCAGGTGGCAGCTCGTTAGGTCTCCACAAGACTTCCGGCCATAAAATATTACATGGCGGGAATATAACGGTTCATTAGTTCTAAGTTATTCGGCAGGTCGTTACGGTCTCCACAAAACTATTCCCGCCATAAAATATTACATGGCGGGAATACAACGGTTTATTACTTCTAAGTTATTCGGCAGGTGGCAGCACCTTACGGTCTCCACAAGACAATTCCCGCCATAAAATATTACATGGCGGGAATACAACAGTTAATTATTTCTAAGTTATTCGGCAGGTGGCAGCACGTTACGGTCTCCACAAAACTATTCCCGCCATAAAGTATTACATGGCGGGAATAAAACTGTTTATTAGTTCTAAGTTATTCGGCAGGTGGCAGCACGTTACGGTCTCCACAAGACTATTCCCGCCATAAAATATTACATGGCGGGAATACAACAGTTCATTAGTTCTAAGTTATTCGGCAGGTGGCAGCACGTTACGGTCTCCACAAAACTATTCCCGCCATAAAATATTACATGGCGGGAACACAACAGTTCATTAGTTTTAACTCATTCGGCAGGTGGCAGCACGTTACGGTCTACATTAAATATTCCCGCCAAACAATATTGCATGGCGGGAATATAATATTATTATAATGGTCCGTAACGTGCTGCCACCTACCGAATGAAACGTTATAATTAAAATAATGTATCCGAAAGAGGGCGATACTTGACTTATCTTAACGGAAGTAGGCGGCAGCACTTATGAAACGCAGCGAAGACGATGTTGATGTTGATTATGGACGAAGGATGGGCTGCTGGATTTGAGCACAGCACTGGCACGATAGACGCATACGCGCCGCGCCCACTTGAGATGGTTGCCTTATAACAGATGAAGTTGTTCGGAATTGGTTTGACGTCCCCAAAATCAGCAATGTAATGCCTATCTCCGTTAACGCTCCCTCATCTCGGGCTGTCTGGAATCGACTCGAGTTTTGCCGGGACTCGCTATCGCCCGTCAACTGAGTCTGAGGCAGCTGTCAATGCAGAGTCTGTCAGACTGCGAAGACGCGATGACAACGACTATGGAAGATTGTCTGGCGCAGCTGGTAAAAAACTGCTTGTTACCGAAGCATGCGAAGATTAGGAAAACATGTCAGGATGCGCTTGGTGAGTGTATTGACTATAATAATATTATTGTTAATAATTAAACCAATAAATTAATTTGATAAACTTTAATTTAATATAAAATGAAAATTATTTAATTTTGAGTAAATTTATACAATATCCGTAATACAAAGCCTGACTCTAAGGAAAATATGTGATCTAGACGTATGATAAATGCATGACAGTCATATTATACTGGTTGGTGTGGTTTTTGCCTTATGTAATATAATATGCTGTTTTCACAAAAATCTGAAGACATTTTGCACATGGAATCAATATTCGAAACAACTGGTCAACTACCAGTTATTTCATCTATCGACTACAGATAAATTGTTTAAAAAGGTGGTTTGAGTGAACTACTAACCGATATCAAACAACGAAAATATATATTTCTCAAAGCGAGGCTAGTTTGCTTTAAAAGAAAGAGTTTTCAAAAAAGCCTCACATCATTCACTGTGCCGTAATATGCAACGCATAAAATATATAAAAATCACGGGGCTGTTTGATTACTTTCCTGTAGTTATTATTACAAACAATTGCATACCTTTGCATCCGATTAAGCAAAATATGGCATATTCACAAAATGCACCAATGCGACATACCACTTGGTGATTAATGTTGAACTAGATATACAAAAATATGTCTCACAAACCTTTTCTTCAAAAAACAACTTTGTCAGACGTTTATACTGCCAGTGATTTTATGTCTGACTAACGACATATCTAATGGGAGATCTAGCGATATCACAAAATGAGACAAAAACTTATATGGAGCAATAACTATGCCATTGACTATATATTATTTTAGTAAATTTATTGCACTAGTATTGGTAAACAATGCCACAATTTTTGGCATTTTGCAACGCTGTCACGGACAGATTTTTTATGAATGCATACAAATGTTAAAATTGCAATATTTGACAGATTTATGGTATTTTGACTTATTTGCATAAAATATGTTGAAGTATTTATCTACCATGGATTAAAAAAGTAATGAGGAATTAAGTATAACTGTGGGATATATGTGGTTATTTCGATGTTTACCTTGAAAGCAGAGTTAATAATTATGTTTTAAGATAATTTCTGGGTGTTTCTAGTTTGTGATATTCTGAACATTATTAGTTAGTCTTATTTCATATGTAAATATTTGTATTAATTAATTAAATTTAGTAACCAAAGGAATGGCAACTATAGTATTTCATCATGCATAAAATCTAAATAGCATCATATAATTGTGTCTCATGTCATTTGCTTTAAATGCTGTAGAAGGCTTTATGTGATATATTGAATGGATGGAAGCTGGTAGGTAACATATATCGAAAACAGCCACAGTAAATTAATAGTGATTTACGATGCTATATAAACATTATGCTGCATGCTTCACTATGTAACTTTGATGTTCTACCCGACAGCCAATTTAGTTGTCTGCTGGACACAAAGTCAGCTGTATAAGATTCTATAATAAAAATTTACATAATATACTTGGAATAAACAATGTTTGATTTCATGTGTATTTGTGACGTAAAAATGTCGTTGCAGGAGAATTTTTGTTGGGATTTTTTGGCTGGACTTGTTTTTAATGACCTTGGAGTTTGTTACTTGCACAGGTGGCAGCATTGTTATTGCAGGGCCCTTGCTGGTGGGTGCTGTTAAATTGCACATAATGGGGCATTGTTGTTGCACAGTCTGTGGCTCTGTTATTGCATGACACTGCTACTGTGCTATTTATAGGGCCCTCAGCACTCTTATTGCACAGTCTATGGCATGTCATCACTCACTTACTCAATGCTCTTCGCTTCCACTGGACCATAAGGCGCCAACAAATCTTCTGAGTTCATTCTTGGTCTTCACAGCCAGGGTTGGAAAAATTTAGATTTTTTAAAATAAAAAATCTTATTTTTTATTTAAATCAGATTTTTTTATTTATTTTTTAATCTGATGTATACCCAAGTCTTAACATAGGGTACATGATTTTAGACTTGTGTCTCACTTGAGTAAACACACTGAATAGGTAACTAGTACAGGTGTTTGCATAAGGTGGATTTTGTCTGAGGGCTTCTGACTTGAAAAGATGCTGCCTCTTGAAGACAAGTCTTTGTGGCTTCACTTCATTTAATATGCAGAAATGTGTAAAACGTCATCAGTTGATACCAAATTAGAATGAAACCAAATCACAAGAAATATGATTCATCAAGGACTAAATAAAAAAAAATATGATTTTTTATTTTGTTTTGGAGTGATTTTAAATCATGATTTAAATCGAACAACTGTGTTCACAGCCCAGGCATGTCCCACCCAGCTTCAAGGGGTCATGCCTCAGTTAGACTTCCTGGTGTGTTATACACAAATGTAGGGCACAGTAATTTAAGATATGTGTTATTTAAAAAAAAATCATCATCTGACATAACTGCATTTGAGCCATGAACATTGGCAAGTTTGCTGGTAGAACATGCTGGCAATGTAACTGTGTTATGTGGCCCAGTGCATTGGTGATATTGTGTAGCAAATTTGGACAGAATAGTTGTATGTTGGTTGTGTCACAGCCACTGGAAGCATTGTGTAGATCAACATTTTCAAATGTGGGCGCATCAGGTAACTGGTCATGTGATACCCCTTTTTGGTGGCTTACCCAAATCAAGCAGAACGCCATGTACCCTATCAAGTAGAAACATGAAAGCAGTCACATAAACAATAAAATTTAACAAGTCTGACACAATGGAAATCACTCAAAATCCTGTTAAATGTGACAAATTGTAACTTTTCTGACAAAATTGCGCCATATTTGGTTAAAAATCAAGCAATTATATAAATATTAATTTGAAAATAAGTAGTTGGTATATTTGAAGACACAGTAAGTAGGTTTCATTGGTTTGCAATGCTCTAGAAATCTAGTGTACATGGTTTATAATTTATCAAGTGTCAAAATTGACCTATGTTTAAATTATGTGACTGGTTTTCTAGCTAATATTATGGGCAGGACATTGTTTTGATTTGGCTGTGAAACAAATAATAATGACGTGACAAGCAGGAGTGTTCCATAATGGGTTTACATATACATTGTGCCGCAACTTGATATAAAATTGGACACTTTCTCCAAAAAAGCTTCCCTATTTGGGATCATGCCTCAATTAGACTTCCTTGTGTGTTATACATGAATGTAGAGCACAGTAATTTTAGATATGTGTTATCTTTAAACAATCATAACTGCATTTGCTGGTAGAACATGCTGGCAATGTAACTGTGGATGTTTAGATGATTTCAATAGGTGGAAGGGTTTTTGGCAATTTTTTCACCACAAGGCATGTGTGCGTAGTAATTCATGCAGAAATTGGTAAAAATTTACGGGGATGGCACGTTCAGGCATTTAAAATGAGTTAGAAGTACGAGACTTTGACTAAACTCGATCAGCATGTCAATAGGATGGTGGCAACGGTAGGTAAGAATTTTTGATGGTCCCGTTTTCTTATAATCGTGCAAAACGTTAACATGGTCGTCAATGGGAAATGTAACAGTAGGCTGAACCCTCATGTCTTCTTCTACAGTGCATGGCATGGTTGCTTCAAACATTTCAAAAACTCTTTGAAGTATGAATACACAAAATATAACAAAACTATGTGTTTGTACACTAGACTTTAAGATTCCAAATAAATTAGAAATTAATTCATTTCCTGCTAGTATCTAGGTCACAGGGTGATGTGTATGTTGTTATGGACATACACGTCACATTTCACTATTTAAAAACCATAAATTACGTAATATCAACTTCAAGACATTACTGAATTAACTAAAACTTTAAAATGCATATATTATGATGAATCAGAATATTCATATAATTTTATTTAATGTTTTAGAACAAAATCATAATTTTCAGCAGTTCCACTCAAATGTTCGATCTGTTCTCTTTCTTTTTAAACTCAAAATCTGTTGGGTTTCTCGGGAAGCCGTTTCATCAAGGCTCATGCAGCATAATTAGTAAAGAAACATAGATCCAAGAGATCTTTGTGACTAAAAAATAATTAACTGTGAACAACTGCAATATTCAGGTATATTTGAGTAACCATGGTGTACAAAAGTTGTCTCTTAGCAATACTCCCAACAGCACTTGGTAAACTCACACATGTTCGTAATGCAGACAGATACACACGTCAGCTCTAAAACAATTTAAAAACTCAATAATTCCAATAATTAATTATTGCCAGAGTGTTCTTAATATGCTACTTTGAACAAAATACCCTATCAACTTTGCACTGTGAGAATTGTGTTATGGGCGTACATTGTTATGGATGTACATAGATTACTAGAATGTGTATGTCTATAACGAAGATAGATAAACTATAAACTATGACAACTAAAATAAAGTTAAGTACTTATGCACACTCAGGATTAAATATGTACTTCGCCAATTTTTTTTAAGCAATTAGACATTACAATAAAAAACTATTTTGTGTTAAGGATGTACATGCTTAAATTGGAACCAGGATTCCTAGAATCACGCTGAACATAGAGAAATGAAATTTTACAGTTAGACTACTAGGTCATCCTATCTCATTACTATGTTAAAAAAATCTGGAAGAAAAAAGAAAATATGAAAAACTATGTTTTTAGAAAGTTGAATTTTTCTGAAAAGTCGCATATTCCATACCACCGTGTTTGACATAAACTATTTTGTATATATATGCGATGATATTATACATCTATCATATTTCCCTTTAGTACAAATGTTTATCTTCAAAATGGTACCCAATTTATATAGATAAACCAAATTTGAAAAAAATTATAGTAAGGTTGACCATTTGATGAAATTGCCCTGTAGTAGCCAATCGACTGTTGCTTTTCAAAGCTGCCATCCAGCTATGCATAACTTGACCAGGTTCAAATCATGAACAGAACGAGATATGACAGCAACCACGTGTCATCACCTTTTGGCATAGTAATTTTTTGTCCCGCCCTATTGTTGTTGATTGTGGCATTGTCTGTCGTCAGTTTGAAATTTTCTTGTGTTATTTAAATTGTATTTTGTTAGTTTGATCATATTGCTAAGCACACAGCACGAAAGAGGTTCCAATCTTTCTAGTGTGGGTTTTTATATAATTTTCAGTTGAAACAAAAATATTCCAGTCACAATTCACAAAACACAATTAATTGGGAGCCATCTTGAAAATACAATTTTTATGTTTTCATACATGTTGGCAGAAATGTGCGTAATAGTGAAAAGTAACCGTCAGGGTTTGGTAATTGTTTTAGTGGAACAAAACTAATGAACATTAGGTGACCATGTTAAGGTAAACTGTATGAAACTTTGCACTCTCCGTATGAGCTGAATCATAAAAAACCTTGCATGTGATACTGTTGTTGTACAGACTTCGTCGCTTGGCCTTGGACACTGCTAAATGCATCCCTTGATATGGACATTGCCATGGCTCACCATTAAGTCCTTAATGTATGCTTCACTGATGCAACATTTTCATCAAACCGTCTTATTCTCACCCACAAGGCCTGAACTACACTGAGATAACATCTGCTGTACACTTGCCAATGCCTTCTCCCACCTTCCCAGCAACGATAACCCTCTCATCTGTTTAGTGGGCTGAAGGAATGTCACTAAAATAAATAAACAGTGAATATACATAATACATGCTTGAGCCTTGAGCACTGTGTTCGTCTCTTATCCGTGCATTCACAGCTAGTAGTTGATGGCTGTCAATAGTCTCCCAGGGTTTATTGGTAATCAAATGATGAGGTAGAATTCTCCAGTTTAGCTGGCTCCAGATCCGGTGAAGGTATTTCACAACATAAGTAAAACTAAATACCTAAATAAAAATAAAATAAATAACTAAATAAAAACTGTGTGTGTGCGTGCGTGCATGTGTGTGTGTATATATATATATACATATAAATATATATATATACTCTGCTCCAATGCTTGTAAAATATGTATTAAACATGTTTGCTGTAGTAGGCCTGTCACCAATAATGTTGTTATCAAATTGTACAGGATAATTGTCCTGGTGCAGTATCACTGCATGACTGGTGGCAGTGTTGTTGGTCATCCTGTGACACTATCGTTGCATGACTGGTGGCAGTGTTGTTGGTCATCCTGTGACACTATCATTGCATGACTGGTGGCAGTGTTGTTGGTCATCCTGTGACGCTATCATTGCATGACTGGTGGCAGTGTTGTTGATCATCCTGTGACACTATCATTGCATGACTGGTGGCAGTGTTGTTGGTCATCCTGTGACACTATCATTGCATGACTGGTGGCAGTGTTGTTGGTCATCCTGTGACACTATCATTGCATGACTGGTGGCAGTGTTGTTGGTCATCCTGTGACACTATCGTTGCATGACTGGTGGCAGTGTTGTTGGTTATCCTGTGATCCTGTGACACTATCGTTGCATGACTGGTGGCAGTGTTGTTGGTCATCCTGTGACACTATCATTGCATGACTGGTGGCAGTGTTGTTGGTCATCTTGTGACACTATCATTGCATGACTGGTGGCAGTGTTGTTGGTCATCCTGTGACACTATCGTTGCATGACTGGTGGCAGTGTTGTTGGTCATCCTGTGACACTATCATTGCATGACTGGTGGCAGTGTTGTTGGTCATCCTGTGACACTATCTTTGCATGACTGGTGGCAGTGTTGTTGGTCATCCTGTGACACTATCTTTGCATGACTGGTGGCAGTGTTGTTGGTCATCCTGTGACACTATCATTGCATGACTGGTGGCAGTGTTGTTGGTCATCCTGTGACACTATCATTGCATGACTGGTGGCAGTGTTGTTGGTCATCCTGTGACACTATCATTGCATGACTGGTGGCAGTGTTGTTGGTCATCCTGTGACACTATCATTGCATGACTGGTGGCAGTGTTGTTGGTCATCCTGTGACACTATCATTGCATGACTGCTGGCAGTGTTGTTGGTCATCCTGTGACACTATCGTTGCATGACTGGTGGCAGTGTTGTTGGTCATCCTGTGACACTATCTTTGCATGACTGGTGGCAGTGTTGTTGGTCATCCTGTGACACTATCATTGCATGACTGGTGGCAGTGTTGTTGGTCATCCTGTGACACTATCGGTGCATGACTGGTGGCAGTGTTGTTGGTCATCCTGTGACGCTATCGTTGCATGACTGGTGGCAGTGTTGTTGGTCATCCTGTGACACTATCATTGCATGACTGGTGGCAGTGTTGTTGGTCATCCTGTGACACTATCATTGCATGACTGGTGGCAGTGTTGTTGGTCATCCTGTGACGCTATCGTCGCATGACTGGTGGCAGTGTTGTTGGTCATCCTGTGACACTATCGTTGCATGACTGGTGGCAGTGTTGTTGATCATCCTGTGACACTATCGGTGCATGACTGGTGGCAGTGTTGTTGGTCATCCTGTGACACTATCATTGCATGACTGGTGGCAGTGTTGTTGGTCATCCTGTGACACTATCATTGCATGACTGGTGGCAGTGTTGTTGGTCATCCTGTGACACTATCATTGCATGACTGGTGGCAGTGTTGTTGGTCATCCTGTGACACTATCATTGCATGACTGGTGGCAGTGTTGTTGGTCATCCTGTGACACTATCATTGCATGACTGCTGGCAGTGTTGTTGGTCATCCTGTGACACTATCGTTGCATGACTGGTGGCAGTGTTGTTGGTCATCCTGTGACACTATCGTTGCATGACTGGTGGCAGTGTTGTTGGTCATCCTGTGACACTATCGTTGCATGATTGGGGACAATGTCATTGCAGTCTCCTATTATTGTACTGTCACAGTTGCACTGAGTGAACCTTTCAGGCTGTCAATACGTTGCATTGTCATATCGTATCATATCATATAGTATCGTAACATCATATCCCATGCTCACACCCACCACATGTCCAGTAATATGTTGCATTGTCATATAGTATCGTAACATCAATAAAACATAATCAGTGGTTCTCATCTTTGTGTAGGTGTGGTCAGCTAATGTCTTATCTGGGTCACATGAACTGCCCTAGCAACTGGTTACTAGGATATAATTTAGTAGGTAGCTCTTGTCGAATATGACTGTGTTTCACTGTTTGGTTCAATAAACTATGTCTTATAAATACAGTTACAAAATTTTAAAGTAATGGGGAAAATTAGGAAATCAGGAACTATTATTTTAAGTGGCAATAGCAGATGACTCTGCAGCCCTGCATTCTTTGTTGTGTCATTTTAAAGAGTATGTAGTCAGTGTCCGTGCAGTATCAGTTTTTAACAGCATTGGTGTCAGACTGTGTACTGCAGTGTATATTACCATAGACAGTATGTTATCACTACCTATTACCTATAATAATAAAATACATTATGTTTCAGACTTGCTGCAGGATGTGGTGGTTGCCAGTGCAGCCGAGCCACATCAACTCAGGTGAGAACACTTTCCTCTCACTCTACATTCAGTCATTTGTCTAATTTGTCATTTTATGACAGAGAATGTTCACAACATAAATGTGAATCTCAAAAGACCAGCCAATGACGTCCATAGAATCCACATCCACCACAGCCAGACTGCCATTCCAGCAGAAAAGTTTTTACACCCAGTTAAAAGCACCACTCCAGAAATCTACACAATCTAGCATATCAACCAGCCTCATTTAACAAAGACGGCCATAATTACTCTTTTTTCCCACAAACAATACACAACAGGAGTAAACTACCATTAGTCATTGCTAACATATCAAATATCAACAACTTCAAACAAGAAGCGTTCAAACATCTACAAATCCAGAAAGACCAACTTAACTGCTACTAGCAGCGTCAAACTTATGCACCCAATTGTTTCTTAGATGGCCCTTAAAGAGCATTGAGAATAAATTATTGTTTCAGACCCAGCTGTTGACAAAGGACAGAACTGTTTAGAGGGTCATCATTGCTAACGTCACCAGACATGACACCTGAAGAAGTTAATCATAATCGTACAGAAAGCGGAATAGTATTGGATTGAATACTTGACCTAATATTCCATTAGAAAGATAAACATTGCAAGTGTTTGTCCCTGAATATATATTTTGTGGTTTGCATTTCGATTGTTTGACAAAGTTAATAAGTTTTTGCAGTGCTTTGAGTGTGCCTGATTGTCTGACTGGACTGTGTTGTAGAGAGCGTTGCCTCGCAGCTCTACAATTAGCACTTGAGTCCAAACACAACAGGCTGGAGACAATCGCCATTAATGGAATGCAGGTTGGTGCTTTTGTCAAGCAGGCCTGTTAATGTAACAAGTGGGTGTTTTCCTCTGTAGAATAATCTGTCACAGACTTTCCATGAATTTAGCTCGGGGTGCGGTAGCTTGGGTTGCGGTAGCTCGGGGTGCGGTAGCTCGGGGTGCAGTAGGTCGGGGTGCGGTAGCTCGTGTACAACGCCAGGTGGTCAGTCGAGAGAATCAGGGTTCAGGGCACAAATTCTTTTGTGCAGCAATTACAGCATTGCTGAATACTTTAGTATAAGTTGAAATGGTGTTTGTAGGAAACAGGTCTGCTGGGGGCTAAGTGTAACGCATTCTGGGCAATGGATGTAGGAGGGGCATAGTATAAATTAAGAGTTGTTTGCTTTGTTGAGGTTCTCCTGATGGACAGGAGGTTTGAGTCGAGTCTGGAGGCTGAGAGGGAGGAACACTGGCTGCCCACTCAGATACTGCAGGCAGTGGTTGTCATGCCAACGCTCAGTGATGACCAGCAAGTGGACATCATGAAGGTCAGTAATCCACACCTTGTCTCATAACTGTTGAAGATGAGTTGTCCTGGTGCAGTATTGTAGCTCTCCTCTTTGTCTGTGGAGTCCAAGGTGAGGCTGGCATCGATACTGGTCATTAATTTTTTTGTTTCCTTCATCCTTCCATCACTGCCTTCTCCACCACCCATCTCTACCTCCCCCATCCTTCACCCTCATTCTCCAGTCCCTTCCCAATCCCGCCAAGTCTCTCTTCACAGAATCCTCCTTGGATTACATATATATTCTAATCATTTGTATCATACACTGCATGATGCATGACAGAAGAGCTACGAAAAACACCTCAAAGAATGTGGTTTAACAAGAGTCAAAGGGAATAAGAGGAGACAAAAAAGTTTTTAGGATATTGAATGATTATGAAAAATATTTATAGAAGCAGGTGGAAGAACTGGAGGCCACAAAGTAGCATCAATAGAAGAAAAGTGCAGATTGTTATATAAGAAAGTGTTAATTCTTGCACAGGACGATAAATGAATGGCAATTTGGAACAAATTATCTACTGGTTGGGTAAATGTTAGCAGGGTGAATATGTTTAAAAACAAAATTGACACATTTCGCATAAAGGTAGACTACACATGGAGGATACTTTGTTGGACTCGATATGCTAATGGCTTCCTTGTGCACTTGGTCTCTGGAGCTTGTTGCCTTGCATGGAAGAACACATGTGGTGGTCTCTGGTGACAGCGATTATGATACCCGTGTTCTCAGATGCTGGTGACAGGGTCATTTTGATATTTCTCTTTACAGATGTTACTCAACATGACGTTTTCAAGCTCATGGTGTGTGAATGCCCGAGTCATCACAAAGATGGCTGAGGTAAAACTTCACACATGCGCCACCTACTAGCAACATCTGAAGGCAGATGCTCATACTCAATATGAGGCTGACGGTTCTACCATCATTCTCTAAGGAACTGTACCTCTTTTTGCCTTGTATTGTTTCTACGTTTAAGAACACCCCCAGCACCCTATATTCTGTGTCATATTCCAGGTTGAAGTAGGCATGTTCTGTGTAGACATAAACATGTTCAGCATTGAATAGAACATCAATACAACCATATTTTACATTGAATCATGCATGTGTTTTGTGTTCAAGTGATATTTTCTCTGAATTTATGTTTTAGTAGGTATATTACTTAGCAATTAGGTTGTTCAGTAATTAGTATAATGTAATAGGCAATTCTGGGAGAAAGTAGATATATGTTGTGTTGAAGTAGGCATCTTCTATGTTTCCTGTTGAGGTAGAATTACTTTATGTTAAACTTGTCGTGTCTTTTGTTGAATTAAATATACATTTTAAATTGCTTTGTGTTGAAATATTAGCATGCCATGTTTAATTAGGTTTTATATTGATGTAGGCAGGTCCCATGTTGATGTGTTCTGTGTTGTTGTAGTCATGTTGTGTGTTGTAGTCATGTTGTGTGTTGTAGTCATGTTATGTGTTGCTGTAGTCATGTTTTGTGTTGCTGTAGTCATGTGTATTGCTGTAGTCATGTTTTGTGTTGCCATAGCCATGTTGTGTGTTGTTGTAGTCATGTTCTGTGTTGCTGTAGTCATGTTCTGTGTGGGCATACAGAACCATGTTCTGTGTTGCTGTAGTCATGTTCTGTGTGGGCATACAGAACCATGTTCTGTGTTGAGGTAGGCATTTGTAGGTATGTCATGTGTTGATAAAAGCATGTTCTGTTTTGATATGGGCATACATAGGCATGTTTGGTGTTGGTATAGGTATATGTAGCCATGTTCTGTGTTGAAATAGACATATCTAGGCTTGTTCTGTGTTGATGTAGGCATATCTAGGCTTGTTCTGTGTTGATATGAGCATATCTAGGCATATTCTGTGTTACTGTAGGCATGTTGTATGTTGATGTAGGCATGTTCTGTGTTGCAGCACTGTATTGACACCTTTCAGCGCACCTCCGCCTCCAGCCACAATCACCTGCTTGTCATCTTTGTCCGAATCCTTGATCGTTTTCTGCAGCGGTCCTGTGATGAGTCTAGCAAGGTAAACTCTGGCCGGCCGTGTCACTGCAGTCTGCCATGACGGGCTCCGGTAGTCTAGTATCAGGTGCATGCTCACAAGGCGGGATGGTGACTTGTTTGAAGCATGATAAATGTATTAACCCTGTGACTGGCCAAAGCCAAATTGGGCCGAATGTGTACATTCTCCGTAGTAATTTCCCATTCATTCACTAGAAACTGATGAGGTAATATAAGGTATCAATGATAGATAAAAATGTGTCATCTTTCTGCCTCATTTTTATTCATAAGCGGATTCAAACACAACGAATGAGAATCTACTTTCGAAAAACATACTGTTGGTATGCAAATTTGGCAAAATTTGCGCATCTATTCATCAAAATCGGAATGGAGAACGCCATATATGGTTGGAAAGTTCTGTCAGTCAACTAATTTAATTTGGCAAATGAGCATGTTGTCTTGTAACTCATGTTATCCCGTCCAGATCTGGTGATGTTTTGGTCCGCCACCATCTTGGAAACCTCTTGTCTCCCTTTGTTAGTTAATGTCGTAATATTTCAAGTTTCAGCATCAATATTTTGGAAACATGCCTGACAATATTCCTGAATAAGGTTATTATACCAGTTCAGGCAGATGATCTTGCAGGCTTTTTTTAGGTAAATATCTGCAAGTTGACGACACGATTTTCGTAGCGTTTGCTCACCCACACTGGAGCAACGCAGGACTGATAGGCCTGTCTGAATTGGTATAAAATTGGAAAAAATCTTTAAAATAAACATTCTCAGCATATTTGATTCTTTTTCGTTTGTTTTATAGCTACATTTCCTTCATTGGACTTAAAAACACATAATCACTTGGTAATTATCTAGAGGCAGGATGACATTATTTTCTTTTTGTTTTATTTTTTATGACATTCAGATAGTAATATCCTCACTATAAGATGATGCATTGACGATTTTATCATTGTATTATATTAAAGAGAAATTTAGGCAACACAATGATACAGCATTCATATTTTTATGATAATTATTAGCAGTTATGATTTTTTAAAAGAACCCTTTACTACAGAGCCATGCACTGGCTGGTCGTAGGGTTAGTAAGTTGAAGCAGGTGACAATTGATAATTTATGTAACAATTGATGCCTCGTGCCCATGGCATGACATGGATCAAGGTGGTGTTTGCAGCTCTGTGACATTGTCGCAGTTGTCTCCTGTAATGGGACATGGGATGCACTTGGTTCTCGGTTACACGATCTGTTTACTTCTATTAGTAGTCCTTCGGTGCAAAAGGTGATGCTAACTTTGTGTTTCTAGTAGTGGTCCTGTGATGCTCTAGGTGATGCTAACTTTGTGTTTCTAGTAGTGGTCCTGTGATGCTCTAGGTGATGCTAACTTTGTGTTTCTAGTAGTGGTCCTGTGATGCTCTAGGTGATGCTAACTTTGTGTTTCTAGTAGTGGTCCTGTGATGCTCTAGGTGATGCTAACTTTGTGTTTCTAGTAGTGGTCCTGTGATGCTCTAGGTGATGCTAACTTTGTGTTTCTAGTAGTGGTCCTGTGATGCTCTAGGTGATGCTAACTTTGTGTTTCTAGTAGTGGTCCTGTGATGCTCTAGGTGATGCTAACTTTGTGTTTCTAGTAGTGGTCCTGTGATGCTCTAGGTGATGCTAACTTTGTGTTTCTAGTAGTGGTCCTGTGATGCTCTAGGTGATGCTAACTTTGTGTTTCTAGTAGTGGTCCTGTGATGCTCTAGGTGATGCTAACTTTGTGTTTCTAGTAGTGGTCCTGTGATGCTCTAGGTGATGCTAACTTTGTGTTTCTAGTAGTGGTCCTGTGATGCTCTAGATGATGCTAACTTTGTGTTTCTGATTCTGCTTGTTGCCAGGTGGTGCTCATTAGTTGTGTTTGTTAGTTGGTGGTGCTCATTAGTTGTTGTGTTTGTCACTAGGTGGTGTTGATTAGTTGTTCTGTTTGTCACTAGGTGGTGCTGATTGGTTGTTGTGTTTGTCACTAGGTGGTGTTGATTAGTTGTTCTGTTTGTCATTAGGTGGTGCTGATTGGTTGTTGTGTTAGTCACTAGGTGGTGTTGTTGTATAAACAAATTGGTGTTAGTGCTGATCCCTTTGTTTTGACGAGTTTGGGTATCCAAGAGTTTGGTGTGATATGAGTTTTCATATTGCATTGTGATGACTGTGCTTGCCACCAGATGGTGCTAGAGACGTCGAATGTGTGCAGTGCGGGAAGCGTTCACGTGGCAGCGAAAGCAACGCTCACTCAGTTACTGACGGCTGTCGCAGAGAAACTGCACTACAAGCCCAACACAATGGTAGGTGACTGCACATGGCGCAGTCTGCATAACGCTGAGACTTATGACATATTATATACACATGGCGCAGTCTGCATGACGCTGAGACTTATGACATATTATATACACATGGCGCAGTCTGCATGACACCGAGACTTTTGACATATTATATACACATGACGCTGAGACTTATGACATTATATACACATGGCGCAGTCTGCAGTCTAAAAAATTGCATAGCAATTGTTGCTATACAAAATGAGTTTTGCATAACAAACACGAATTTTGCATAACATTTTTTTGAATAGCAGATTACTGTACCAGCAGTGATTTGGGGAGTTATGAAAACAACACCATTTCATGATTTTGCAGTTCTATACATTCACATTGTGTACAATGAAATGGAATGTGTGTCAGTGTCTTTGTTACAAATAAAATAATGATTTATACTTTTTTCTTCGCGGAATATTCAAAATGCGCACCGAAAACACGATTTCTTCTAAGACCAAGTTGTCTCCCGTTCTGTCAATATACGCCATGAACGATTGCAGCCATTTGTTTATTGCGGTGTCAACCCAACAAGTGCTGGGGCTATCCCCTACTGGCTTGATGATAGAAAACAAGTTGGGCTGTGATTTGATTCAGGCGGTTGTCTTGCAGCTGGCAGGGGGAACCAGGGGTCTATTTCTACAGTAAACAGTTGTAGTGAGCACCTGTAGATTTTGCAACTTTACACAGGCGCCAACAGCAGTTACCGTGATGCTTAATTAATCAGGAGCACTGATCATCGTCAAATTTATTGTTGTGACTGCAAATGACACTCATATCTCTACTTATTTCTAGATAAGTCAAGTTTTGTTTTTTCATGTAGCATTGTTCTCTTGGTTGTTGCAGACATCTGTTAGTTAGCAGACATCATTGCAGGCATTTTGTGTGCATTAGTAGCAGTGTTCTGTTTTCGGAAAGACTGGATACCGGTAGACATTTGCCTCGTACCGGAATCTCTGAGCCTGCACTTCGAAAGAACTCTGTATACTGCCACACACATGCAAACGAATTGATGTAACCCCTCTAGCAAGTATTGCGCTAGAGGACTATCCATTGGTAAAATTGCATTTCCGTTTCGTGCGAGAAAATCGCGCGAGAAAAATGGCGGCGCCCATGCCTATGATGCTACGACAGTTACTGCTTGAACACACACAAAAAATTATTCACGAATATTGCATTGCAAAGTTTGTGATACAAAATGCAGTTGACTAGCAAACGGCAATATATGCATCGCAAAATGCGATGCGATGCCGCTTATTTCATGCCCTGATTATTACTCCACATGCTAGCTGTATATAGATATATATATATTATATTGTTATATATAAGGCTCAAATAACTTGGATTATTGTATTTTGGTTTCTACATTTGCGAGAAAGATTCTGTTGATATGACATGCCCCTGTTTCAGTTGGACTCGGCAGACTGTGTTATCTCAGAGTTCACTGGCTCAGGTTAGTGTCTTTATTATTTTACTGCCTCTACCTGCTGCAGAGCACATTTAAGATGTTGTTTATGTATTTTACTGTGTGTGACGCAAAAGTTCATTTTAATTCTTAATTGTGGATATGGATAAACTCTAGTTAATTGACTTTAAGTAATAATTTACTTTAAGTAATAACCCTTTCCAGGAGGTATTCATTTAATTGTGAAGTTTAATTAACCCACATAATATATGTTGTGTTAATGTTTGCAAAATAGATGGTTAAGCAACACAAAGTAATCAGTGTTTTGTTTCTACTAAAACAGAAACTTAATTGAAGGTAGTGAATTGTTAATTTTATTAAAGACAATTTGTGATTTCAATAAAATAAAATTTAGGTTGATTTGATTGGAAAATGTGTTAATTATGTGTAATTTAATTATTTTTTCAAATTAATTACCCCATCTGCTCTGTATATTTTGTATTTAAAACACCCACTCATATTACTTGAATTTCATTAGTGTGTTCTATTTTATTATGTACTGTTTTTGTGTTTTTTTAACTAGCAAAATTGTCAGATGCATTTTTAGCTGTTCCCACTGACCCAGACTCTCTGAACAGTGAGTTGTGCTTGTAGCTGTTCCCACTGACCCAGACCCTGTCCAGTGAGTTGTGTTTGTAGCTTTTCCCACTGACCCAGGCTCTCTGACAAGTGAGTTGTGTTTGTAGCTGTTCCTACTGACCCAGACTCTGACCAGTGAGTTGTGTTTGTAGCTGTTCCCACTGACCCAGACTCCCTGACCAATGAGTTGTGTTTGTAGCTGTTCCTACTGACCCAAACTCTGACTAGTGAGTTGTGTTTGTAGCTGTTCCCACTGACCCAGACTCTCTGACCAGTGAGTTGTGTTTGTAGCTGTTCCTACTGACCCAGACTCTGACCAGTGAGTTGTGTTTATAGCTTTTCCCACTGACCCAGACTCTGACCAGTGAGTTGTGTTTGTAGCTTTTCCCACTGACCCAGACTCTCTGACAAGTGAGTTGTGTTTGTAGCTGTTCCTACTGACCCAGACTCTCTGACCAGTGAGTTGTGTTTGTAGCTGTTCCCACTGACCCAGACTCTCTGACCAGTGAGTTGTGTTTGTAGCTGTTCCTACTGACCCAGACTCTGACCAGTGAGTTGTGTTTGTAGCTGTGCCCACTGACCCAGACTCTGACCAGTGAGTTGTGTTTGTAGCTTTTCCCACTGACCCAGACTCTGACCAGTGAGTTGTGTTTGTAGCTGTTCCCACTGACCCAGTCTCTGACCAGTGAGTTGTGTTTGTAGCTGTTCCCACTGACCCAGACTCTGACCAGTGAGTTGTGTTTGTAGCTGTTCCCACTGACCCAGACTCTGACCAGTGAGTTGTGTTTGTAGCTGTTCCCACTGACCCAGACTCTCTGAACAGTGAGTTGTGTTTGTAGCTGTTCCTACTGACCCAGACTCTGACCAGTGAGTTGTGTTTGTACCTTTTCCCACTGACCCAGACTCTCTGACAAGTGAGTTGTGTTTGTAGCTGTTCCTACTGACCCAGACTCTGACCAGTGAGTTGTGTTTATAGCTTTTCCCACTGACCCAGACTCTGACCAGTGAGTTGTGTTTGTAGCTTTTCCCACTTACCCAGACTCTCTGACAAGTGAGTTGTGTTTGTAGCTGTTCCTACTGACCCAGACTCTCTGACCAGTGAGTTTTTTTTGTAGCTGTTCCCACTGACCCAGACTCTCTGACCAGTGAGTTGTGTGTGTAGCTGTTCCTACTGACCCAGACTCTGACCAGTGAGTTGTGTTTGTAGCTGTTCCCACTGACCCAGTCTCTGACCAGTGAATTGTGTTTGTAGTTGTTCCCACTGACCCAGACTCTGACCAGTGAGTTGTGTTTGTAGCTGTTCCCACTGACCCAGGCTCTGACCAGTGAGTTGTGTTTGTAGCTGTTCCCACTGACCCAGGCTCTGACCAGTGAATTGTGTTTGTAGCTGTTCCCACTGACCCAGGCTCTGACCAGTGAATTGTGTTTGTAGCTGTTCCCACTGACCCAGGCTCTGACTAGTGAATTGTGTTTGTAGCTGTTCCCACTGACCCAGATTCTGACCAGTGAGTTGTGTTTGTAGCTGTTCCCACTGACCCAGACTCTGACCAGTGAATTGTGTTTGTAGCTGTTCCCACTGACCCAGACTCTGACCAGTGAGTTGTGTTTGTTGCTTTTCCCACTGACCCAGACTCTGACCAGTGAGTTGTGTTTGTAGCTGTTCCCACTGACCCAGGCTCTGACTAGTGAATTGTGTTTGTAGCTGTTCCCACTGACCCAGATTCTGACCAGTGAGTTGTGTTTGTAGCTGTTCCCACTGACCCAGGCTCTGACTAGTGAATTGTGTTTGTAGCTGTTCCCACTGACCCGGACTCTGACCAGTGAGTTGTGTTTGTAGCTATTCCCACTGACCCAGGCTCTGACCAGTGAATTGTGTTTGTAGCTGTTCCCACTGACCCAGACACTCTCAACAGTGAGTTGTGTTTGGACCTGGACTCTCTCAACAGTGCTTGTAGCCGTCCCCACTGACCCAGACTCTCTGACCAGTGAGTTGTCCTTGTAGCCGTCCCCACTGACCCAGACTCTCTGACCAGTGAGTTATGCTTGTAGCTGTTCCCACTGACCCGGATTCTCTGACCAGTGATGTTGTCACCATCCTGGCGTATCTGTGTGACAAACTCAGTGTCACTCTCAGTAACTCAAGCAGCAACAAACAGATCATTCCACTACTGCTGGAAGGGATCTACGCAGTCCTCAGTAATGTGCCTGTGGGCATCCGTGACAATCACAACTTTGTTGATCTCATCTGGTCAGTAGTTGTTTTCTACAGGCTTCCTGTCATTTATGTGTCATTGCATATGGAAAATATGTGGTATTGTTAAAAATCATGGCATGATATTTATTAAATAAATATTAAATATGCGTAATTTATTTTAAAGATTGATTGCAAGAAAATTTTTTGTAAAAGGTATTTTTGAATAAATACTTGCAGTGACTGTCAATGGTGAATTCCTGCATTTGCCACTTGTAAACAAACCTTTCTAGAGTGTAATTGTGATTAAATTTCTTATATGAAAGATGGCATGATTTTCTGTATAGTCTATGAGCTTTTTAATATTATAGAAATATCATGTATTGTAATAGTGTAATAGGTATGTTTTGTTTGAAGTCCCGCCTTTGTTTGATATGTGCTCATTTTACTGTTTTTATCAAATGCTGGCTTATGTATTTTGTATCATTACAATAAAAAAAATTTATCCAGTGAACTTGCTTATCCTTGGCAACTGTTGTTGTTTGACAGGCAACAACTGGGTGCCAGTCTCAGCTGTATCCATGACAACTGTTGTTGTTTGACAGGCAACAACTGGTGCCAGTCTCAGCTGTATCCATGGCAACTGTTGTTGTTTGACAGGCAACAACTGGGTGCCAGTCTCAGCTGTATCCATGACAACTGTTGTTGTTTGACAGGCAACAACTGGGTGCCAGTCTCAGCTGTATCCATGACAACTGTTGTTGTTTGACAGGCAACAACTGGTGCCAGTCTCAGCTGTAACCTTGGCAACTGTTGTTGTTTGACAGGCAACAACTGGGTGCCAGTCTCAGCTGTATCCATGACAACTGTTGTTGTTTGACAGGCAACAACTGGGTGCCAGTCTCAGCTGTATCCATGACAACTGTTGTTGTTTGACAGGCAACAACTGGGTGCAAGTCTCAGCTGTATCCTTGGCAACTGTTGTTGTTTGACAAACAACAATGGTGTCCCAAGCTCATCTGTATCCATGACAACTGTTGTTGTTTGACAGGCAACAACTGTGTCCCAGTCTCATCTGTATCCTTGGCAACCCGCTGACAGACAAGAGTATCACATCTCAGAAGGCCGCGCTGCTCCAGGATGAGGTGGGCCGAGGCTCTGGCTGCTCCGGGGCCTGTCCACAGCTTGGAGCAACAGCCAGGACCATCTACACGTGAGACATCTACAGGCAGTCTGTCTCTCTTGTATGTCTGTCTGTCTCTCTTGTATGTCTGTGTCTGTCTGTCTGTTGCTCCAGCCATCTATGTTTACTGTCACACTCTCCCCTGACCCCTGCCATCAATCCCATTGTTACACATCCTCTACATGTATAGGCATACGTGTATAGGCATACGTGTATAGGCATACGTGTATAGGCATACGTGTATAGGCATACGTGTATAGGCATACGTGTATAGGCATACGTGTATAGGCATACGGGTATAGGCATACGCGTATAGGCATACGCGTATAGGCATACGCGTATAGGCATACGCGTATAGGCATACGTGTATAGGCATACGTGTATAGGCATACGTGTATAGGCATACGTGTATAGGCATACGTGTATAGGCATACGGGTATAGGCATACGGGTATAGGCATACGTGTATAGGCATACGTGTATAGGCATACGTGTATAGGCATACGGGTATAGGCATACGGGTATAGGCATACGTGTATAGGCATACGTGTATAGGCATACGTGTATAGGCATACGTGTATAGGCATACGTGTATAGGCATACGTGTATAGGCATACGTGTATAGGCATACGTGTATAGGCATACGTGTATAGGCATACGGGTATAGGCATACGGGTATAGGCATACGTGTATAGGCATACGTGTATAGGCATACGTGTATAGGCATACGTGTATAGGCATACGTGTATAGGCATACGTGTATAGGCATACGTGTATAGGCATACGTGTATAGGCATACGTGTATAGGCATACGTGTATAGGCATACGTGTATAGGCATACGGGTATAGGCACACGTGTATAGGCACACGTGTATAGGCACACGTGTATAGGCACACGTGTATAGGCACACGTGTATAGGCGTACGGGTATAGGCGTACGTGTATAGGCGTACGTGTATAGGCGTACGGGTATAGGCGTACGTGTATAGGCGTACGTGTATAGGCGTACGTGTATAGGCGTACGTGTATAGGCGTACGTGTATAGGCGTACGTGTATAGGCGTACGTGTATAGGCATACGTGTATAGGCATACGTGTATAGGCATACGTGCATAGGCATACGTGCATAGGCATACGTGCATAGGCATACGTGTATAGGCATACGTGTATAGGCATACGGGTATAGGCGTACGTGTATAGGCGTACGTGTATAGGCGTACGTGTATAGGCGTACGTGTATAGGCGTACGTGTATAGGCATACGTGTATAGGCATACGGGTATAGGCATACGGGTATAGGCATACGGGTATAGGCATACGTGTATAGGCATACGTGTATAGGCATACGTGTATAGGCGCACGTGTATAGGCGCACGGGTATAGGCGTACGTGTATAGGCGTACGTGTATAGGCGTACGGGTATAGGCGTACGTGTATAGGCGTACGTGTATAGGCGTACGTGTATAGGCGTACGTGTATAGGCGTACGTGTATAGGCGTACGTGTATAGGCGTACGTGTATAGGCGTACGTGTATAGGCATACGTGTATAGGCATACGTGTATAGGCATACGGGTATAGGCATACGTGTATAGGCATACGTGTATAGGCATACGTGTATAGGCATACGTGTATAGGCATACGGGTATAGGCATACGGGTATAGGCGTACGTGTATAGGCGTACGTGTATAGGCGTACGTGTATAGGCGTACGTGTATAGGCATACGTGTATAGGCATACGGGTATAGGCATACATGCACATGCTTGCCATCATAAAATGTTCATTTGTTATTTTGATGTTTTGTTGGTTTCTATATCTTCAAATGTCATTTCCCATGTGATGTTTCGGAGTATCTAGTGTGATGTTCGTTTATTCCTATTGTAATGCTTGTGATGGTTCAGTGTGTGATGGGTGTGATGTACCACGGACATGATGTTGCCACTGATGTGTGTTGTAGTATATCTGTAGAGCTGGTGCGTCTGGTTGGTGTGGTTCAGTCTCTCCGGCCAGTGCTTGAGTCTCTCTTCCATCGGATGTTGCTCTACCCGCCTGCCTCCCACCGCCTCGACGCCCTCAAGACACTCACTGAGGTAAAGAGCAGACAATGCTCAGTGTCACTGACTCAGCATCACAACAGTCTGGCATTTATAGTAGACATTTCCAGAGAATGCACATTGTAGGCGTTTAGCTTAGTTGTTTCACTGCATAATAATTAACTTTAAGTATAGGACAATGGACGGCAGAAAATTGGTAAAATTATAGGAGTTCAATCACACCTATTTTTTAAATTGCTCTAGCTAAAAATTACAAATGTGTGATTCTGATCGTCATATGGCTTGTGTTAAGACATGATTGCATCAATATGCTGTCAAGTCCATGCTGCATGTCTGATTGTGGTTGCAGCTGTTCAACTCGGCAGACCGATTGATAGACCTTGCTGGCCCGGTCGTCATTGACACTGACTGCAGTACTTCATCCAGGAAGAAAGCTCACAGCAACCTGGCACTGCTCAAACTGTTAGTCGCTCATTCCTTCTGCACTACACCAAACGATCAACTAATCCTATGGTTTAATGTTGACATTAGTTAATTCTGATTCATTTTGACAGCCTAAATGTGTTTGAATGAACCACATGTTTTTAAATGTATACTTTGATCATTATTTGTTGCATTTTAACGATAAATAGGTATTTAAAATTGTCAACAATTCTTTGTAAATGTACTGAAGAGCAACAATGATATTCATATGAATCATAAACATATAATGGTCAAATGATACTAAAAACTGTGTTTCATTAAGCCAGGTCAAGATGTTAGAATAGATATATATGGGCGGTCAAGATGTTAGAATAGATATATGGGTGGTCAAGATGTTAGAATAGATATATATGGGTGGTCAAGATGTTAGAATAGATATATGGGTGGTCAAGATGTTAGAATAGACATGTGGGCAGTCAAGATGTTAGAATAGATATGTGGGCGGTCAAGATGTTAGAATAGATATATGGGTGGTTGAGATGTTAGAATATATATAGTTTATACTGTATAACATGATCAGACTTTGTACCTGTAATATGTCAGCTCTGTAGATTTACCACTATTGTTTTATGTCTTCCAGCATCATAGACTCCCTAGAGGAGTGTTCCCACTGCGCTGACTCGGCCATCTGCGTGGCAACGGTGGTCCTGGTGTGTGACCTATTGACCACTGTGGAACATCTGGTCAAAGGCGACTCTGTGGAGAAGATTGAGGAGATCCAGAGGATCAACAGGATCATTGAAGGTGAGTGAAACAGATAGAGCAATGGGAGATCCAAAGGATTGACAGGATCATTGATGGTGAGTAAGACAACAGGGGATCAAATGTAGGATGAGTAAAGTAACCTGTTTTTTTCTCAGAATAAAAACAACCAACAATAACTGATGTGTTATTATCTACTGTTTAAACATGTTTCTTGTAAATGTTTTTGTTTTTACAGGAGTGTTTATACAGATGGTGTGCTTATGCAATGCCAACCTGGGAAATAAGATCACATATAGGACTAGTCAAATGTGGTCTTAATTCCAACATTTTCTTAAGTTTGAATTTTAGGGACTGCCAAAATTTTTTTTGTACTTCTGAGTGCTGGTCATTATGTGGAGGTCCCAATTGTGTTTCTGTTACGTCAGATGTGTGTTGCGTGGTTTTAGATGTCGACACAGCTCCTGGCACGACACTAAGCAGTCCCCCTGGTTGGTACGCCAGCAGTAGTGACACAGACTCAGATGCAGACGTTAAACATGACATACCTGTGAGACAGACATTGACACAAGTGAGTGAGGCAAGAGACGGCTGTGCTGTGCCTGCGTCCCTCCCTCTGAAGACAGACTTTGATCTGATAGAGAGACAAAGTGCCAGCCAGTATGTCCAGCATCTCCTCATCTTCCTTCCATCTCTCCTGGACTGTGTCTCACAGTCGGACGTGGACCACATGATGCAGAAGTTCTCATCTGATGTTTGTGCAGGTGAATATTACTAAATCACATCAAACCGTAACATTTATAAGGCTCAAGTCTTCAGGTCTTTTTTAAACACGATGTTACTATTGATGTTAACTGTCATGGCTGCATGTTTCTATAGTGTCAGGGCTGCAATGCTGAATGATCTGTCACCTCAATTTCACTTAGCTCACAGTATGTTATATATGCACTCATGAAATGTATACAATGGCCATTATAGTGTAGGGCCATCCATTACATGTATAGAATAGCCATTATAGTGTAGGGCCATCCATTACATGTATAGAATAGCCATTATAGTGTAGTACCATCCATTACATGTATAGAATAGCCATTATAGTGTAGTGCCATCCATTACATGTATAGAATAGCCATTATAGTATAGGCCCAGCCATCACATGTATAGAATAGCCATTATAGTGTAGTGCCATCCATTACATGTATAGAATAGCCATTATAGTATAGTGCCATCCATTACATGTATAGAATAGCCATTATAGTGTAGTGCCATCCATTACATGTATAGAATAGCCATTATAGTGTAGTGCCATCCATTACATGTATAGAATAGCCATTATAGTGTAGTGCCATCCATTACATGTATAGAATAGCCATTATAGTGTAGTGCCATCCATTACATGTATAGAATAGCCATTATAGTGTAGTGCCATCCATTACATGTATAGAATAGCCATTATAGTGTAGTGCCATCCATTACATGTATAGAATAGCCATTATAGTGTAGTGCCATCCATTACATGTATATAATAGCCATTATAGTGTAGTGCCATCCATTACATGTATAGAATAGCCATTATAGTGTAGTGCCATCCATTACATGTATAGAATAGCCATTATAGTGTAGTGCCATCCATTACATGTATAGAATAGCCATTATAGTGTAGTGCCATCCATTACATGTATAGAATAGCCATTATAGTGTAGTGCCATCCATTACATGTATAGAATAGCCATTATAGTGTAGTGCCATCCATTACATGTATAGAATAGCCATTATAGTGTAGTGCCATCCATTACATGTATAGAATAGCCATTATAGTGTAGTGCCATCCATTACATGTATAGAATAGCCATTATAGTGTAGTGCCATCCATTACATGTATAGAATAGCCATTATAGTATAGTGCCATCCATTACATGTATAGAATAGCCATTATAGTATAGGCCCAGCCATCACATGTATACATGAGTATCATGCTATAGGACCATCCATGAAGTGTATATTATAAAAGTGATGCTGTAGACCTAACCATGGAGTACAGTAGCTCTGCCTTGTACGTACCCTCTGACCTGCAGACACATCCCATGTGTGGACAGTTTCTCAATATACCCACTGATTTCCCATGTAAATGTCCCTCAAATGAGCAGGCACCTGGTCAACGTGGATAGTGGGCCGGATTTTCTTTTTCAGAATTTGTTTCAGAATATTTCTTTTCTATTATTTATTTATCTCAAAAAGATTTAAATGGCGGTCACACAGTAGCGGTTCTAACAGGAAAATATCTGCGAGATTTACTTCGCATGAGAAAAAATGATGTGCTAGTCCCTGGTCTTCAAACTTAAACCACCTGTTTGTAATAAGATATTTGGAAGAGTTAGACGTGTGTTGTTGCACAGACGGTTATTTCCCACGTCTCGATATGCTGTTTAAATCTCTAAAAAACTAAATAACTAGTCCTTGTCAGTAGAAACATGTAGTCACTGGCTTATCTTTACATCACTATTTGCAATACTGTTCTTGTTTGAATCATACCCTGGGCAAAGAAAGCTTCCATTGTCGTCTCTGGCCGTAGAGGTTGCAACATCATAACCACATCAAAGACATTATTGATGCATGTCAGACTAAATAACCTAACAAGTCCATAAGTAGCCCACTTCCCTGTCATCTGTTGTATTGGGCAACACAACAAACTGCTCTGATTGACAAGGCAGTGTATTGTTACGATAAGAGTCTGCTAGACACCAGACACTATAATGGTAACTTTCTTATAGACTAACTACAGTAATAGGAAACCAGGTGGTTTTTCCCCCATAAATTTTGCTGTGCTCATTGTGGCATGACTGAAGGACATTGTGGTGCTAGACACTTTTTATTTCTATAAATGAGGCCATTATTTAAATGAGATTGGTAGTATGTGGAGGTATTCACTTCATTGAATAGAAATGTTAATGTAATTAATCTTAAATTACAATATTTATTATCGTCAATATAATCTTGTTATAGAGAAGCTGTGGATGTTATTTTATATTATGTATTTTAGTAACTGTTTAAACTGCAAAATTTAAGCTTTTAACTTATTTGATATTGATATTTTATCAGGACTTATTGCAGGGACACTGCATTAGACAGACTGCTCTGTCCCAGCAGAACGTTATCACGACGTTCACACCACACTCAGATTCTGCATGGTGGTGGTGGTGGTGTTGTCCCTCCAGGCTTGCCACTTTTTCACTTTCACTAAAACATAGCTGTAAGCCCACCCATGAAGTATAAACTTCATGGTGTAAGCCCACCCACAAACTAGAAACTTCATGTTGTAAACCCACCCATGAAGTATAAATTTCATGTTGTAAGCCCACCCATGGAGTATAAACTTCATGTTGTAAGCCTACCTATGGAGTATAAACGTCATGTTGTAAGCCTACCCATGGAGTATAAACTTCATGTTGTATATCCACCCATGAAGTATAAACTTCATGTTGTAAGCCCACCCATGAAGTATAAACTTCATGTTGTAAGCCCACCCATGGAATATAAACTTCATGTTGTAAGCCCACCCATGGAATATAAACTTCATGTTGTAAGCTCACCCATGAAGTATAAACTTCATGTTGTAAGCCCACCCATGAAGTATAAACTTCATGTTGTAAGCTCACCCATGAAGTATAAACTTCATGTTGTAAGCCCACCCATGAAGTATAAACTTCATGTTGTAAGCCCACCCATGAAGTATAAACTTCATGTTGTAAGCTCACCCATGAAGTATAAACTTCATGTTGTAAGCTCACCCATGAAGTATAAACTTCATGTTGTAAGCTCACCCATGAAGTATAAACTTCATGTTGTAAGCTCACCCATGAAGTATAAACTTCATGTTGTAAGCTCACCCATGAAGTATAAACTTCATGTTGTAAGCCAACCCATGAAGTGATGATTATGTACTTCAGACTGTAGGCCCATCCTCAAAGTGTAGACATGTTATCAGATACATGCAGCATTATATAAGAAATACTTTAGCATGTATTACATATCAGTGAGTTACAAGTGTCAATAGGTGCCATCGTGCAGATGAAATACCATATCATGCAGAGCCAGACATTGTTGCATTAAACCATGTATTTCTGTTAGTGTGATTGTTATATATCATGAAGCAAGTTTACCTCAGGCCTAGTCAGTGCATCCATCTTGTCTGTTGCAGCCCTGATGACTGAGTCGCAGCCAGCATCAGCCAGTGTCCCTCTCAACGCTGATGGAGTCTACCTGGCCACATACTCAGCCCTGTCACTCAACCTCAAACTGCACCTCCAGGGCTACTACAACAGTGAGGAGAAGAGTGTGCCAATCACTGAGGTAGGCCAATAACTGATGTAGGCCAATCACTGAGATGGATCAGTCACTGAAGTAGGCAAGTCACTGAGGTAGGCAGTCACTAAGGTAGGCCAATCACTGAGGTAGGCCAATAACTGATGTAGGCCAATCACTGAGATGGATCAGTCACTGAGGTAGGCAAGTCACTTAGGTAGGCAGTCACTAAGGTAGGCCAATCACTGAGTTAGGCCAATAACTGATGTAGGCCAATCACTGAGATGGATCAGTCACTGAGGTAGGCAAGTCACTGAGGTAGGCAGTCACTAAGGTAGGCCAATCACTGAGTTAGGCCAATAACTGATGTAGGCCAACCACTGAGATGGATCAGTCACTGAGGTAGGCAAGTCACTGAGGTAGGCAGTCACTAAGGTAGGCCAATCACTGAGGTAGGCCAATAACTGATGTAGGCCAATCACTGAGATGGATCAGTCACTGAGGTAGGCAAGTCACTGAGGTAGGCAGTCACTAAGGTAGGCCAATCACTGAGTTAGGCAATCACTGCGGTAGGCCAGTCACTGAAGTAGGCCAGTCACTGAGGTAGGCTAGTCACTGAGGTAGGCCAATCACTGAGGCAGGCAGTCAGTGAGGTAAGCCAATCACTGGTGTAGACCAATCACTGGTGTAGGCCAATCACTGATATAGGCATCTGTCACAATAAAAAACAGTTTTAAAAATGTTTGCCAAATTTCTCGGTTGACACAGTGCAGCGCTATTTTGTGATGCAAGAATCAGAATTTTTGGAACAATTGTTATGGGGAGAATTTGGACTGGTTCCAATCGCACTGACAGTTGTTGATAAGTGACCGACAGCAGGTGCATGATGAGTGACCAACAGCAGGTGCATGATGAGTGACCGACAGCAGGTGCATGTTGAGTGACAAACAGGTGACCCATCATGACATGTCCCAGTCACAGCTCACCTAAATGTGCAAGCGTGCACGCACACACACACGCATGCACGCACGCACACACGCACGCACACACACAAACACACAATTTGTGACCATGATAAGAACTTGCTATGTTGTAGATGCAGTTCATAGATGAGATCCTGGGCACTGGTCTCCTGCTCTACTTGTCTCGGTCCTGGCTCTCCGAGGTCTTCCACCACATCATCTCCTCCGACCTCCTGGCCCTGGCCGGCTACACTGCAGCCATGACTGGACACTCAGACTCACCGCTCATTCACAGTCTCATTGGTGAGTCAGACTCACTGCTCATTCAGTCTCATTGGTGAGTCAGACTCACTGCTCAATTATAGTCTCGTTGGTAAATCAGATTCACAGCTCTTTCGCAGTCTCATTGGTGAGTCAGGCTCACTGCTCATTCGCAGTCTTATTGGTAAGTCAGGCTCACTGCTTATTCACGGTTTCATTTGTGAGTCAGGCTCACTGCTCATTCAGGCTCACTGCTTATTCACGGTTTCATTGGTGAGTCAGACTCACTGCTCGTTCAGTCTCATTGGTGAGTCAGACTCACCGCTCATTCTCAGTCTCATTGGTGAGTCAGGCTCACTGCTCATTCACAGTCGTATTATTGGTGAGTCAGACTCACTGCCCATTCAGTCTCATTGGTACGTCAGACTCACTGCTCATTTAGTCTCATTGGTGAGTCAGACTCACTGCTCATTCATAGTCTCATTGGTAAATCAGACTCACTGCTCATTCAGTCTCATTGGTGAGTCAGACTCACTGCTCATTCACAGTCATATTATTGGTAAGTCAGACTCACTGCACATTCATAGTCTCATTGGTAAGTCTTACTGCAGTAACTTATGTTCTGGGAGTTCAGCGTATCTCTGCAAGACAATCGGTGGCATCGGTTTCCAGTAGATTATTGAAAGATGTATTGAGATGTACAGGTTGTGTATACTAAATCAGTGAAATAACATGATATAGTTGGATCCTGGCCATATGAACCTGGTCATTTGATGTTGTAGACCTGGACGGCCTACAGAGTCATGAGGTGGCAGGACAGATGCTGTCTGTCTACCACGACACAAGCATCATGAGGAGCGCAGACAGCGGAACACCCGCCCTCAACATAGGTGCGACTGTCTCAACACTTCAGCTAATCTCTCTGTAAAGCACATCATTTTTTTAATAATCTAAAGTTGAAAATATTGCATAGATTGTCTTCATTGTACATTTGGTTGTACAGCTTGGTTTATCTGTAATAATGTCAAATTGTCACATAACAAGTGTATATCGAGATCTAGAAATGTTAATTGTTGTTTTTGTGCAAACTAAACTGCAATCAGAGAGATGTAAGATATAACCAGACATGCTGTTTTGTTTTGATTTAAATCCATAATTATGTTTGACTTGAATTGGTCTATAAATCCATACGAATCCATAACATTTTCAATGGTTAACGGATGTGTAGCATTCTGATTCCTGTTCAATGTCAGTGTCTACCAAGCTATGGAACATACCCGCAAACAACATCAACTAGGTTTCATTTGAAATTTGTCTAGCTGTGGAATATGTGGATGTGATTCCTCCCAATTTCACAACAATCTGTATTGAATTGAATGTATAATATGAAGTTAAAGTATCATGACAGCAAAACTATTTCATTGGACTGCTACTTGTGTGCAGGACCGAGCTTTGCGAAGGAGATACTGACAGTATGCTGGGACGGCATCCTGGACATCCTGTCATCTGTCCTCACGGAGAGATCATCTGGCGACCTCTCCAGCAGCCTCTCTCTCATGCTGAACGCTCGTGAGGAGACAGAGAAAGCTCGTCAGGCAATCTGTCTAAGTCTGGAAGGGCTTCAGAAGGCAGCCCGCCTCACCTCTATACTAGGTACACCTCCATAGGCAGCCCTCCTCACCTCCATACTAGTACACTTCCATAGGCAGCCCATCTATGGAGGGGTACTTAGACAGCCCTCCTCACCTCCATACTAAGTACACCTCCATAGGCAGCCCGCCTTATCTCCATAGTAGGTACGCTCCCATAGGCAGCTCGCCTCACCTCCATACTAGTACACCTCCATAGGCAGTATGCCTTACCTCCATACTAGGTGCATTACAATAGGCAGTCCACCTCACCTCCATACTAGGTACACTGCCTTTAGCAGCCTGCCTCACCTCCATTCTAGTACACCCATAGGCAGCCCACCTCACCTCCATACTAGGTACACCCTATAGGCAGCCCACACACCTCACCTCTATGCTAGGTATACCCCCATAAGCAGTCCGTCTCACCTCCAAACTAGGTACACCCCACAGGCAGCCTTCATGCTACATACATCTGGCAGTTTACCTGGATGTTGTACCGGGATACTATCAATCTAAACAATCGCTCCAATTTTAATGGATTAGTGTAATGATTAGTGTAATGATTAGTGTAATGACAGCTGAAGTGACCAGTTTATTATATAACAGTAATAGTAATAACCATAGTGACCTCTCTTGTTAGATTAGTGGTGAACGGTATAGTCACACATAGTAACAGCTGTTGTTGCCACCATGGCCAGATGTACTGAGCCTGCGTTAGCAACCATTATGGTGATAGTTATTGATGTTGGTAGTGACCACTGGAGTGACCACTGTGGTAACCGCTGTGGTAATATGTATTAACGACAATAGTGACATTCAGTGACAGTGACCAGTGTAGAGACAAATATAATTACCAGTGAAATGTATTGACCTCCATGCTGACCACTGTATTGACCACTGTAGTGACCACTGGGGTGGTGATGTAGGGTTGCAGGACCGGTGTGGGGCAGTGTTTGCCCGTCTGGCCAGCACATCCTGTGTCAGTGAAGACTGCAAAGAGAGGTCAGACAAGAAGCGGCCAGGACTGCCCAGTGTACTGGTCAGTAAGCCCAGTCCAGTGCGACTGCCCGCAGCCTACGCACTCAGCATGGATGTTTTGCTGGACATTGGTCTGGAGATGGGCAGTCATTCGGCCGACTGCTGGACACACGTCTTCAAGTAAACTCATCACAAATATAATAGTCATCTGTGCATGACACTCCGTTCTTTGAGCTGTAATGTCTTACGTCATTCCCTAATAATCCTATTCATACCTGAGATATCTTACTCTCTGATATATCAACCATTGCCAGATTGTTTGTAAAATGTCTCAGATCTCTGCTGATCTCTTATATGTCTTCAATTTACTCCATTGTCAGATCTTTGCAATATCATATCACTACTTCATTCTGCACAATTATCACTGCAACTTCTGTGCAGTGCACATTTGCTCCACTCATAGATCACTGCAACCTCTGCACAGTGCACATTTGCTCCACTCATAGATCACTGCAACCTCTGCACAGTGCACATATTCTCCACCTATAGATCACTGCAACATCTGCGCAGTGCACCTTTGCTCCACCCATAGATCACTGCAACCTCTGCACAGTGCATATTTGCTCCACTCATAGATCACTGCAACCTCTGCACAGTGCACATTTGCTCCACCCATAGATCACTGCAACATCTGCACAGTGCACCTTGGCCCCACCCATAGATCACTGCAACCTCTGCACAGTGCACATTTGCTCCACCCATAGATCACTGCAACATCTGCACAGTGCACCTTTGCCCCACCCATAGATCACTGCAACATCTGCGCAGTGCACCTTTGCTCCACCCATAGATCACTGCAACCTCTGCACAGTGCATATTTGCTCCACTCATAGATCACTGCTACCTCTGCACAGTGCACATTTGCTCCACCCATAGATCACTGCAACATCTGCACAGTGCACCTTTGCCCCACCCATAGATCACTGCAACCTCTGCACAGTGCATATTTGCTCCACTCATACTCATCACTGCAACCTTCCTCATTCTTAGATCAGTCTGTGATATTTAGTCTTAGAGAGATCCTCATGGAATGCTCCCTGTCTGTTGAGACCTGCATGTAGCAATCATTGGCTGTGTGATGTAGGTGCTGTGCTCATGTAGCAATCATTGGCTGTGTGCTGTAGGTGCTGTGCTCATGTAGCAATCATTGGCTGTGTGCTGTAGGTGCTGTGCTCATGTAGCAATCATTGGCTGTGTGATGTAGGTGCTGTGCTCATGTAGCAATCATTGGCTGTGTGCTGTAGGTGCTGTGCTCATGTAGCAATCATTGGCTGTGTGCTGTAGGTGCTGTGCTCATGTAGCAATCATTGGCTGTGTGCTGTAGGTGCTGTGCTCATGTAGCAATCATTGGCTGTGTGCTGTAGGTGTTGTGCTCATATAGCAATCATTGGCTGTGTGCTGTAGGTGCTGTGCTCATGTAGCAATCATTGGCTGTGTGCTGTAGGTGCTGTGCTCATGTAGCAATCATTGGCTGTGTGCTGTAGGTGCTGTGCTCATGTAGCAAGCATTGGCTGTGTGCTGTAGGTGCTGTGCTCATGTAGCAATCATTGGCTGTGTGCTGTAGGTGCTGTGCTCATGTAGCAATCATTGGCTGTGTGCTGTAGGTGTTGTGTTCATGTAGCAATCATTGGCTGTGTGCTGTAGGTGCTGTGCTCATGTAGCAAGCATTGGCTGTGTGCTGTAGGTGCTGTGCTCATGTAGCAATCATTGGCTGTGTGCTGTAGGTGCTGTGCTCATGTAGCAATCATTGGCTGTGTGCTGTAGGTGCTGTGCTCATGTAGCAATCATTGGCTGTGTGCTGTAGGTGCTGTGCTCATGTAGCAAGCATTGGCTGTGTGCTGTAGGTGCTGTGCTCATGTAGCAATCATTGGCTGTGTGCTGTAGGTGCTGTGCTCACGTAGCAATCATTGGCTGTGTGCTGTAGGTGTTGTGTTCATGTAGCAATCATTGGCTGTGTGCTGTAGGTGCTGTGCTCATGTAGCAATCATTGGCTGTGTGCTGTAGGTGCTGTGCTCATGTAGCAATCATTGGCTGTGTGCTGTAGGTGTTGTGTTCATGTAGCAATCATTGGCTGTGTGCTGTAGGTGCTGTGCTCATGTAGCAAGCATTGGCTGTGTGCTGTAGGTGCTGTGCTCATGTAGCAATCATTGGCTGTGTGCTGTAGGTGTTGTGTTCATGTAGCAATCATTGGCTGTGTGCTGTAGGTGCTGTGCTCATGTAGCAAGCATTGGCTGTGTGCTGTAGGTGTTGTGCTCATGTAGCAATCATTGGCTGTGTGCTGTAGGTGCTGTGCTCATGTAGCAATCATTGGCTGTGTGCTGTAGGTGCTGTGCTCATGTAGCAATCATTGGCTGTGTGCTGTAGGTGCTGTGCTCATGTAGCAATCATTGGCTGTGTGCTGTAGGTGTTGTGTTCATGTAGCAATCATTGGCTGTGTGCTGTAGGTGCTGTGCTCATGTAGCAATCATTGGCTGTGTGCTGTAGGTGCTGTGCTCATGTAGCAATCATTGGCTGTGTGCTGTAGGTGTTGTGTTCATGTAGCAATCATTGGCTGTGTGCTGTAGGTGCTGTGCTCATGTAGCAATCATTGGCTGTGTGCTGTAGGTGCTGTGCTCATGTAGCAATCATTGGCTGTGTGCTGTAGGTGTTGTGTTCATGTAGCAATCATTGGCTGTGTGCTGTAGGTGCTGTGCTCATGTAGCAAGCATTGGCTGTGTGCTGTAGGTGTTGTGCTCATGTAGCAATCATTGGCTGTGTGCTGTAGGTGCTGTGCTCATGTAGCAATCATTGGCTGTGTGCTGTAGGTGCTGTGCTCATGTAGCAATCATTGGCTGTGTGCTGTAGGTGCTGTGCTCATGTAGCAATCATTGGCTGTGTGCTGTAGGTGTTGTGCTCATATAGCAATCATTGGCTGTGTGCTGTAGGTGCTGTGCTCATGTAGCAAGCATTGGCTGTGTGCTGTAGGTGCTGTGCTCATGTAGCAATCATTGGCTGTGTGCTGTAGGTGCTGTGCTCATGTAGCAATCATTGGCTGTGTGCTGTAGGTGTTGTGCTCATATAGCAATCATTGGCTGTGTGCTGTAGGTGCTGTGCTCATGTAGCAATCATTGGCTGTGTGCTGTAGGTGTTGTGTTCATGTAGCAATCATTGGCTGTGTGCTGTAGGTGTTGTGCTCATGTAGCGAGTGTGGAGCACACCTACTTCAGCGGCCAGAGCCCAACCCCCGGAGCAGTGCCGGAGTCACATGGTCTAGATGGCGCCAGGGTCAGGTACATGTCACACACTGCAGTAAATGAATGAATCTTTATTTCAACAAAAATCTTCATTATTACTGTACAAAGTGTTGGTAATAATTTTTTGAAATTAAGACATTAATAAATAGTTCAATGACCATTGCAATGTGATAATAAATGCAATATTTATTGATGTCTTAAGCAGGGATGTGTTTTACCTAGTTTATGATTATTTGGTCAGTTATGTATTTTATGCATTGTGCTATTGTATTACAATGAGATTTGAGATATGATGACACTGATATATGATAAGTAGTAACACTGTTGTCAAACTGACTTGTGACATAGTGACACCAATTCATAGACATATAGTGATTAATGTTGACACCAGCATGACTTGTTCCAACCAACACTGACATGACTTATGACAAATGTCCCATGTGGTGACCCATAGTGACATGTTGTGACATGTCAGAAATATTTATTTTGCAGTGAGCTTGGTCTCTATGGCACTGTCATGATGTCACCACAGCCTGTCACCCCTATCGTGGGTGTGCCTGAACTGATTCAACAAAGTCACATAGATGCTGGCTGGGACAGTTCTATTGTGGCTGGAGGGGTATTGACACCTGCAGTCACTTCCAAAGTTCTGTGTCGGCTGTCACAGCAAGTTGACAGGTAATGTCTGATGACAGTCATTCAGCAGTTGTGTCAGTAATCTTCAGGGTTTATATCCATTTGCTGCCATTTCAAAGCTTGGGTGATCTACGTTGCCTCAGTTCACTCAGCTGTATAAATGAGTACCTGGTTGTACCCAGTGGTATGCGAATGAGTTGTCTTTTAGTGCAGTAATTGCAGTGTGAATGCTACCCAGGGAAGTTGAATTGGTATTGGAATGAACGGGTCAACCGGTGTGAAGTATAAAGCACCTTGAGCACAGTCCTAAGGACTAGATACCGCGCTATATACGAACTTTCTTTTCCTTCCTTTATCTATTTGTGTGTGCATCAGACCTGCTTATTCAAACACCAACAAAAATCAATTTCTCTGGGACTCAACAAAGTTCATGAAATTACCCAAGCTTCAAAGAATGAAATGAAGAGGATTTAGTTCTCTCATTGAATCTCCTAATTGAGAGACTGGTGCTCTATCACTGCGCACCACAAGTATCAATGTGAAAACATAATTTTTGCATATACAGTAGTACTTGCCTTCAACGGACACTTCTGTATCCAAGCAAAAGTGTCCCTACATGGCAGGTGTCCGCTCATCGGAGGGACAGGCATACTGGAGTGGAGGGTTGAAATAAAGCGCGTTAGGTGTTCCCATGTCTGCCACCAGGGTGCTACTAACCAACAGCGATCGCCGCCCGCTGCTCCAAGTCCAAGAATGCTGTCGAAGCCACAGTGTGCTTGCAGCACTGTCTTATACGGCAATATCCAGTTTACAGAGCTTATTAAACGAGTCAACTACCATCAACGTGTATTATTTTTAAATGTCACGCCCTGTTTAATCGTTAACTGAAAAAAATACATGTATGTATATTGTTATGGAACTATGATAACGATGTACTGAACTAATAGGCCTACGAATCGAAAATGATAACCTGGATTTGAGCAGCCGAAAACGTATATGAGTTGACACACGCAGTATATAAGCTGATTAAACATAGAAAACGACAATAGGCAGAATTAATAATCGTTTCACCTCGATTTTCAACTGATCTCGACCGAAGCATAAATTTATGATGCACGACTTAGCATTGATTCGTCGTTTCATATGCGGATGACAAATTCGTATTTTCGCAAACCGGTAGCACCTTTGGCATGTTGGTTTCGCGTTGTTTAGATTGGAGGCATGCCATTTCATCCCAGTGTCATATTAGTACTGCATACTAAATTGCATTTAAGACTGTTTATCTGATTCTTATACGAGGCGTATTTGTGAATCTCGATTGCAATTTCAAACCGCCTAGGCGAAGCCAACATCAGCGATTGATGTCGGCGGCAGCGTCAAACAAACAACAGGTTGACAGTCATTCATTTTCGTTGACATTGTTCACCTGTTTCTTGAGAATTGTCAAAGCAATTCTAAGTAGGTTTAAGCAGGCCCATTTGGCATTTCCCCCGGCGGCAGAAAATCGGGGTCCACGACCAACAGCCTTCTATCCGAATTCGCGATATAATGTATTTCCCACTACACACCGTGCTATTTGTCCGTCGCCATTTTGGAAATAAAATATTTCGAGAAAAAAATTATGAAAATAATGATTACTGTCCGCCTCAGCAGGGACAGAAAACCAAAATATCCTGTCCGCTGTCCACGTTAACCAGGTGTCCCCTCATCAGAGGGACATTACCATGGTAAAACAGTCCGTACATTGAGAAAGCGTCCTGCCATAGCACGTGTCCACTCATCGGAGGGTCCGTTGAAGGCAGGTACTACTGTAGATGTACTGCTGTGATGTAGACTGGATATAATTTTATTATTATTTGTGTATACATGCATGCATGTTTTACTGCCTGTGACATGTGCGTCACTGTCCACTGTGCAGGTTGTTTGAGGACGCTGCCAACAAGTTGACGATGAAGACACTCATCAGCTTCCTGTACCAGCTGTGCATCTCTAGCCACCACCAGCTCACCACATACAGTGGTGGGCCAGAGGGCAGCACCGGTCTGCCAACGAACGCCCTCCATCTGTATCGGCTCGGAGACATCATGCTCAAGTGTGCACACAGCTCCCGTCCCCTCCTGCACCTCATGAGGGCCTGGTGTGAGGTTGCACCTCACTTTGTAGAGGTACTCGTCAGTGGGTTTGGGGTTTGACGCAAATAAGGGAGGGTCACTATTTATTTTCCCATTGGCGACAATATTAACACTTTTTAATGCTGTTCGCAAATAATTTGTTATATTCTGAAAATCAACTACCATAAGTTTCTGTGTATAATATGCCCCCATGTATAATATGTTCCCTGACGTTTGCTGAATTCTGATAGAATTTCTATATTACCATGTATAATATGCACCCCAACTTTTGGCATCGACCCCTGACTTCCCCACTGATAGTTTGCTTGAAGCATGACTCGGGGTTGGCAACTGTCATTTCATCAAAGTTTGTTTGTGTGATGTTCCTTGATTCCATCTCAGAATCGTAAACATGTCACGCAAGTTACGGCATTGCCATCGGCTCGTCGTATGCGACGATATATCGCCTCGTCAATCGTGTAAACCCTACATAACTTGCATTTTAGCTTCACCATTGCGCAACTGATTAAATCTGCGCTTGCTAGAACTTTGCATCGTTCTACTCTCAATTTTAAATTAACACCAAGCTCTATTCTGATATGTTACACGCACACTATCTACTGTGAAACGTACATACGATACAATTGTCTTTATTTGCATTCACAACTTTAAAGTCACACTGGCTGACCCGTGGGCATGGCATTGACTATTCAGGTCGTTCACGTAATTCAAGAACGCCAATCATGATGCCTTGGCGCTCAGGGAGCAACACATATTTGAGCCTCATAAGCCTCATAGAACGATATCTAGGGCAATGATTTCTAGTTTCAAAGCTCTGGTTCGACAGAATGCTTTCTCAGTTGGCGACGCTCCTGATCGTGTACGCTTCCTGCTCATTGATGTCACAGTACTAGTCTTCCAGTAGCGTTATCTTGGTCTGCAAACATTGGTAAATTGTATTAAGTCAGTGGTGAGTTACTGGTGACATTATCTATGTTTTGCCTTAAGAAGCAACATATCATTGGACCAACATATCTTATGATATTTCAATTCCATATCCGGTTGGAAATTTTTTTTTTAGCCCGATCACCATGTATAATACACACCCAGACTTTTAAGTAAAAAATGAAGGAAAAAAAGCGTATTATACATGGAAACTTACGGTATGTTAATGTTTATTTTTTCATAAACCAACCGGACCAAATTTTTCAAATTCTTTAATTTTTTCTCCAGAAAATCAACATACAAGACGATCCCCATGAAATGATGTCCAAAACAACTACAGCATGTCTTCATGCGGAAGGGATTCTACAGTCACTGACACATGCCCATTTTGCCAGTAGCCACTAGAAATGTTGATCTGGGCCCACCATAGCTCATCATAGCTCTCAAATTAAATAAAACTGTTTTGTTACAATATTTTGTTACATTTGTGTAATCTACTTGTAGTTAAGTACTATGTCCCCTAACTAGTGATGTGTAATGAAATAGATGTATCAGAACTAAAATTTATTTTACACCGTTGTATTTACAGCACATTATATTTACAATATTTTGCTGGGGAATGTGGTCAGCAACTTTTGTCATCACATTGTGAGTGACATGGTGTCTTTCTCTGAGGGACGTGTGTAATCAGGCATTGACATGTCATTTTTGTCACCAGGCTGCATGCCACCAGGACAGGACCATCTCCAAGAAGGCAGTGAACTGCATGCATGAGGTGGCGACGGCCCTACTGAGTGGGTGGGGTGAGCCGGCCTACTGGCGCTTCAACGAAGCCCTGTGTAAACCCTTTGAGAATCTCCTCTGTCTTGACATGTGTGATGGCGACATACAGGACCAGGTACGACAACATGACAACTTTGGTTTATTCTCCATACAGCTGCTTCTGCAAATGAATTTTTTTACTCGTCTCATTTCAGACTCATTTTTAAACTAATTTAACCTATTTACTGTAGCATCGACTATGACATGCAGCTCATTTGTGCAAACATGTTATTTAGTTTTGATGAAATCATTGGCAAAACGATTAAATTTATTTCGGTTCAGCCAAACTAAAATTTTGCAGAAAAGGGAAAAATTTGGCTACGCGTGTCCTGCCTCTGTTTACTATGATGCAGTTGAGCCTCGTTATAACGCAGTGGTCGCTGTAAGCGAGGCACGTTAGGTGTTCCCATATCTGCCACCAGGGAGCGAACGCTGTAGATTTTTAAGTGTCACACCCTGTTGAATCTTGAACTGAATAAAATACATGTATGTATACTGTTATGGAATAGATCTGCTACGATGATGATAGGCCTATGAATAAAAAATAATAACGTGGATCTGAGCAGTCGAAACATATATGATTTGACACACATAGTATGTAAGCTGATTAAACATAGAAAACGATAATAGGTAGAATTAATAATTGTTTCACTTCGTCTTTCAACCGATCTCGACCGAAACATAAATTTATGATGCACCACTTAACAACGATTCATCATTTCATATGCGGATGATGAATTCGTATTTTCGCGCAGCGCCTAGGGTTAGGCATTTTGTTGGCTTCGCATTGCAAAAACGATTAGATTTACGATGCAATGGAAGCATGCCATTTCACCCCTGTGTTATATTTTGCCTGCTAAATAGCATTTAAGACTGTTTATCTGATTCTTACGTGAGGCATATTTGTGAATCTCGATTGCAATTTACAAACTGTCAAAGCGAAGCCAGCATCAGCGATTGATGTTGGTGGCAGCGCAAAACAAACAACATATTGACACTTGTTCATTGACATTTTTTCATATATAATATTTCTTGAGAATTGTCAAAGAAATTCTAAGTAGGTTTAAACAAGCCCTTTTGGCATTTCCCAAGGCGGCAGAAAATATATCCGAATCCGCATAATAATGTATACAGCTATTCACACTTTTTTCACACAAGTTATCCGATTTAATGATGAAAGACATTTATTTAGATGATCTTAACAAAAATAAGCACTCTTATTAAACCAACTATTATGAATACACTTAAAATGTGGTACTTTAAAAAAAATTCCTTAATAGCCCAAGCATACACATTAAAAAGTGAAAATGTTCTGAACTTTTTCTGAAATGTCGGTCTCATTGCACTGTCTGTGAACCCTGTCATATGTTGTCAGGTGATCTGTTCTATTGGTGAGCTGGTCGAAGCGTGTTCCACAGAAATGCGCTCTGGATGGCGATCAGTGTTTGGAGCTCTCCGAGCAGTGAAGATAGAATACACAGTGAATGAGGAAGTGAACGAGGCCAGGCAGCATCACATCGCTAATGTTCTCGATGTCTTTGATGTCTTCCTCAACACAGACAATGTCGCTGTCTTCTCCAACGCTGCCGTTGACTGCATCTTGTGTTTGCAAAAATATGTTCACGGTACAGGTGAGTCTTCCGTACATACATTAGGTCCCTCCTCATTTCAATGTTCACGGAACAGGTGAGTCTTCCGTACATACATTAGGTCCCTCCTCATTTCAATGTTCACGGCACAGGTGAGTTTTCCATGCATACATTAGGTCCCTCCTCATTTCAATGTTCACGGCACAGATGAGTCTTCCATACATACATTAGGTCCCTCCTCATTTCAATGTTCACGGCACAGGTGAGTTTTCCATGCATACATTAGGTCCCTCCTCATTTCAATGTTCACGGCACAAGTGAGTTTTCCCTACATAGATTAGGTCCCTCCTCATTTCAATGTATTTGCTCGTTTCATTTCAGACTCATTTCATGAATTGTATCTAGAAAGTATCTAGGATCCATGATGCTCGTTTGTACTAATTTGTTACTTTGCTTTGGTGACAGCATATATAGGCCTCCATTTCCCTTTCACATGACTTCCATATGTCATGTCTGGGATGTCCTAACGAGTGCCTATTGTATGTAGCTATGATCCTCTGGACTGGGCTGTGCGAATGACAGAGGACAATAACTGCTGCAGTTTTGTGCTATAAATGATCTCATCATTGCCAACACAGTGTTTCAACATGTCAACACTAGGAGAGTGACGTGGATTTCACCAGATGGAGGAACCATGAATCAAATTGACTACATTCTTGTCCAGAGGCCAGCTGAAGAACTGTAGGACAGACAGATCGGCAGAACGTGGCCCAAATCACTTCCTGGTCATAGCAAATATAGACACCAAACCCTGTGTTTCAAGATCACACAGGAAAGTAGTCAAGAGGTACGATGTAGATAAGCTTTGTGATAGAGAGACAAGGCAAGAGTTCCAGGTGAAGATTGTTGATAGACCAGTGGAGGAACTTTAGACTTCAAAGAGACAACAATTGAAATCACTGAGAAGATGGTTGGCTTCAGGCGTAGAAAGAAGGTCGTCAATCGTCCATCAGTTCTATCAAGAGAGCGAGGAAGGGAGAAAGACATGCACAGGGTATTTGAAGAACACTTCGGATGCAGAGACACATGAAGCGTACAGAGGTAAGAACAGACCAGTGAAGAAAGCAATAAGAACCCACGAGAGAAAACAACTTGAGGAAAACATACAAGTTATGGAGGAGGATTTCAAGAAAAACAACTCGCATAATTTCTTTAAAAGCATGCAAGAACTCAGCAACAAGCCATGTACACACCTCATGGCTGCAAAGGATGGTGAGAACTCAGCAACAAGCCATGTACACACCTCATGGCTGCAAAGGATGGTGACGGAAACCTAAAAACAGCTCCAAATGAGATGTTGTCATGCTGGGAAACATACTTTGAAAAACATCTTAACACAAACTGGCCAAGATCAGAGGAAGCACTTGACGACATTCGAGATAACATCCCTGGACTGGTTGGACCACCATCCTCAATGGAGGAGGTACAGATGGCTGTCAAAGCAATGAAGTCAAGATAACATCCCTGGACTGGTTGGACCACCATCCTCAATGGAGGAGGTACAGATGGCTGTCAAAGCAATGAAGTCAAGATAACATCCCTGGACTGGTTGGACCACCATCCTCAATGGAGGAGGTACAGATGGCTGTCAAAGCAATGAAGTCAAGATAACATCCCTGGACTGGTTGGACCACCATCCTCAATGGAGGAGGTACAGATGGCTGTCAAAGCAATGAAGTCAAGATAACATCCCTGGACTGGTTGGACCACCATCCTCAATGGAGGAGGTACAGATGGCTGTCAAAGCAATGAAGTCAAGATAACATCCCTGGACTGGTTGGACCACCATCCTCAATGGAGGAGGTACAGATGGCTGTCAAAGCAATGAAGTCAAGATAACATCCCTGGACTGGTTGGATCACCATCCTCAATGGAGGAGGTACAGATGGCTGTCAAAGCAATGAAGTCAAGATAACATCCCTGGACTGGTTGGACCACCATCCTCAATGGAGGAAGTACAGAAGGCTGTCAAAGCAATGAAGTCAAGGAAAACATCCCTGGACTGGTTGGACCACCATCCTCAATGGAGGAGGTACAGATGGCTGTCAAAGCAATGAAGTCAAGATAACATCCCAGGACTGGTTGGACCACCATCCTCAATGGAGGAGGTACAGAAGGCTGTCAAAGCAATGAAGTCAAGGAAAGCGCCTGGTGCTGATCACATTACGACTGAAGTTTTGAGAGCAGGAGGAGAGAAGATGACTGAGATGCTCCTGAAGATATACAAGGCAGCATCAGGAAAACTGATTGGTGCAGAAGTATGATCAACCCAGTACACAAGAAAGGGTGTAAGTTAACCCCATCAAACTAATGAGCAATTTCTGTGATATACATCCTGGGTAAGATCTTCTGCAAAATGATACTCATGAGGATATATGACAACATTGACACACATCTATCAAAGCAGTAGTTTGGATTCAGGAAGAACAGAGGAACAGTAGAGTCTATGTTCATTGTGTGACAGATCATGGAAAAGGCGAAAGAGCATCAGGTCCCGCTGCTTTTAAATTTGTGGACTTCAAGGCTGCATTTGATACTATCTGGATAGGGGCATTGTAGAAGATGTTGAGGTCTATTGGGGTGGATCCCAAGATTACATCACTGATTGAAACTATGTATGATAATGTTGAATGTGCAGTCGTCATCAATGGTCAACTGACAGAATGGTTCAGAGTGGAAATAGGAGTGAGATGGCTGTGTGTTATCACTTAACCTGTCCAGTTTGTTCATGGAGTTTGTCATGGTAGACCTGAAGACCTTATGCAAGCAGTTCAAGCTAGATACTAACCTCAGCATCAGATATGCAGATGACGCAACAAATGTGTTCACCGTGTTTGAGAAGCTACAACTCTCAACTGAAGAACTTCAAGCTGCCTGTCGGAAATGGGGTATGAAAATCAACTTCTCCAAATGCAAGGTCATCACTTCATCAGAGAAGCATATTAGGTGAAGAACTGGAGACTGTGGGAGAGTTCTGTTTCTTGGGTAGAATAGTACTGTCCACAGAGAGGGATGCTAGTCGACGCATAGCCTTAGCATCGGCAGCCTTTGGTAGACTCAGAAATGGCATAATTTCCAATAGAATCATCTCAACAAGACTGAAAGCCAGATTTTATTGAGCCCTTGTACTGCCAATAGCTATCTATGGTGCGAGATTCAATCTCTCGAGGTTTTTGAGATGCGCTGTCTGTGGGCTATTAGAGATGTTACCAGGGCGGACAGACTACAAAATATCAAGAACAGAGAGGACACCTTTACCCCTGAATCTATCACAGATGTCACCAAACACATAAGACTCAGGTGGGCATGTTTGCTGTATGCAAAGAGATAACATCATTAGCAAGCATACAAACAAGACTTCAAAGGACTGCAGAAGAGAGGAAGACCACTGAAGAGGTGGAGTGACCAGATCAGGAATGATACTGGGCTCCTGCTGTTGACAGCAGAGCAGCATGCCATAAATAGAACATAATGGAGGGGTGCAACTTCCCGGAGGACAGCGAGGGGTCACTATGGCCTATGATTTTAACTCAAGTCAAGTAAGTTAAGTGTAAGTCCACATGTCATGTTCTATAGGCCTTCAATTTATTAGCTCTGGCATAGGCGGAATGATCTCCATACTTACACATGTAAGCATTCTTTACATTCTTTATATATATGTATGTATGTATGTATGTATGTATCTAATATATATACATATATATATATGATGTATGTGTATGTATATATATATATATATATATATATATATATATATATATATATATATATATATATATATATACATATACATATACATATATATGCATATATATACATATAGTACAAGTAAGTCTTCCATTTTTACAAAGATGGCATTCTTCCCTAGCAATGTCAGTCATCAATGACTTTCTTTTATATGCTCATGACAAAGGAAGGTCTTTTAAAATATGTTTTGTTTCAACCAAACTTTACTCCATCCTCTGTTGGAACTATGCTATTGATTGCCCCGAGTGCCGTCACAGACTAAGGTTGTGTGTTCCAGGTGAATGTGATGCGGACGACAATGATGACTCTGACTCGGGCAGTGATGTGATGGAGGTGACTGCGGAAAGTCTCTGTCTGCCAGCTTTGGGCTATCTCCAACACTGCTGCAGCATCCTCGCATCAATGTGGAGCATGCCTAGCTGTCCTGTCATCAGTGACGCTGACAGGTGGGTCCATGTGGAGCATGCCTAGCTGTCCTGTCATCAGTGACGCTGACAGGTGGGTCCATGTGGAGCATGCCTAGCTGTCCTGTCATCAGTGACACTGACAGGTGGGTCCATGTGGAATATGCCTAGCTGTCCTGTCATCAGTGACGCTGACAGGTGGGTCCATGTGGAATATGCCTAGCTGTCCTGTCATCAGTGACGCTGACAGGTGGGTCCATGTAGAGCATGCCTAGATGTCCTGTCATCAGTGACGCTGACAGGTGGGTCCATGTGGAACATGCCTAGCTGTCCTGTCATCAGTGACGCTGACAGGTGGGTCCATGTAGAGCATGCCTAGATGTCCTGTCATCAGTGACGCTGACAGGTGGGGCCATGTGGAACATGCCTAGCTGTCCTGTGATCAGTGACGCCGACAGGTGGGTCCATGTAGAGCATGCCTAGCTGTCCTGTTATCAGTGACGCTGACAGGTGGGACCATGTCAAGCATGCCTAGATGTCCTGTCATCAGTGATGCTAACAGGTGGGTCCATGTGGAGCATGCCTAGATGTCCTGTCATCAGTGACTCTGACAGGTGGGTCCTCAAATCTGATATGGCTAAGCCCAACTAGTGAACGCAGTCTGGATGCATGACAAGCATCATGAGAAATTATGGAAGAAGATCGGTGATGTTTGCCAAATAAACACTAAAGTAACAAGTTATGATCGTAAATCCATATGCATTTACAGTGTATTAATTTACACTGTATTTATTCTTCTGCGAGTTTATTACTTTGATCCGTTATATTATAATGTGAACTTTACTACCCCAAGCAGAAATAGTGGTGGAATAGTTGTGGGCAGATGTAGCAATTTGATGTTTTATAATGAATAAACATGCTACATGTGTCTGGTGAGTGCCTTCAAGACATTTAGGTTGACCTGTTGTTGCAGGATCCGGACTACAGTGAGTCCATATTGCGTTGATCCAGACATCCTCAACTTTGACATGTCAGCATACCGTGCCGCCTTTGGTGTGATGGCTCCACCAACTGCGCCGCCAGAGTGGGCACCACATGGCCAGGCACCACACAGCCAGCGCAACGGCACCACACAAAGAGGGGAAGACAGAGCAACGAAAAACACCCGTTGGAATGAAGACGTATCCCCAGAGGGGAGTGATGACGGGTCAGAATTGGGTTACAGGGTGACACCCCTGGGGCAGCTGGACAAGCCGACCGGCGTGCTGCGGGTGTGGTTCCTAGTGCTGGAGGGCCTCACAAACACAGTGTCTGCGTGCACGCGCAACTACCAGCCTCAGATACTGCAGACACTCTTTGAACTGCTCCGATCAACTGCAGAGCTCCCTGGTAAGTGTCAACTACAGAGCTCCCTGGTAAGTGTCAACTACAGAGCTCCCTGGTAAGTGTCAACTACAGAGCTCCCTGGTAAGTGTCAACTACAGAGTTCCCTGGTAAGTGTCAACTACAGCTGCCTTTTAAAAGTGTTGTTAATACTAAGAATTGTAAATTTCAAAACGTTTTGTAAATTTCATGCTGAACCACCTGTCAAATGTCACTGACAGGTGTGTGTGGAGTAATTACATGTCACTGGAGCCTAATGGACATTTATGGATACAGTTGTGCTGTGTCAGTTGTCACTGCTGCACCAGCTGCTGTCATTGCTGCACCAGCTACTGTCATTACTGCACCAGCTGCTGCCATTGCTGCACCAGCTGCTGTCATTGCTGCACCAGCTACTGTCGTTGTTGCATCAGCTGCTGTCACTGCTGCATCAGCTGTTGTCATTGCTGCACCAGCTGCTTTCACTGCTGCACCAGCTGCTGTTGTTGCTGCACCAGCTACTGTCGTTGCTGCACCAGCTACTGTCGTTGCTACACCAGCTGCTGTCGTTGCTGCACAAGCTGCTATTGTTTGTCACAGTTGTGAATGCTTCCCTGACAGCTGTCATTGCTGACACAACGGTTATCACTGCTGCCACACAGCAGTCATTGCTGCCCTGCCTGCTGTCACTGCTGTGTTGTAGGTGCAGCATTTGCGCTCTACTGTGTCAACCACCTGCTACTGCCCAAGTTGCAGCAGTGGCTGCGTCATGGCAACCAGATCACCAACTACTGGCACTCGGGCTCCCTCGCCAACTTCAAGCAGTACTGCGGACTGTGCACAGACCTCGTGGTCGAGTTTATCCTTCAATTCACTGGTGAGTGCAACTCAACACACCTCTATACTTGGTGGTAGTTGCAGCATGACACATTATGGCATTTGTTGATATATGTGAGTGTGCCAGCATACTTGTGTTCATGGTGCATGTATGCATACATTGTGTGTGGTTTGAGTAAGTCAGCCAGCCAGTCAGGGAGTATATCCCCAGTCAGTCAGTCAGTCAATGTGTGAGTGGGTTTTGGATGAGTAAGGGATGTGTGCAAACTTGGATATAGTCATGTTGTATTACAAAGGTAGCCAGTGGTGCCAGGTCATATTACAAAGGTAGCCAGTGGTGTCAGGTCGTATTACAAAGGTAGCCAGTGGTGTCAGGTTGTATAACAAAGGTAGCCCAGTGGTGTCATGTTGTATCCAAAGGTAGCCAGTAGTGTCAGGTTGTATTACAAAGATAGCCCATTGGTGTCAGGTTTATTACAAAGGTAGCCAGTGGTGTCAGGTTGTGTTACAAAGGTAGCCAGTAGTGTCGTGTTGTATTACAAAGGTAGCCCAGTGGTGTCATGTTGTATTACAAAGGTAGCCAGTGGTGTCAGGTTGTATTACAAAGGTAGCCAGTGGTGTCAGGTTGTATTACAAAGGTAGCCCAGTGGTATGTTGTAATATAAAGGTAGCCAATTGTGTCATGTTGTATTACAAAGGTAGCCAGTAGTGTCAGGTTGTATTACAAAGGTAGCTAGTGGTGTCAGGTTGTATTACAAAGGTAGTCCAGTAGTGTCAGGTACTCAGGTTGTATTACAAAGGTAGCCAGTGGTGTGAGGTTGTATTACAAGGGTAGCCAGTGGTGTGAGGTTGTATTACAAAGGTAGCCAGTGGTGTCATGTATTACAAAGGTAGCTCAGTGGTGTGAGGTTGCATTAGAGTTGTGGCCCAGTGTGATGCTATGTTGCAGCGATGGCAGAGGAGGAGTTGGCTGTCGAGTTTATGCTCAAGCAACTGTTGGACGTGCTGGTGGAGTGCGTTGCCCAGGCCACTGAGTCTCTCTCTAGACTTGGCTGCTCCTGTATCAGGTAGGGACCCAGTTGACTGAGTCAAATATCCAGCACTTATTTTTAAAATAAACCATTACAGTGAAATCATAATTCAAATTTCACAACCTCAGAATTTAGACCACCATTTTCTAAAGGCTAATTTACCAATTCTATGACAATTCTTTGTGTATTTTTTGGAACAGTAGCCAATCAGTGGCTGCCACGACCGAAAGGTGCGAGACTCATCATGACTTCATCCACGCCCATGTGTGGATGATAATCAAATAAGAATCAGATAAAATGTAAATGGTCTTTAATTTCCATCATTGTTTCTTGTTGCAGACACTGTGTGTTGAGCTGTGGGCCAGAGCTGACAGAGGCCATGTGGTACATCGCCATGTGTGGCATCAAGTCGGCCTGTCATGTCAGTGTCTACAGTCTGCAGCAGTTGATGACGCCCTTCCTACCCAACTCTGACAACTTCTACGGTGACATTGGACATGTGAAGGTGGCGGTGCGCAAGGACCAGTCAGAGGCTGGCTGTGACAGACTATGTCACCTTGCACACCAGGTGAGTGTTAACACACCTGTGTCATGTGTTACTTTGCAAATCAGGTCAGTGTCAACACACCCGTGTCATGTGTCGCCTCGCACACCAGATGAATATCAATACACCTGTGTCATATGTCACCTTGCACACCATGTCAACACTCCTGTGTCGTGTCACCTTGCAGACCAGGTCAGTGTCAACAGTCCTGTGTCATGTGTCACCTCGCACACCAGGTCAGTGTCAACACACCTGTGCCATGTGTTACCTCACACACAAGGTCAGTGTCAACACACCTGTGTCATGTGGGCCTCATGCACTATGTGTTGGGTGGTCATGGCACTCACTGTAACTGAACTAATTGTTGGCCTATGTCATCACATGTGCTCTATATGTTACAGGTGTTTCTTCTTGAAAGTCAACAAGGTGGAAAGTCACCTCTCGACAAAGCCCTTGATGAGAACCAATCGTATGTGTTTCTGATCTACCCTCCTACAGAGAGTGACACAGGTCCTGACAACAGATTAACCAGGTAGATCATTGTACAGTCTGATGTCTATTCAAATGTGTGCACATTGGTATCAATGGTTGCACATGTTCATATTTTGTGCACACAGCCAGGGTTGGGAGAATCTGTCCATCAGACACTGAATATAGAGAGATATGGTCATGAGGTAGAATCACTTGATTTGTGTTAAAACATCTTTATAACAGCTACATATTGCAGCGATACTGGCAGCAAGGTTGACCAAGTATCCCAAACCTTCGAGGAATTATCTCTATAACATTTAAACATGTGCCTTTTTACGGCAGTTGTTTAAATACATAAAAGAAAATTATATCCTGGTAATTATTATGAAACAATGATAACATTATTAATGAAAACTCCATCCTCAACTGATGTAATCTGTTGTGAATCCGGTTTGTTGATGTCACATAATAATATAATAATAATAGAACTTTATTTTAACACTGCCAAATCCAGGGCTACTGCCCCATTCACAGGTTTTACAAATATTATTAATTCACATGTACAATTAATATGTAGTGTGTGAATAGTTTAAGTAATATACGCAGTCGGTTTAATAAAAAAGTGCTTTTTTTTCAAATTATCAAAATAATTGACTTTTAAGGCTCAAAATAGTGGATATCCGAAACGGTAATTACTTTATGTGGTCAAGGCTGATCATGGACATGGCTTCCATCCTCTCACCGATCAAATGACAAAGTTATGACATTTCGCAAAATGAATTTGAAATGAGACAAAAAAACATTAAATTGAGGAGGGGCCGTGAAGTCTGTTTACCTATGGTTTGTTGATAATGTCTTAATGTACCATGTTTGCAATACTTAATTAATAATAGTTATATCTCGTTAAATTCTGGTGACATAATTACTAATTTGGGATAAATCTGAAACACAAGAATGTCAACATGTAAATATAAATAATAGAAATTGTTTAAAGAGAAATTTCTAAAACTGCCTTACATATGTGTTGGTAACTTTAATTGTGTCTACTATATGCTAGCACACGACATATCACTTGCTAGTGCTACCCTATCACAAAACACTACCTGGATGCCATAAGACATGTTTGCAACTTGGCTGATCAATTATTATCCATACATTTTTTATTATTGACAGATAAATTGCACTTTATTTTTACCCAGAGTGCAACATGATCCTCAAGAATGCATGTTCTTCCCACACAAAAATAACTTCTTGCCTGCCTTTTAAATATTATCGTATGTTTCTGCAGGGTGTCATTTAGCAGTGTCGTCGTTGGGCTGATCTCACACCAACTCCTCATGCAAACTGTCGCCACCCTACTTCTTCATGGCACATCCAACACGGTCACTTGTGAGCGCAGCGTCATAACAGCAGCACCACCTACTGGGGGACAGCGGGTGGACAGTGGCGCCGCCAATGGCAGTGATGGAGTTGACCTCATTGAGGATGTTCAACTTCCAGGTAAAGCAAATCTCTCTGGCACTACAAGTATAGCTAAAAAATATTAATGTGTTATTCAAACTTATGGAAGGTAGAAGAAGTAGAAGGCACGAAGTAGCAAAACAATGTTATAATGGGTGATTTCAGCCATGACAATAATAATAACAACACCTTTATTGGTCCAAAAACATGGATATACATTTGATAAAACTATGGCAAGGAGTTAAAAATACAAATTACAAAAACCTGCATGACAAATACTCAACTTAATGCAAACGCAAGATGTGTAAAAAAAGAACCAGAAAGAACATGTATGTATATAGTTCTATAGTTAGCACATACCCCTCTGTAACTTAGCAACCATGAGTTAAGGGCACTGATGGCATATACAATAATTAGAGAGTGCTGGGGGTGACGACCATCAATTTCTACTTGTAACACAGGATTGTTTCCTTACTCAACATGTCTTGGAACCAACCAGAGGTGGGAATGTGTTAGATTTAATTTTGCCTTCTCAAAATGAATTAGTTGACAATGTTAAAGTACACAAACCTTTGGGTTCAATTGATCATAACCAGATCCATTTGAATATAAAAGTAAAAACAGGGAATACATATAAAAAACAATGGACGAGGAACTTGCCAAGAAGTCGTAGAAAAACCTAAATAAAGGCAAATATAAAGAGATCAGAACATAGCTAACAAATATTGATTGGAATAACTTGCTGAAGAACAAGACGTCAACAGAATGCTGGACTTGTTTAAAATATGAGATTGAGGGCATTACTGAGAGATTTGTTCCATTAAGAAAACAATGGAAAAGATCCAGGAAGAAACACCTGTCAAAAGAAGCTATTAGAAAAATTGGTCAAAAACAGATGCTGTGTGGGGTATACAAACACACTGGAAATGTAGAAGACTACACAAACTACAAAGAGGCACTTAACCTAGGTATAACTGAAATAAAAAAATCCAAAAAACCTTTGAAAAAAAATTGGCAGGTATTATAAAAAATTAAAGTAAGTGTTTCTAAGCTTATGTAAGGAATAAACAGAAAGTTCGAGATAAGGTCGGACCACTAGAAAATAACAGTGGAAACATAATTTCAGACGGGTATCAAATGGCAGAGATCCTAAATGAGTATTTCAGCTCAGTTTTTACCACAGAAGATATTAGCTCACTTCCTGTTCCAGCTACTAAATTTGAGGGCAATAAATCAGATCATTTAAGGTAGTTATTTGTAACTCCTTAAATGATAGAAAGGAAAATTAAGAAGACGAAAAACCTGGAGTTGATGGGATGCCACTAAGGTCATGTCTAACCAATCTCTTGTTTTTTGGAAGAAAATGCAAAGTAGGTAGATGATGGGTCACCAGTGGATGTTATCTACTTAGATTTTCAGAAAGTTTCAATAAAGTGTCACATCAAACATTGTTACTTAAACTAAAAGCCTGTGGTATAGGCAATGATGCAATCAACTGGATAGAAAAGTGGCTTACAGACAGAAGCAGAAAATAATAGTAGATGGTGACATTTCAAACTGAAAATCTGTTTTGAGTGGGGTACCACAGGGATCAGTATTAGAACCTATACTGCTTTTAATATATTTATATATATAAATGATTAGGAAGATGACATTTCTAGCAAAGTACTGGAATTTGCAGATGACACAAAAGTATTCAGAAAGGTTACAAATGATACAGACAAACAAAGTTTACAGGATGATCTAGATAAGTTAGTTAAATGGTCAGAAAAATGGCAAATGTTGTTAAATTTTGGGAAGTGTAAATGTATACACATAGGACACAGAAACATGGACGAAGAATATAAAATTGGAGATGCTGTACTAGATAGAACCACACAAGAAAAGGGCTTAGTTAGTCTAGTTGTCCTGTTAGTGCTGACATGAAAGTTTCAGAACCATGTGGGATTGCTGCTTCAAAAGGAAATAAAAAATTTAATGCTAGGGCTAATTAGGAGAACTATCATATATATGGAGAAACAGCTAATTGTACCCCTGTACAAAGCAATAGTTAGACCACATTTGGAATATTGTATTCAAGCATGGAGGCCATATCATAAGAAGAACATAGACAAGCTAGAAAGAATACAATGAAGAGCAACTAAAATTATTCCAGAATTAAGAGACCTTAATTACGAAAGTTGCTTATTACAATGTATTACAATGTTTGATAACACTAGAGACCAGGATACTGAGAGGAGACCAAATAGAAGTGTTTAAAATAGTGAATGGTTATGAGGATGTTGATAGGAATATGTTCTTCAAACTTAAAGAAGGCAGTAGAACCAGAGGACACAAAGCAGCATTAGTTATTGAGCAATGTAGGTTGGACATGAGAAAGTACTCTTTCTCACAGAGGGTGATAAATGAATGGAACAAACTATTAAATGATTGTGTTAATGCTAGTAGTGTGAATATGTTTAAAAATAGAATTGACCAATATCTGATAAGGGCAGGCTATACGTAGATGATAAAATTTTTGAATCTTGATAAGCCAATGGCTTCCTTGTCCACTTGTCATCTGGAACTTGTTTGGGATGGTAATCTTGTTCAATCTTGTTAAAACTATCTACTGACTGTAAATGCTAGAAGTGTATGTTTAACTGCAGAATTTACTCAGAGATGGTAAGATTTAACAAGATTTAACAAGATTTGCCATCCAAGCCAAAGGCCCAGATGGCAAGTGGACAAGGAAGCCATTGGCTTATCGAGAGTCCAACAATGTTCATCTACTTATAGCCCGCCCTCCTGAGATATGTGTCAACCTTGTTTTTAAACATATTCACGCTGCTAGCAGTTACACAATCTGTAGACAATTTGTTCCATTCATTTATTGTCCTCTGTGAGAACGAGTGCTTCCTGATGTCCAATCTACATTGATCCTTTACTAATTTTACCTCATGTCCTCTAGTTCTGCTATCCTTCTTGAGTGAGAAAAACATATTTCTATCAATATTTTCATACCCATTCAATATCTTAAAAACTTCAATCTGATCTCCTCTTAACCTCATTGTCTCTAGAGTTGTTAAACCACATTCTTTCAGGCATTCTTCATAACTAAGGTCTCTCAGTTCTGGAATCATTTTAGTTGCTCTCCTTTGTATGCGTTCAAGCATATCTATATCCTTCTTACGATATGGTCTCCATGCTTGTATACAGTATTCTAAATGAGGTCTAACTATTGCTTTATAAAGAGGTATAATTAACTTTTTTCCCTTGTATGTTATGTTTCTTCTAATCAATCCAAGAATTTTATTACCCTTTGAAGCTGCAATACCACACTGCTCTGAAACTTTCATATCAGCGCTTATTGTAACTCCTAAGTCCTTTTCTTTTACAGTAGTACCCAGAACAGTATCTCCCATTCTATAGTTTACATTCAAGTTCCTATGTCCTGTATGTAGGCATTTACATTTCCCAAAATTGAACAACATCTGCCATTTCTCAGACCATTTCACTAATCTGTCTAGATCGTTTTGTAAATGTTGTTTATCACCATCAGTATTAACCTTTCTAAACAGTTTTGTGTCATCCGCAAATTTCAGTACGTTACTTGTTATACTGTCGTCCAAGTCATTGATATAAATTAAGAATAATATAGGTCCTAATACTGATCCTTGAGGTACCCCACTCAAAACCGATTTCCAATTTGAAACTTCTCCATCTACTACAACTCGTTGTCTTCTGTCAGTCAGCCATTGTTCTATCCAGTCAGTTATGCTATCCCCGATACCATGGGCTTTTAATTTAAGTAGTAATCTTTGATGTGGCACTTTGTCAAAAGCTTTCTGAAAATCTAAGTAGATAATATCTACTGGCGATCCCACGTCTATCCACTTAGTGATTTCTTCCAAAAAACATAACATATTTGTTAAGCATGACCTCGCTTTAAGGAATCCATGTTGAGATGAATTTAATAATTTATGCTTAACGAGGAAGTCCACCATATGGTCTTTAATTAACCTTTCTAATAATTTACAAATCACTGACGTTAAACTCACTGGTCTGTAATTCTCTGACTTATTTCTCGAACCCTTTTTAAATAATGGAATGATGTTTCTTCTTTCCATTCAAACGGAACAACTCCCTCTTTTAATGACAAGTTGAATACTCTTGCAAGTGGTATACTGATTTGTTCTACTGTTTCCATTAGTAATTTTGGAGGAATCCCATCCACTCCCGGTGATTTGTTATCCTTCATTGCCTATTTCGGCGATGCACACTGTTTCGTTTCCGTACAGGTTTTATTGGCGATAACCCGCAACAAAATACATCTGTCGAACTGCAAAGAATAATAAGAACAATAAGTTAACTTGTTAGGGCGAAGTGTATTAAATAAAGCTAACAGTAAGTCTAAGCCTAATTACGCATCATACTAGACTAACTATCAAAACTACAATAGTACTATACTTTAGAAATAACACAATTATACTGCACTGTATATAGGCGGATAGCACATAGAACGTAGCCTAACAGCGATAGGCGCACATGACCTACATAAACACGTGTAGCGGCGTGGACAATAAGCTTAGAGCTGTGCTGCTAGCGGGCCGACTTTCGCTAGATGTACGTAATACGATAGATGCTATGAAACAAACGAATCTATTACTAAGCTATGTATACATTCTAATTACTACTACAAATACAACTATGTGTACTATAAGTCAATAATCTACAGTTCTATACTCACATTTAGTGCGTGAAACAGTGGCTAAATTAGAATACGTGATACGGCGAACAGGCGCGCAGGCGAGCAGGCGATACGGCGACTGGCGAATAATGACGCGTGGTCACTGAGGCGTGTCACTAACGAGGTCAAGTCCCTAGCGGCTAAAACGTGTACAATAAACTGGGTAAACTGCCGAAACACTCCCGCCTAGCTAATTGGAAAAAAAAAGGAAAATATAAAACATTAGCGGTAAACAGAGCAGTTTGCAATATGATAACGTTCATTTTCTTCGTAAGCCGTTGCTCAATTCGTCGTCGGTGGCGATCAGGCACATCTTGTGAATAGGCCGATCATAGAGCCTTGCGTTGGCTGTTCGCACGGTAGCCTTCCGTACTAGGCCATCATCACCGGGCTGGACAGCTGTGACGACGGCACGTTCCCACAGAGCGCGTGGGGCGGCCGCGCCCTTCATCCCGGGCTCCAGTAGAAGCACCAAGTCGCCGACTTGCAGGTTCTGCCGCGAGTGAAACCACTTCGAGCGAGCGATGAGATGCGGCGGCATGTATCTCGGACACGCTGATGCAGAGCTTTCACAACGTCTCGCGGATGTGGACGGTCCTCGACAACGGGCTGCGGCACCGTTGGCTGGTCGAAGGGGTGAAGAATGTCGTTGCCGGTGACCGCAGGTGACCCGACAGGATCAGGTCCGTCGGGAAACAGCGGTCTCGAGTTGATGACGTACATCACCTCCGAGAGGAAGGTCTGCCATTCCTCGAAGGTGAATCGGCGCTTGAGGTAGTTGACGGCAGCATCGAGTCCTCGGCGGCAGCTACGTATGAGGGACTCGACGACACCGTTCATGTGGCTCGCCTTCGGCACGTTGAACTGCCACTCGAAGTGTGTTCGTTCGGCAGCGAGTTCTCGCTTGAGACGCGAAACGTCCCACGAGTCGATCGCATCACGGAGCGGTCGCTGCGCCCCCTGGAAGTTCTTGCCTCGATCACTGAAGACTGTCGTCGGGTGTACACCTCGGCGTGAGACAAATCGACGCCACGCGAGTAGGAATGATTCAGTGGATGCGCTGCTGGTTAGCTCCAGGTGGACGACTCGTGTGGTAGTACACGTCACGATCATCACAGATGATTCTGTCGTAACGTTTCTGCTGACTTTTGTCTGTAGCGGTCCGAAAAAGTCAACGGCCACAGCGGCGAACGGTGGCGTACAGGGGTTTCCTCGGAAGGCAGGTAAGATGCCCATCTGTTGTTGTAGCATGGACTCCCGCCTGGTGCGACAGTACAGACATTTACTCGCCACAGACTTCAGCAGTTCTTTCCCATTGCCGATGTGGATTCCTTCCTTGGCGATGTTTGCGAGCACCACTCGGTACCCCTGGTGTAGATATCGTATGTGTTTTCGGCGAGCGTAGAGTTCGACGAGTGGACTGTTTCCTGGTAGGATGATCGGGTGGCACACATCAGGATGCAGAGGCAACTGTCCGATGCGTCCCTCGGCGCGGACAATGCCCTTGGCGTCGAGCACTGGAGCTATGCTGGCGAATGTTGAGCGACACGCGGCCAAGTCTTCTCGGAACTCCGACTGGCAGAGGAAGAAAAGCGCTTGCTGTGCGTCCTTCAGTTCTTCTGCTCCAATCGTCCTGGTATCGGCGCGGTTAACTCTCGGTTGCAGTATTCGTCTCCAGCGCGCAACGTGGCGGGTTAGGCGGTCCCATTCGCTGACTTGAGCGACGAGTCGATCTGCAATGGTCATGTCGGCGATGCATACATCATTGGTGCGAACATGATGTATACGGCGGTGACGTGACGTGCGAGCTTTCTCGTTGCGACCTTCGATTCGTGTGGCGGCTTCAATCTCAGAGTCTTGTTCGCATGTAGACTCTTGCGGCCACGTGTCTTGTCATGTTGACGTAAGAAGAGCGGTCCCTCATGCCAGTACTGGAGTTCACGTACTGAGAGAGGCTTCGTGAGCGCGTCGGCGGCGTTCATGTTGGACGGGACGTAGCGAAACTCGTCCATGAAGCGCGGGTGTGTGTCCTGTATCTCTTGAATACGGGCAGACACGAACGGTTTGAAGTTGGCGGAGGCAGAGCGAACCCACTTCAGGACGGTTTGCGAATCGACCCAGAAGTGTATAGAGTCGAATCCGCCCATGACGTCTTCGATGAACTTTGCGAGTCGAGACATGATGACGGCGGCCATCAACTCCAACCGTGGAATCGACTTCTTCTTCAGAGGAGCGACGAGTGCTTTCGCCATGACGAATGTCGTCGTCGTGGCGCCGTTGCTGAGTGGCCAACGTAGCCATAGAACAGCACCGTAGGCATTCGCACCTCCGTCGCTGAAGCAGTGTAGTTGCGGCTTGCCGACACTATCGTTTGGCTTCACACAACGAGGCACTTGAAACTTCACTAACTCTTGCATCTGAATCACGTGTGTGTTCCATCGCTGCTTGTCGTCGTCGTCGAGTGGTTCATCCCAAGACACACCACGGCGCCACAAGTCTTGTAGGTCGATGCGGAATGCTAACGAGACAGGCGACAGCATGCCCAGAGGATCCCATATCTTCGCGACGAGACTCAGTATCGTTCGCTTCGTTACCGGGTCAGATTCCATTTCAACATCTTTGGCCTTCAGTGAAAACAGGTCGAGTGATTTGTCCCAATGATGACCTAAGACGTCGATTGTCGGCTCATCGGGGTTGTCATTTACTGCTGCATGATTCGAATGCCACGTCTTGATGTCAAACTTCCCTCTGGCGAGGACAGCATCGACTTCGTCTCTTGCTCTGATGGCATCTTCTGCAGTGGCGGTTGAGTGGCTGATGTCATCCATGTACATCTCGTTGTCGACGATGTAGCTTCCAATCGGTTCCGATTGACGACCGATTTCAGCAAGGATTCTGACGGAGTTGATGGCGATGTCCGGTGCGGGTCGTTCCCCGAACGGTAGACGTATCCACTGGAATGCGATTGGCGGTGAGCACTCATCTCCAAATCGCCAAACGAACCGGTGAAAGATCTGGTCCGGTTCGGCAACTTCGATCTGGTTAAACATCTTCTTCACGTCTCCCACTAGTGCGACTCGATCGCGACGCCAAGCGAGAAGACATGAGATGAGTGAGTTGAGCAGGTCGGGGCCTTTGTGAAAGCCGTCGTTGAGTGAAACGCCCTTGAACAGTGCGGCGGCGTTCCAGACGATGCGGGTCTTCGTGGTGGACTTGTCTTCTCGATAGACGGCGTGATGCTCCAGATACCAACCACGCCCGTCGTGAGTCTCTTCAATCGTGAGTGGACGTACAAATCCCTGCGTGATGAGATTTCTGATTTCGGCGTTGTATGCTTCAAGACGACCATTTCGTCTCAAGTAGTTCTCTTGTTGATACATTCTGGCAACTGTCTTCTCCTTGTTGAAAGGGAGAGCCTCAGGGTATCCATCACGCCAAGGCATGAAGACTTTGATTCTTCCTTCCTTTGTGATGGAAGTAGTTGTCTTGGCGTGTAGTAAAAACTTCGATTCAGCTAGTTCCTTGTCACTGCAGATGCAGGCGGTCGTCGGCTTGACCCCCGCTACGTCGGAGTAGAACAGCTTCTTGATGTCATCTTCGATGAGTCGCTGCACGTGGTGAACTGCAGATCTAGCGACGGCTCTTGGGGGCTGTATCTGACCACCATAGAGCACCCAGCCCAACCGTGTGCAGGCTGCACTCGGTTGTTGCGCTTCGTTCGTAGGTGAGGAGATCGTGTGAAGTGTTGAGATCAGGTAGGCCTGGTCGTATCCTACCAGCAGGTCAATTTTCTCTTTCGCCAATGGAACGCAATCTCGCGCCGGTTGAAGGTACTCGTACTGTTGAAACAGGCTGCTGTCGATCGCGGGCGCGTCGTGTGCTGGCACCTTGATTCCCATGGCGTTGATGTCGTAGGCGATGCTCGCGTCTCTTTGCACCGGTCGCACGCGAAGCACGTATCTCGCACTCTTCTCAGATCTGACTCCGCCCCCTGCCACACCGTAACGGAAGACTTGATCATCGCCGGTGATGCCAAGTCGCTTTGCCAGTGAATGTCTCACGAGGGTGGTGTCGCTTCCGGTGTCGAGAAAAGCGACTATCTTGTGCCACGCTCCAGTCGAGTCACGAACCTCCACGTAGGTTGACGGCGAGAACCGGCCTTGATTCCCGTGCAGGTGACCAAGGAAGGTTGGCGTTGACGTTGCGGCGCCTTGCTGTGGCGTAAAACTGGCGGATGCAGGGTTCATCTGTGACGTAGGTGGCGAGGCACGACGTGTCGTTGACGTTGGCGCTGACAACTGGCGATTCGGTTGACAGTTGAGTAGTCTGTGATGTCGATCACCGCATTCGATGCATCGCTTCGGCCGTGTACAGTCGCTACTTCGGTGACGACCGTAACAGCTGAAGCAGCGTCCGTCGGTTCTGATGACATCGCGGCGTTGTGCAGGTTGCATCGCTTGAAACGCCTGGCAGTCGATAAACTTGTGGTGAACTCCGCAGCCCAAGATACACGGATCGGTAAATGACGTTCCGGTTCCGTTGACGTGATGGAGTGACGATTTCTTCTCAGTCCTGGTCGATTTGGCTGGCATCAATCGTTCACGCGCCTCTGTTTCTGCTCGTAGAAATTCGACGATTCTGTTGACTGAGAGTTGTTCTGCGGGGTGGTTCTGTCGCATCCAGCGTTCACACTCGTAGTAAAGTTCTGGCTCCAGCTTGTTGCTTACGATGCGTACCACTGTGGGCGAGTCGAGTTCGCTCTCATTGCCGATTTCCGTGATTCGTCGCGCAAAGTCGGTCAATCGATCCAATACGGCTCTCATCTCTGATGCTGCATTCTGTCTGATCGGTCGAATGCCGTCCATGTCAGCGATGATTTCTTGGACTACAGCTGCCTTCGGTATCTTCTCTTCTAGCCGGCACCATACTCCGTTAGGGCCGCTCATAGCAGTGCAGCTGTCGATAGAGGCGGTCACTCGAGACGGCAGAACTGAGGCGTGCAGTATGTACATCAGCTTGTCTGCCTCCTTGCTGATACCAGCGGAGTTGAAGTATTGTTCTAGCTGCAATCGCCACGAGTAGAAATTCTTGTTTTGGCCATCCCATCTTGGCGGATGCATTCCTGTCGTGCGGATTGATGCGCTTTCTCTCGGGGTGACTAGCTTGTCGGTGATGATGCTCAGTGCTTCGAGCGTCTTGGCGAGAACGTCGGCGTTGGCGTCGGCGGGTTGCGTATCGTGCGTCCACCCTGTCTGCAGCTTGTCGATCTCTATTTCTCTAGCGGTGACTTCTTCAACGTTACTCTCAACATCGACGAAGCGAGCCGTTGGACGTGAGACGCCTTCTTCGTCGTCTTCTCTTGCGATGTCATTCTCCAGCAAGACGGTCTCCATCTGCACGTTGATGTTATTGAGTTCTTCAAGCAAGAGTCGTGCGCGGCGTCGAGCATCATCTACAGTGTCGGCCTGTACGTCAGCTCCTTGGCCGACAACTGCGCGCAGTCTGTTGACGCACCTCGTCAGCAGACCCTTTTTGATCGTGCGCGTCTTCTTTAGGACTTCGTAGGCCCGAACTACTTCTTCCATGGCGTAGTGTACTTTCAGTAGGCTACATAAATTTCGACTATTTCGGCGATGCACACTGTTTCGTTTCCGTACAGGTTTTATTGGCGATAACCCGCAACAAAATACATCTGTCGAACTGCAAAGAATAATAAGAACAATAAGTTAACTTGTTAGGGCGAAGTGTATTAAATAAAGCTAACAGTAAGTCTAAGCCTAATTACGCATCATACTAGACTAACTATCAAAACTACAATAGTACTATACTTTAGAAATAACACAATTATACTGCACTGTATATAGGCGGATAGCACATAGAACGTAGCCTAACAGCGATAGGCGCACATGACCTACATAAACACGTGTAGCGGCGTGGACAATAAGCTTAGAGCTGTGCTGCTAGCGGGCCGACTTTCGCTAGATGTACGTAATACGATAGATGCTATGAAACAAACGAATCTATTACTAAGCTATGTATACATTCTAATTACTACGACAAATACAACTATGTGTACTATAAGTCAATAATCTACAGTTCTATACTCACATTTAGTGCGTGAAACAGTGGCTAAATTAGAATACGTGATACGGCGAACAGGCGCGCAGGCGAGCAGGCGATACGGCGACTGGCGAATAATGACGCGTGGTCACTGAGGCGTGTCACTAACGAGGTCAAGTCCCTAGCGGCTAAAACGTGTACAATAAACTGGGTAAACTGCCGAAACATTGCCTTTATTTTCTTAGCTACCAATTCTGGAGTTACAACTAACGGACCTAAATAGTCAGATTTAGCCCCCTGATAGTGTGATAGTTCACATGCCAGATTTAGCCCCCTGATAGTGTGATAGTTCACATGCCATCTTCAGCTTCCTGCTTTGCATGGCAATCTGGGTAATCTGGTTAAAACTGTATTTTGTTCCTCCATGCTTTGGAGCATGCTACCAGTGTAATTTAGAGCATCTAGTTCAGCAGCATCTTTCAGGAAAGCCCTGAAAACATTCCTGTTCCGTGAAAATATTATTTGAACAATTGACATTTAAAAATTATTTGTTACCTTTTATCATTTAGCTTATTTAAATTGTTGAAAATATAAATAAAATATAAATAATTGTATTTAGCTATATTGAGCTAGGTTTTTATTCCTAATTTAATTACTTATAATTAGTATACCTATAAATTTATTTTATTAGTCTTTAACACAGTTTTATATGTATTTGTTTTTATGTATAATATGTCTATATGTATTTATTTATTTATTTGTTTAATGCTTTTTATGTAAACCACATTTAGCTTTTTAAGGAAATTGTGCTATATAAAAATAAAGTTATTATTATTATTAAAATCTATGCCATTAGTAGAACTTATGTGAGTGTGTGAGAGGTGATGACCTGTCCCTGTTTCTGACAGGGATGTTGGGCCAGCTGTCGGCCCGCTGTGTGGACATGCTCCTGGGCTGTCTGTGGGACTCATACTGTGTGACGCGTGACTTTGATAAGCGTCCCGGCCTCAAGTTCCTGCTACAGAAGGTGGCCCATGCCAGCACTGCAGCCAACCTCTACAAACTCACCTGTGTCAGTCTGACCGTCTACATGCACGCCCTGCTTGAGATCTGTGCGCACCAGGATGGATTGTGTATAGACAACATCAAGGACATGCTCGCCACTGCCTCGCCGCCTGCATGTCCACGCGCACGCATTGACACACACATGCACACTTTTGTACACATGCTGAAGGTAAGACTATTAATGACTCCTTTCCACCAGACACGGTTTTGGACTTGTGATTCCAGTTGTATCCATCTACATTTGCTTTTGCATGTGTGCTTCAACTTCTTCAGTTCTTTCTTTGCCTTCCCCTTTTCCTTTAGCCCTGAGGGTTTATGTGAGCATCTGTCTAGGCTGAGTTCAACTTACCATCCAACACCGACCAGTGGTCACTCTAGTCGTGTGACCAACGTAAGCTGATTGCATTCTGTCTGACCTGGTTTGGTCAGAATTACAGCCTGCAGGCGGTGGAAGCTCTGGTTAACATGGCAACCAACATAGCGTCATAGGAGACATGAAGAGCATTTCCCAGTATTGCAGTCAGCTTCATCGTATCGTATTTGTTTCATAATATAAAATAATTTGTTTGTTTGTGCCAGTGATTAATATTAGTCTTATTGATGTTACATTTGGGGACATTGCCAACTGTATGATGTGCTGTCATTGTTGCTGCCACTGTGAAACAACCAGCATTGACTAATTCTTGTTTGATGAGATCTGCACAACCTATGATGTCTGTTACAGGGAGGCTGGGATGAGATCTACATGGCATATGTTGTCTGTTACAAGGAGGCTCTGATGAGATCTGCACAGCCTATGTTGTTTGTTAGAGGGAGGCTTTGATGAGATCTGCATGGCCTATGATGTCTGTTACAGGGAGGCTTTGATGAGATCTACACGGCCTATGTTGTCTGTTAGAGGGAGGCTTTGATGAGATCTGCACAGCCTATGTTGTCTGTTAGAGGGAGGCTTTGATGAGATCTGCATGGCCTATGTTGTCTGTTAGAGGGAGGCTTTGATGGGATCTGCACAGCCTATGTTGTCTGTTACATGGAGGTTTTCATGGGATCTGCATGGCCTATGTTGTCTGTTACAGGGAGGCTTTGATGAGATCTACACGGCCTATGTTGTCTGTTACAGGGAGCCTTTGATGAGATCTGCACATCCTATGTTGTCTGTTACAGGGAGCCTTTGATGAGATCTGCACAGCCTATGTTGTCTGTTACAGGGAAGCTTCGATGAGATCTGCACACCCTATGTTGTCTGTTACAGGGAGGCTTTGATGAGATCTGCATGACCTATGTTGTCTGTTACAGGGAGGCTTTGATGAGATCTACACAGCCTATGTTGTCTGTTACAGGCCAACTTTGATGAGATCTGCACAGCCTATTTTGTCTGTTACAGGGAGGCTTTGATGAGATCTGCACGGCCTATTTTGTCTGTTACAGGGAGGCTTTGATGAGATCTGCACAGCCTATTTTGTCTGTTACAGGGAGGCTTTGATGAGATCTGCACGGCCTATGTGGACCTGTACCTGGAACATGAAGGACCCAGTCTCGCAGACATCTTGTCCACACAGATGCTGGTCTTCCTACAAGTGACACACGATGAAGTACCCACGTTGAAGCGAGACCGCAGTCTCCGACAGAGGGTGGCCGACACATTCAGCAAGAAGGCTCAACACGCTGGTAACAGTGACATGATACAGACAGTCACAGTGCAGGGTAAGATGATCTATTAGTTTACAGGGTAAGATGACAATACAGTCAGTGTAGAGGGTAGAACGTGCAGTCACTGCAAGACATTGGACCATTCTGTGGAAAGGATTCTAAGTCAGTATATAGTTTTATGGTAGTTTAGGCAGCTAGCATGTCAGTTGATTTTTTCATTTTTTTCATCATAACATGCTAGGAAATATTGAACACTACAAATAATCACCCGGCACTAACGTAAAATTTTGCCAATCAATCTTTTAAAAAAAACAGTCCTTTTGGAAATCTCCCTGATTTCTTAGAAACGCTTTCTGTGTTTCTATAGTAATGACGCGAGTACTACAATTTTCGAATCAGCTATATTCGTTCACCGTGAAAGCGGAACATAACATCTGGTTACTGTGATTCCAGTACATATCAGTATTATATCTACCTAACTAAATCATGTCTTTAAACCAGCAAATATCAGTGCTATCGTAGTTTATTGTGCTTTTCAATCTATAAGTTATAATAATGGAAACGGCCTGTGACCGCACAAGATAACGGGCCAATCAAAATGATCGTAAACACGCCCTGCCACGTTTTTGTCAAATGGCTGGCGTAACCTGATATCGTAGATGACAACATGTTACAAATACAGATTCAAGGGCCATTGTGGCAGCAAATTAAGGGGATATGTCAATATTATAAATGGCCATTATGTTTTGTTAGCAATACGTAAAACAGCGAAAATCATCACATTTCAAGCATCATACACATATCTATCGACATTTCTGTTATCACTAACAATCAGGAAAAGTTACCTAATTCAATTGTTTATAAAAACAACAACACTTACAATGCTGCAATTTGGCATATGAATGCGTCTTACATGTAGGCATCTTTACTTGGTTTGAAATTACAATTGGTGAAAGGTTTGTGTCAAAAATACATGCCACTTTAGGCTGTCTTTCAACTTTTGCTTAATTCATTCAGTCATTTATGTTAACCAAAATCTTAAAGTTATCGCTGTCGTACTTATATATATGTATGTCATTTGTTTGGGGATTTTCTCAAAACTATATAATTTTGCATTTTATGTGTATTTTTTCACATTTACAAAAATGTTTTAAAAATCTTGTAGCATAAATGAAAAACTAAAATTGTATTAATCTGGAATATTATAATATTTCAACTAAAATCTGTGAAGAAATGGTTAATTTATCGTAAAAACGTCTACTGAAACTACTCAATTCAAGACAAGCATATAATAACCGTCTCAGCTCACAACACACACACACACACACACACACACACACACACACACACACACACACACACACACACACACACACACAGAAATCATTCGAATGTGCAGGAAAATGTTACGGATTTCGTACTGTCAATACCTGCTCATGGAAAAGTGAGAAAGTGTTCAACTCAACTTTCGTCATTTTTTTAGTGCCCTCACGCATGTTGTTTTTGTGGGTAGCTATTTTGGTTTGCCGTTCTTGTTTGCACTGAATGCATGTGTGACACAATGAGAAATCACACATAGATTGATTTTACATAAATTAAAAAAGCAAAAATCACGGATAGATTGATTTAAGTAAAAAAATTGTTTTACAAAAAAGCAAGACATTTTTACCAAAAAGCAGGAAGATGGGAAAAATGGTATTTCCTGCCCAAATGCAGTAATGTTGTCAACTATGTGAATTGCCAACATTCTTTAAACTGCATTGTTTGTGAAAAGTATGTGACAATGTGTTCTTCAGAAGACAACAGTGACAACACTGACGAAAACACGGCCATGATAGAACCTCATGGGGACACACCAGGTGGCAGCACTGATCCTACGGTGCACACGAAACAGCGAACTGGAGACAGAGTTTACTCTGTCGCTTCTACCCGCACCATCCAGGGTCTGATGACCGAATATAAGAAACGAAAGAAGACAAAGTCGATGCCAACGTTTGTGAGGGCCACACAGTCATCTCGTTGCTCCGGTCTGGAGCACCCAGGAGGCTTCAGCTCCAACTCCATGTCTCCTCAGATTGAGCAAGAGCACAGGAACTCCGTCATGAAGGTGGGTCAGTGCGACCTGGTGTGTTCATGTGTATGTACATGTGCTGCACGTTTCATCAAGAGGCATTTCATTGACCAAATGTTAAAATAATATCACAGAACAATTTAAATCATTGTTAATATGTTTTCATTTGGTTGTGTCTGGCATTTATCATATAAAAATAAACACCAGCAACATGAGTGCATTTTGATAATTTTAGTTGTAAATATAAATTGTCGCCTTTAATTTGTATAGCTGCTGAAACGTCCAGTTGATGATTTATCCATACATTGAACATTCTACATCATGTAGCACACATACAAACAGTGTTAGTGCACTACATGTTGGGGTGTGGTGGCGTAGAGGTAGAATGTTGGGACTGTCATCTAAGAGGACCACGATTCAAATTTACTTGTGGACTTTCAAAGCTAAGGCAATTTTGTTCAGTCCTGTTGCCTCAGTTCACTCAGGTGTATACATGAGTAACTGAGTATAGACTGAGAAGTTGAAGTGGTGTTTGCGTGAATAAGTTTGTCAGAGCAGGGGCTTGGTACAAATTGAATGCTTTGCTTTGTTTTTGTGATTCAGGACAGTGATGCCCAGCTGGGGGCCTGGGTGGAGCTGCTTTGTAGTCTGCTCCAGCTGCTGGAGCAGTTGGCTGACCACCAGTTCGTGGCTCTACTGCCGACTGCCTTCAACTGCGTCAACCAACTCATCTGTCACTCGCGCGATCCGCGTCTCCGCGAGGCACTCGCAAAGTGGATGCACCACATCGCGCACATCTACGGCTTTGCACCACACAGCGCACCACTTCCTACAGTTTGAGCTATGGGTGGTGCCAGGTAAAGTTGGTTGATGCCATTTGTTACTGAGTTGTCGTGTGGCGCTGTGTGTTACTAAGGTGTTCATGGTGCAATATTACTGAGATGTGGTGTGGTGCAGTAGCACTAAGGTACTGTACGTGGTGCAATGTTACTGAGATGGTGCGTGCATCATTTATTACCTTCACTTTTATTAAATTCATATCAGAAAACCCAAATGGTGTCATTAACATTCCCATGCATGTATTATGCATACACCTGTACAAACATGCATGCATGTACACACGTGTGCACACGTGCACACATACACACACACACACTCACATTCAACAAGGTAACTGTGTTTGTTATGGCTTCATTTTATAAATGCATCATTTTATTTTTATGCTGTAGTCTAGTCAACTTTTTTGTAGTGTTCTATATACAAGATATCTTACATTCAAATTTGGCCAAAGGCCTGTTTAATATTAGCTACAAGGTCTGTAGTGTTTGCATGGCTACAAGGTCTGTGTAATATTAGCTACAATGTGCATGTATTATTTGCACGACTACAAGGTCTGTGTAGCTACACATTAGCTACAAGGTCTGTGTAGTGTTTGCATGGCTACAAGGTCTGTGTAATATTAGCTACAAGGTATGCGTAGCATTAGTATGACTACAAGATCCATGTTGTGATGGTATGTCTATAAGTTACAGGATATTATCGAGATGTTATGTTGTGTATTTTCATCTTTATTATATTTACTGAGATGTGGTTGCATTGTCCCAGCCTGAAGGTCAGCCAGGCTGTAGGTCAGCCAGGCGTAGGTCAGCCGGGCTGCGATATATCATCAATGTTCTAGTCACACACACTGTTATCAAGAGGGCAGAATCTCTATAGCCAATGTTCATGAGTGTAACTGCTTTTTGCCATTTGTTAATGATATTTTGAGATGTTGTGCATTACATGTTTGTTGTACATTTTCCAGATGGTATGTTTACCAAGTTGTGTACACAATTGTACAATAATGTGATATAATAATTGCATTCATTGATTGATTGTAAAATATAGCAGTGATATCAAGAATATGAAGAAGTTTTGTGTCAAAATGTAGTTACTTATTTTGTGGTGTGCATTTAATATTTGTTTCAGATCGTACTCTGAAGTGAGGGTGTATTTGGAATTTGAGGCCCTGTTCTGAAGGTACACATTAGAATGTGAAGCTGCAATGTACTCTAGAATGTGAGGCCCAGTTTGAATGTGTACCAATGGAGGCCCCAGTGTAAAGGTATATGAGGCCCCTTGTATAGGTGTACACAACAGTGAGAGGCCTCGTGTGAAGTTGTACATTATAATGTGAGGCCCCAGAATGGCGGTGTACAATACAATGGAGGCCCCAGTGTAATGGTATACACTACAACATGAGGTCCCCTTGTAAAGGTGTACACTACAGTGTGAGGCCTCAGTGGAGGTGTACATTAAAATGTGAGGCCCCATTGTGCAGGTGTACACTGCAACAGATGCATGTGTTGTGTACATCCACTGTGTACAAATGTATGTATTTCAGAACTGAAATGTAATTGTTGGTGTTCTCTGTAATTATGTCAGTGTCAGATGTGAAGACTAGATTAACAATTAGATTAACAGCTGGGAATAATATGGACCCGTTTGTTAAAACTGAGCATCAGTTTCACAGAGCACTATTGGATAGTTACCTCCACGGTATTCTGAGGTGGATATACATTTTTGCACGTGACATATCTCAAGAAAGAACAATTTATCTGACCACGTCCCAGTGCTAACAGGATGATCAATAAATTAATGTGTGAACCAATATTTACCCTTTAATTTTTTTGGGGGGAGAATTTTGAATGCATTGCCAAATTGTGCATAAGTACAGAGAACTTCTTTCTTACATAGGCATGTAAAGTTGGAGGTAAATGTTTATAAGATGTAAACATTGTTACGTGGGTTAACTGCTGTAAAACCAGCATTTTATCCTTACGATATTCTACAAACAATTGTTTTTTCCATGTCATTTGCCAAGTTGTTTCCTGGATAATTTGTTTTAAAATTTTAATATGTGGACCACGTGTTGCTGTTTTTGTAGACATAATTATGTGTTAATAATGTTATGCATCTGAATATACAATTGGTACCTTTAATACCAAACATGAACTCATATTCTTAATGTATCATGTATATCAATAAAATAATACTGCAGACAATGATATTTATCTTTCACAAGTACACTTATATGGCAACAGCCAATATTCAGTAGAACTCAGAGGCATTTCAATATAAGCACACATTTTAATAAAACTTTGCATTTAGTTTGCATTTGCGTGACCATCACTAGCACAGACTAGCAGCACAGACCAACATAACACCCCAGAACCACCTCTTACAAGAGGCTGGTCCAGGCAACATAGACACATCACTCATTGTCTTCTTCTGTGTGACACATTTACTGGTTCAGTGGTGGCTCCAATCCTGCAAAGTAACTTCAACAATGAAGTCGATTCACTTTAATGTAAGGTCACTGATTTAGCTCCAGTGGTTACTCTCAGGGCTGCCAATGATTCAGTCAACTTTAATGTAAGGTCACTGATTTAGCTCCAGTGGTTACTCTCAGGGCTGCCAATGATTCACTTTAATGTAAGGTCACTGATTTAGCTCCAGTGGTTACTCTCAGGGCTGCCAATGATTCAGTCAACTTTCAGTGAACAGAATCAGCTCCATAACAACAACAACTGAGTGGGCTCTGTGAGTAACCCATAAGGGTTGAATCTAGCACAATGTGACTCGCTGAGTAGACTCTAGTATTGCAGATTCACTCAGCAAGGACGTCACGTTACCAATCACAAATAGCAGAATGTCATCATGATGTACAGACACAGATGTAGGGCATTCAAACATTCAACTGTCAATACTGAAATCAGAGGATCTTAACTCCTCAGTGTTGAAAAATTACTTGCCAATTATGTAGAATTAAATTACTTGCCGATTATGTAGAATTAAATTACTTAAAATAGCGTTAACAAACATAACATGATTGTTGGTGTCACTGAACTTTTAAATTCTCCACATTATCACTTAACTCCACTAACCTATTTACCCATCAACTTGAGTGAGATCAACTCTGTACGTTGCATTGATTCGGCCATCCTTCAACTACCTGGCCACTACCAAGTATGTGTAGATCCGACAATGTTTTAGCTACCTAAAGTTCTTTGAAAACAGTCGGTGGTGGAACATTTCACTGAGCCCCAAAGTCAGGTAGCACATTTTGTATACAGCCACTCGGTGACCGGGTGTATCTGTAGTGTATCTTGCTATGGTGACTTATATGTGGAGTATCCTAACTGGTGTATCTTGCTATTGTGACTTGGTGTATATCATACAACTGCCATGTCACTTGGTGTAAGTATGCTATATCCTATTAGCTTGTAACTTGATGTATATGGGTGTAGTCTATCACCGAGTGACTTGACATGTGTGGTATGTATCCTAACTGGTGTATCTTGCTATTGTAACTTGATGTATATGGGTGTAGTCTATCACCGAGTGACTTGACATGTGTGGTATGTATCCTAACTGGTGTATCTTGCTATTGTAACTTGGTGTATATGGGTGTAGTCTATCACCGAGTGACTTGACATGTGTGGTATGTATCCTACTACTAAATTACTTAATGCATGCAGTATCTCCTTCTATTGAAATGACTTGGAATATATGTTTCTTGCCTTTGAGTGACTTGGTGTATCTATGGTGTACCCTTCAAATGAGTGACTGTATCTGTGGTGTAGCCTTCAATTGAGTGACTTGGTGTATATGTGGCGTACCCTTCAACTGAGTGACTGTATCTGTGGTGTAGCCTTCAATTGAGTGACTTGATGTATCTGTGGTGTAGCCTTCAATTGAGAGTGACTTGGTAGATATGTGGGTACCCTTCAACTAAGTGACTTGATGTAGTTGTGGTATACCCTTCAACTGGGTGACTTTGGTGTACATATGTTGAATATTGCCACTGTGTGACTTTGTGTATCTACGGTGTCCTGCCATTGAATGACTGTGTGACTTTGTGTATCTACGGTGTCCTGCCATTGAATGACTGTAAAATGTATACAAATATATACAATGTAAAATCTATATTTTCAAAACAGCAGTATACAAGACAGTGTGTAAACAGTATCTCACACATAAAATATAATAAATTACCAACAACCAGACAGTCAATGTCAGTTTGGGGTATTTAAAGAAAACATGCCACATTTTATCATGTTATGACATTTGATGGCACAAACAAACAAGATCTGAAGATTCTGAACAATCCTTTTTCTGAGACCTGTAAGCACGCAGATATTACCCAATCAGGGACGCCCTTATTGATGACCCAAGGTCAAGGGGCTATTTCCAACAACTACACAGCTGTGTGTTTTGGCATCTTGATTACCCAACAAACATTAGAAACAATAACAATTTTAAATATGGCATTTACCAGTCACATCGCTGACACATGCAAGTCAAGACCACCAATGTCACGTACACTTGGCGAAGCAGTAGAAAAATAAACGTTCCAAAGTTCTGTTCCCATTAATCCTTTGTTCTAACTGTTTCATTCCATGCTGTACCATGCACTTTTTAAGTGTGAACACGTGTATCAATGTATGCATATATATATACATATATATATACATATATATTATAAATACATTATATATAATATAGATACATATAATATATTATACGTATTTATAATATATACATACATAATGCAGTCTAACATGTTTTCAGCTGCAGTCTGTGCCTCTTTAAATATGACACGTGTAACCCTCAGACCTGGCCTGGATGATGACAAAGACAACAATGACTATGGCACAACCAGCAGCTATACAACATCCTGGTCATCCTATGTGACCTGTTTCTGGGAATGTGTGATGAGAGAGTGAGCCATAGGAAATGCCTGCATTCCTGTGGCTAGCCACGTGGCCCGGGTTAGAACAGCTCCACGGAATACTTCTGAACACACATCACTTTCTGTGAAAGGCAACTCATGGCGGACTGACAGCACTCGTAGGGACGACCTTGGATTGCTAGAGACTGGCACGTGACACCTGTCATCACATGATACATTACCACACAGTTACTTTACATGACATGAATCACATGACACCGACCAATGAAGCTACACCATCACATGACATCATTACAGCTTACACCATCACATGACATCATTACAGCTTACATCAACGCATGAGGAGCCTGATCTCAGGTACACAGCCAACGTACAACCCCAGGGTAACCACAGGAAACAACCCCAGGGGTACACCCCCATGGTACTATCCCAGGGGTACAACACCAGGGTAACCACAGGTTACAACACCGGGGTACAACCTGAGCATACAACCACAGGGGTACAACCCATCTGTCAGCTAAACCTGTGCCAGTATAAACATGTACATCATGTGTACATCTTGAACAAATGGTCACAATCTGAGATTTGGTTTAACAAAGTCACAATCCACTTATTATGCAAGACAGACATAAAGTTGATCGCCATCACATAACATTTACAAGTAGCATGCTATAACGTCGCAGGTGTTGGTTCAGCACGGCTGCCAGCCATTCTAAACATGGCCAATGTCCTTAGATATGGTGGGGCTGTTTCAGTATGGCCGCCACACTGAGCCCTGGTCACCCCCATCGTGGGAATCCGGTGTGTGAAGGCCAAATAATTGCTGCTCCCTAGGTTTTTCCTCCTTTGGATCGTGCAGTCCGGGTTGTTGTAAATATGTGCCAGCAGGTGGCGCTGGTGAAGCAAGTCTCGTTGGATTGAGAAAGTCCAGACTACGTCCCTCGTAGGGGGAGTATTGCCCCGCGGCCTGGGAGGAACAGAGGTGGGGGTAAAGGAATGAGCTGGGGAGTGTAGCACTGGGAGAGGGGTTGAGATACGAGGGTGCAGTGTTTGGGGGTGAACCGAGCAAGTTGTGGGGTGAAATGATGGGGTAAGTGCTCCTGGAGACCGGGAGAGAGAGGGTAGAGAGGGCACGGCTTTGCTCCAGGATGGCCATGTTGGAATGGGAAGTGCACCCGGGGTAGGGTGGGAATGAGGAGGGAGAGGGAGGTAGCCGCGGGTCCGACGGGAAACGCAGTTCCGACATTCCCTGGTAGCGTGGCAACATAATGTTCGTGTCGACGGCATGTGGATCGCCCGACACAAGCCGTGCTTCACAGACAGCGGCACGGCGCTGCAGGTCGCCCCCTGGTGGCCCGGCAGACAGCGGGGTTGGCACGAGGCCCATCAGGTCGGTGCGTTGTGACTCTAGCGGGATCATCTGTGCCACGTCCATGCCCAGCTTCATTTCAGACTTGAGGGGCTGCTGGCTCCCAAGTAAGCGTGATGCAGGCAACACTGGTTTTAACTCGCTCATACCAGAACGAGGCTCTGTGACGAGTGAACATTCGCTGCGTGGCGGTGTGTGATGGCGGCTCGCTGCAAGGCAAAGAACAAGAATGGTAAAACTACGGAATGAATGGTCGCATAAACTTGTATATAGTGGACAATGTTGGAAAATGTGTCCGTGCTGGACAAGTCCATTATAGAGAGGGGCTGCAAAAATAATTAATGAAAATATTACTTCAACATAATTATGTCTGTTATAGTCAGGTTTTACTGCATTAGACCAAACAAAGCTACTCAGTGAGTCTGTGTACTGCTTAATACTAATAATAACATCCAATTTAGTAAGTGAAAGCATGGCTGAGTAATTACATACATTGAAGCACAGAGAGGGTTTATTGACTTAGTGACAGCATGGACAACCACCCACAATCACTAGTCTATGTGGACACTCAACAGAAAGCATATGTAACCCATTGCCCATACACATAGTCTAGCTGATGCAAGCACACAATCAAAAGGTTGATTTGATGAGATAGTCTAAATAATAGATGTGTGCGTGTCACCAGGCCAAAGGCAGAGACTGTCTTCACTGCCAGAAGCCTGGTAATACGCAGTCATTTCTTGGAAATGTGTCCAGGTTTTAGCAGATTTATGTCATTGGAAGGATTCCGTGGAAGTTGCCATTTGCTATGACAGTATTATATTACAATTATAATATTATATATTATAATCTTGTTAAATCTATATTATAATTATTGTTATTAAACTGTACCTGCTAATAAAATTATATAATTAGTCACATATTCAGTATACACTTATCACATCTAATAATTAGTACTTATTAGAATTATATGCAATAATATAATAATTAAAGAAGGATAAACATCCCTTCACTGATGGCAGAATTATATTAATAATTTCTGTCTTTCTCATAAAATATACATAATATCCATTGCCAAATTGTGAAACAGAGACACAATTACCATGCATGTCCACTGCCTATACCCTATCCCATCCTATACCCTATCCCATCCTACTAAAACACGCCTTCCCTAGTTACATAAACCAATGTATAAAAACAAGTATTACTAATGTAAGATACATTGTAAACAAAACAATGTGTTTAGACCTACCAAAAGTCAGCGAGTGCATATGACAAATATCAGGTCAGTGTGCTGTGTCAATAGCTATGAAAGTTCAATGAGTGCATATGACAAATACTAGGTCATAGTGTCAACACGAGCTGATCTAAGCAGTTGCCTTGGGCTGCCCTGGCAAGTGTTAGCTACTGGTGCTAGCAGGGTTGTTTAAGGGGTGCGAACCACTGCAATTTGTAGCAGTTGTGATTTATGTGTAAATCAATTACTCGGTTGCAATTTTGGGAAATTATTGAAGCAATATGTGTAAATGTAGGGCCTGGCAAATACAAGACCAGGATGTCATTTCATAAAATTGGGTACAATTTACCTGCTTTTAATATACAAAGTGGATCCGAACATTATATGTACATGTACCAATTCTCATGTTAAACACAAGGCAAATATTTCACCAATTTTAGTGCGTGGCTTCAATGCCTAATGGATTATGCATTTGACTTCATATATGACAAGGTTCTAAGTTCGAGTCTCTTTGAATCCAAAATTTTTTTCATTGTTTATTCATTATATTTCATTATTTATTTATAACCATTTTTTTATGGAAAGGTTAGGGTCTTTGAGCAGGTTAGGGACTTCGAGCAGTGCAAGGGAACCTGTTGAGGGAAAACCAGTTTGTTGCTGTCAGTGCTCGGACCTTTATCAGTGACACATCCAGTTCCAATGATTGGCTATGTAACATCATCCTTAAAGTCCCTTAATATATAGAAGCAAGTTGGAAATATGTGTATTTTGCATGAGACACTAAAATCCAGGGATGTAGAAGACCCCACAAAGTGTAAATAAACGTCCTGCAATAACTCTTGATAGGGCTGTTTGGAGTGTTAATGTCATCAAATATTATGTATGCCTGCATACTATATGTATCATGTATCATGTATTGGTTATAACTGACATGGATATGAGATTGAGAATGGAAAATCACATTTCACCATGAACTGGGTAGATCTGGGTTAACGCTGCATTGTTCACATTTAATGAAAATACAGAAATTGACCTAAAAACAACCCAAAGGTGAACTATTTAAAGCACTCAGTAACCCAAGCTGTGACTGCTGAATACACCTGTTGCCCCCTGGTGCCAGCAAGAGGCATCAGACGCCTGATTGAGGTCAAGATAGATTCATATCTAATGTGTCTGTATTCATCACATACAAATGCCCACTGGCCAAATACTGGGTCAAGATGATACTCCAAAAGTGTATGTTGTGGTGTGTGTGGAGAGTTGAATGTTTATGTGGTGAATGTGGTTTCTCTGGTATTTACAGTGCTTGTGGTGTGGTATTTGTGGATCCTCTGAGTGTTTTTGGAGTCTAAGGTACTTTTGTGGTACTGTGGTGTCGGTATTTGTGGTGTATGTGGTGTCCTATGAGTCTTGTCTATTTCTGTGGTGTTTGTGATGCTGCAAATCGTGGCATTTGTGGTGTCTGAAGAGTGTGTTTCTGTGGTGTTTGTGGTGCTGGTATTTGTGGAGTCAGTACAATGTGGTTATACAGTGGTTCGTCAAGTTAGTGTCTTGAGTCAGTGGCTTTCACTTCCTACATACACATGCTCACATTGACCTTCTATTAATGAATGAAAATGCACATGGTTACTGACCTTCCTGGTAGAGAGATGGTTCTTGCTGCGGGTGTAATGCGGGGAGGCGATGATGGCCCCCTCCACTGGATTCTAGGCCCAGGGAGTAGCTCCCCGTCTGATAGCCTGTTTCCCATTGTCCTTGCGTTCCCATCATAGGTCCTTGACCCACAAAGAAATCTGCAAAATAATCAAGAGATATCAAGAATTACAGTTTGTCTTCAGACTACGTTATCGGAAAAAAAAAAATTATTAACTGCCTTCCACTGCAGCACTATCAACAGTTGTGGAAGAATCATCAGAAAAAATTTATTAAACTCGCATCGAAGATGTCACATAATAACGGTCATCTGATTTACTCAATTATTCTGTTGATGATGTACGCGTGGACGGTACACGAATGCAGATAACTTCAAAACGACGTGCTTTATCTACCATCTATTTGATGCTCCACATCAAACACAATCAGAACCACACTGCTTTGGGTGGGGGGGGAGGATCGACATGTATTAATTAAGTTGATACTTTTCACAGATGTAAGTCGGTCGAGCATGTTATCTCCAGGAATCAGTCTGCGTTATATTGGTTTGATTGCCGTGACAAGATTGGAGAGGTGCGTCAGGTGACAACAGCAACTCAATCAAGATTCAATCACTGTCTTCCTATTGCATTTAGACTGCTACTCAACACTTGATAATTATGGTCTTGCCCCACACAAAGCCAAGTACATGAAGTGCTGAGGTGGCAGGTGTTTGTATACTCAAGTCTTGAGTAGTGCTACTACATTCTTGGGTTAATGGGGCAGTTTTTATATGTGTGAGTGTGCACACAATGGGATAAGTGTGTCAGGTGTTGTTCAATCAATATTTCAGGTATACAGCTAAATATTACTTAGCTTTTCTCCAGTTTTAATACTGCCACTTTTAAATAGTTATATTTATATTGTGAGTGATTAATTTATTAGTATCTCAAATACAGAGCATGTAACACAGAGGATTCCACATACAAAATGTTTATGTGTAACTACAATATTTTAGTAGCTTGCCCATTACATAATTTATGCATATCACAAATTATGCAAACTGGGAAACTATTAGTTGGTAGATATTTAATTATTGCAACTATTGTACATAATGTATTTTATCATGTTATTATTAATAATTATGTAATATTTTGCATAAAAACTTCAAACAAGAATATACAAAAGTGTAATGCTTTTTGTGGATTATTTTAAAAATTGACCCAGAATGTGCTGCTGTTCGCATGTTAACTGATCCACAAAAAGTCAATGCGAGAACGTTGCTAATAAAAAATATTATGCATAATCAAAATGAGAAATGCACACTACTGTTTGTCGCGCAGGTGGACAATGGCAGTTGCGTGCTGCATCGAGGAGAACAGGTTGCACAGACGGTCGGCGAGTCCGTACCCCGTGTTATCATGCCCCGACAGCTCCACTACAACCCTCTCAACTTACATGGCTCCCAACGACACAACACCAACTAGTGTTGCCTGGACAGTCCATGTGGGCAGCCACCTGACAAGCAGTCTGTTGCACGACAGACACATGGCATTGCCCTCCCCAAGGACAATGACACATCATGTTTGTGTACTTGTGACATGTAATTGTCACAGCCAGTAACATGCTATGTGTATGTACTGACTCCCACACTTGCGACATCTAATTGTCACTGCTACTGACACATCAGACTTTTAAACCCTGATGACTATTGACAGCTCAGGTATCTCTGAGCACTGAAAGCTGTAAACATGAAAACGTCTGGTTTATTTTCATGACAATTTCATATTTATATTATCCTTGAAGTGCCAGCTGGAAATGTTTCATATTTACAAAACAATATTTGGGAAACACTGAAAGTGGAATACCTCTCTACACATAAAAAAAAACGAAAACCCTCAAATATGTGGAGTGAACATTCATACTATAATAATTGTAAGCAGCTTAAAAATAGCAAAATTTATCCACACTGCACCAAATAGATCTGAGCATCGTTGCAGGCTGCAGTATGTTAGTTTGATTGCTTGCTGATTCGCATTAGCGAACTCATGTTGTGATGGCTGCAAGATAGACTTGAATGCAAGTGTCACGGACAGGAAGTCAGATGGTCACTGATCAGCTGAAAGGAAGGACCACCCTGACAGACGGCACTACCTGTCAACACCGCAATGCTGTCAACGTGGGACTGCCTGTCAGCATGGCCCAATGGACCAATTTGTTAGCGTGTTTGCACATGTGTGCACAGCCCCGAAATGCGTGCTGTTTCTAACAATGACGCCTATTCCTGTTTTGTCTTCGCATCAACAAAAGCACAACTAACGCCAACATTAAATGGTGGAATCCGTACAAGTTTTTTAATTCTGGCTTGTCGGTTGACAGCTACTCAGAAAAAGTACCGATTGAACCACAACTGAATTCTATATATGACACTTATAAAAAGTCTTGGCATGGAGTCTCAAAATGTCTTAGTCATTGTGCTATTGTAAGGGAGGCTAACCTTACACATAATTCAATGCTGAATCATACACATGGTGGGTTAGTGTTGGCAGGAGCCGTCCCCTTCTCATTATTTGGGGCAACTTGTTTTTTTATAGAAAAAAAAGAAATTTAACTCTTCTGGTTTGAATTTATTCTTACCACCAAAAAGCATCACTGTAACATTCTATACAAGTAAACAAGGTAATGGCTTCCACACTTCAATAAGGATGTTGAAATAGGTTTGGAATGGATAATAAATTTCATTTAGAAACTTGTGAGTGTTGCTTGATTGACACCTGTCAGTTCCCATCTGTGACATTCGAACATAGTTTTTAAAGGAACATCAATTTTAGATGAACAGTGTTGAGGTGACACGCACCATATACCACAGAGACTGATAATCAACCAGAGCATCACAGTCACCATCTGGCACTTCATTTATCCTAACTCATTACAGAAACCAGATCATCTGAACCATGTCCTGATCTAAAACTGCATTTTACAATTTTAATATCTGCACAGAATTTGGTGGGTATATTATTGTTCTTTATGCTATGGGGTGGAAAATATCTATACAAAGACCTGTGCTGGCGAACAAATTTTTTACACATGTTCCTGCACTAAAAACTAAATTAATTTATTTTTAAAATGTCATGTAATTCTGGCAGCATGCAATTGAAATAAAATTGTTTTACACAATGGAAACTTTGATGACAGTCATCTGATAAAACTATTGTTTTTTTTATAAACAGCAATCTAGACACTGGCTCTTGCACAATCATGGGTGCTGGGAGCTTGAGACTGGTGCCCCTGTGTGACTGTAGTATGATTCAACATGAGAACTGCTGGGAATTAAGTCGTTACCACTTGGCTTCCCCAGTTTTTGTATATATCCAAAGGATGACTATCAGGGCAATTCCTGTTAGGCTGACTTTTTATTTCTGGTTAGAGTAACCTCCTCCAAATGTCACTACCACACAGTGCAAGGTTCCATGCTGTTCTTGCTATATTAAAGTACCCAGTATCCAATAAAGTGGCATTTGATAAGGTCTTTGAAATCTTTTTATATATAAGCTTTATACCCTATTCATCATGGACTATCAATGCATGAGATTATTAAAAGAATCACCATATCTTTTACACCCACATCAATTGGCTAGCTGTGTGTACTATTGTCTATGTAAGTGTGTTGTATAACTGGAGTGTGTTAAGTACATAGAACAGGAACCGACTGACTTTGTTTGATAAACCCACACAGTGGCGAGGGCACACAAAGCTAAGCTAGGAATATGCTTCAGGAATATTCTTCAATATTCAGTTAATAAAATAAGGAATAGCATAAAATAACCACAAAATGGTCAAACTTATCATCACTAAGTTATAAAATATGTGAACAAATATTATACTTGCTCCATTTTACAGAATCCTGACACAAATCACAGACTCTGGTAGAAAATTGTTGGAAATATTTTTTTTTTTTATTTGATCTAAAAGGAAAAATAAAGTTGCCGTAACAAGCCTGAAATGGAAACATTTAACCAACCGTTACACAAGTCCAAGTTCTACTCACCATCTCTGAAGATATTTGTGTCTGCCGACTTCAACGTGGGAGGAATGCACACTTCAGGTGCATGCTGGGTAGTTCTGCGTAACTGCTGGAGCTCTCCGAGGGCAGAGAACCGGTGTTCCCGGAGTGGATGACGAATCGTATGCATGTCCAGCGGACTGGGTCGCAGGGGAAGTTGACGATCATCTGCCCGCAGCTCTATAGGGAAAAAGGGAAGATCGTTAGGAACTGAGGAATAACTAAATGACTATCTTCCATATTACACTCTATCTCCAAGGGCAATTTGACAACCTTCTAAACATATAATTTTGCTCATGGATCAGGGTTGGGATACCCCAAAAACTGAATCTCACCCCTATAAAATATTGCACATTTTGAATTTTTTTATACTGAAATTCACGGGCCTGGTGATACCATCAAAAGATGAAAAGTGGCCCAAAGCTTAAGCATTCTTTAAACAGGCTAACTATTTGTGGTTTATTTCCGTAACCTACTAGCCCTAGTATCCTAGTATCCGAACCCTGACCACCTACCTGTGGACCCCCCACTCCCACCCACCAGCCATCTGTCAACTATTAGGGTTCTTTGCGGACTTACACAAATAAACAGCCCCAGTGAGTGAGAGTACACTCACTTCCTGCTAGGCCAGTGTTTTATCTGCGTCTGATACACACTCAGTGTACAGTGTGACTCAAACAGTGCACCTATAGACCTACTCCATGCAAGCATTAATGTGTGAGGGGTGAACACTGTGACTTGGTCATAGACATAGCACACTCTGACTGCAGTGAGATGATAACTCATATAAATTATAATAGTTCTCAAAAATATGTGAGCATTACATAAGAACCCAGATTTTTCAGCGTGTAAATAATTTTTTTATTTAACTGTTTGTTGTTTTCATGATCTTCAAACATGTTTACTTCACTATATTTGCTGCAAAAAGATCATAAACACAATATAATAACATTAGCCATAGCATGTTTAATGTGTACTTCTCTTGCCTTGGATGGCAATCTTGTTAAATCTTATCGGTATGTAAACGACTAATTAGGGTCATCACTTTTTACAACTCATATGTTTCATACCACACTGGATTAGTAGAGACTGCCGGACCTACAGTCCAACGTCTGGAGCCAGCTATATCTGAGGTTATGAAACAACTACCGTCTAATTAACTGCCCTCGTACACCATTTAAACGCTATTAATGGCCACATCAGTTGGTCACCAGAGTGCACGGGAAACGCTGTGTCACAAAGTACCGAAATGTCATGTCACCAAGTACTAAAAAATACATGCCCCCAAATAATAAAAACCATGCCACCCCCACCACCACAAAAATTATGTCACCAAATACAAAACCGTTGTCATCAGATACTCAAAGGTGACATTATCAAAGGCAAATCCTGTTGGGCGTTTTATTTAACAACAATTCTTTATAAAATATATATGGTAATAATAGAACACTGATAAAAACTGTAGAGGTAACGCTTTGAGGCAGTTGACAGTGTAACAGGACAAGGGGACATTGGGGGATGTAACAGAACAAGGGGAAATTGGGGGATGTACCAGGACAAGGGGACATGTGGGGGTGTCACATCATCCCCTACAGTATTCAGGTGACACCTGCTCCATCGCCCCCATTGACACACTTCTAGAATGGAAGCATGTCTGACAAATGGTAAGAGGCATACCAATCGGGAACTGTCATGCACTGTGACCATACTGGGATTGTCACCTAACAGGTGCTGTCACTGTCACCACACTGAAATTGTAGATATGTACATATTTACATATAAGTAGAAATTTGTATTTGTATATATAACTTATTATTATTATAACTATTTAATTTCATTACTTTCATTACTTATCATTTTATGGATTTGTATATTTATGGTGGCTCCTTTGTTAGCAATAAGTTATGTCTCAATGGGAGTCATCATGACCATTTATTTCTTTTATTTATGTTTATCATTTTGAAACCATTAGTTATAGTAATTGGTTTAAATAAAGGAGCCTGCCTGTACTGTGACCGTGTACTGTCCTTGTACTAGAACTGTCACAGACTGTACCATGACCATAGTGTACTGTCCCTGTACTAGGACTGTCGCAGTCTGTACCATGACCGTAGTGTACCATCCCTGTACTAGGACTGTCACAGACTGTACCATGACTGTAGTGTAATGTCCCTGTACTAGAACTGTCACAGACTGTACCGTGACCATAGTTTACTGTCCTTGTACTAGAACTGTCACAGACTGTACCATGACCATAGTGTACTGTCCCTGTACTAGGACTGTCGCAGTCTGTACCATGACCGTAGTGTACCATCCCTGTACTAGGACTGTCACAGACTACCATGACTGTAGTGTACTGTCCCTGTACTAGAACTGTCACAGACTGTACCGTGACCATAGTTTACTGTCCTTGTACTAGGACTGTCAGGGGTTGGTGGTACACACGCTGGCACAGCTGGTGGCTGGCAGCTGTGACATTCCCTAAACAACATCAAAAGCAGATTACATCTAAAACAAATGTGCCACTTACAGGAAGTTATTGATGAATCAAGTCCCTCAGCCACATTCATCAGATGCTCAATTGAATTAGTAATTACCTGTTGTAGGCCCCTAACTCAGTAACTCATGGCTCCACCCACAGGCCCCACCCCTGTGAAACTGACGACTTAATCAAATATACATTTAAAAAAAAGGCATTTTTGTCCCTGGAATGTGATTGTACAAATATTAGCATACTGTTGACATTAGTCACTCCTATGTATTCCAAATTAGACTTTGATTGACAGGAGCAGCAGGTGCTTGGGGCATATAATTACACTGCAGCTGTAGTGGTGTGTGCATGGAGGTGAGTGAGCACATTAATACGCACAAGCCAGCAATGACACTATTAATTTGTGCCAGTTCGTGATACCGTTATTGTTGTCACTGGTAGAAGGATTGTGCAAACAGGATTTGTCCCCAAGCCACAGAGTCTTTCATGTGGTGACAACACCAGCTTAGTTACTGTTTGTCCTGTAACATACAGGTGTGTAACGGTCTGTCGCACACACATAAACTAATGAATTCTGTTCACGGTAAACAAGGACATGTTTAGAGCAAAGGGTGTATGTTGTGTAACAAAAAGCACAACTACACACTGCTAAGCTTTGAGGATGGACACAGTTTTCGCAACTTGTTCTGTGTCTGAACTCTGAAATTAGCAAAAAAATAAACCGGCCCAGATTTTGTTTAACTGGCCCATTTCCATTTTGCACTGGCCCAGGTGTATTTGAACTGGCCCCACAACATGTATAAAATAATAATAAAGCAAAACGACAAAGTTTTTTTGCGTAAAACTAAAACAGACACTTTTAGAATAAATAATAATTAAATAAATATATACCAAATATTTTTTTCATTTCTTATAACTAGCAGACCAATACACCAAAGTAATGAAGTTAATAAATATTTCAATATTAATTTTGTTTCCCAAAACAGTTACAATCGTTGAAAATAACATTATGTTTGATGCCGACGTTTCACACGCACTGCCATTGGCATTATCTGTACCACTGTAGCACTGCCACTGGTACTGTCTGTATCACTGTAGCACTGCCACTGGTACTGTCTGTACCACTGTAGCACTGGCACTGGTACTGTCTGTATCACTGTAGCACTGTCACTGGCACTGTCTGTATCACTGTGGCACTGTCACTGGTACTGTCTGTATCACTGTGGCACTGCCACTGGCACTGGTACTGTCTGTATCACTGTGGCACTGCCACTGGCACGTTCTCGATTAACTCCAAATCAAAGCCTCCAAAGTGCACTTCCACAGCCAAATATTGCATTAATCAGAATGTCTTTGCAGATTATATTATCAATCGGATTGTCTGCCTCCTTAGTATCACCAGTATGAAATAAATTGGCATAATATCCTTCAAAAAATTTCAAACTATGATGCTCGCAACTTCATTCACAATCTTTGCTTTGGTGTTTCTGGTATTCCCCAAGATAACGATGTCGTTAAATTGAATAATATTGATTAGTAAGTACTGTAATGTACATCACTAATACAGTCCAACCCAGCCATAGTCGGCGAGGTGGGGCTGATAACTTGCACTGAATCGGCGGGATGCATTTTGAATCGGCGGCTGCTGATAAAAAGGCCTTAATTTCCAACACTGCTTGTCAACTGCCTGCTTTTTCTTGGAAGATGATTCCTAATTCTTATCACTAGATTGAAATAAGTGGACAAAATATAAGATCACTTGTGGGAGCTGGAATGGAATAAAACAGGAAGAAACCAAATTGCATAACAAGAAGGAAGTATGCCAGATGGAATACAGGATTGTTTACCTACTAAAATGAAAGCATATGTGTAGAATTAAGGTGTCTGGTGTGGCTTATGTCAGTTAAGTTATTCTGCTTTTCATAAAAACACTCAATGTTTTTATCCTGAATGTGTTTCATAAATAATATATAATATTTTAATAAACCATACTTACTTTTTTCATTTCATGTTTTGTGATAAAGAAAGAAGGTTCAAAACCATATTTTATAATTATGTAATATTAAATAAATTATGTGGAAAAAGCTTCTGTTACTATCATATCAGAAATTGAGGAAGTACCACAGAAAGTCTCCACAGTCCACATTGGTTGAGAGGAGTACCACATAAAGTTATCACAGTCCACCCAGGTAGGGATTAGCACACTAACACTGACCACAGTCTACCCAGGTAGGGATTAGCACACTAACACTGACCACAGTCTACAGAGGTTGGGGAAATTACCACTGATGGTGACTGCAGTGCACACAGATGGGCATGATGCAACTAACTAATTATACCACACATGTCAGTGGTGGTAAAAGTAGTTCTGAATGTGACCAGGATCCTCACAGTAAGATACAAAACATGTATATTTGATCAGTAATCTTGCAACACCTACTTGCTTTGCTCCTTGGTTCCCGTGGTCCATCAACCGTCACTTTAATGGCCTTTGGGTAAATCGCTACTTGAGGTGGATGTGTACATACGGTGATTGTCAAGTTGAAACTCTTTCCTGAAAGAAACAAAAATAAAACCTATCAAGAAATGAAACAGAGCAACAAAAGCCAACTTGCTACAATAAAACAGCTTCAAGCTGTGCATCTGGCCATTAGCAGAAAAACATTTGTGGACATAATGACCATAACAGGCCCAGAATAGCTGGTAGCAGACCTGTTGTGGCACACCACAATATCCACGTTGACCACACCACAATGTCTATATGGCTGTCTGCGACCACACCTCATTTAAAATACAACAATCAGTGTCAGCTTACATTCGTCACTCTCTATTAATTTATCCAGTCAATCTATTGAAATTACTTTCTCTAAAACCAACATGAAACTGTTCAACCTATTTAAAACAACTGCTACAAATATGATAACACATGTGGCTGATCATCATAAAACTCTAGGGATAAGATGACCATTAAGTAACAATTACAATTATATATATATATATATATATATATATATATATATATATATATATATATATATATATATATATTTAAATATAGGAATCATTTGACAATAAAGATTGCAAGTAGTTTTAATGGTTTGTTTATACGTATGTGGTTTGTATATGTTCTGTATTAAGAATAACGTCTATTAGCCCTTGGGCAACCACTGCTTACACCACTGACCCATACCATCCACAAGTGGTAGTAGCTGCGTAATTTGACCACAGCCATGGATGCCCACTTCATTAGTTGTGGTTGCCTAATGGAACTTATGTACAGCATGAATGAAGCCATAAACAGATACCTCAAAACTAAGATATGGTTCACTTGAAAATGTGGTTGCCCAACAGGCCTCCATTAATCATAGGCTGGCTGCATGCATGAAATATTGGCTTTGATCACTGATATGTATGATGTGGCTACCCATTTTTAGTTTGTTATGTAATTATACTCAATTTAACATTATGGAAGAAACAAGAATCATAACTTAAGTATAATACTTATGCTTAATCCCTTTCCAGCAATGCATTGTCACACTCATTGTAATTACTATTTGCAATTTATAATTGTTGTGATCACACAGTGACAAACAGCATTTCCTACACAATTATTCCAGGTTAGTGTTCTCTTTTGTTCGCAATTTAGTCATATTATTAGCAAGAAAAGGGGAGGGGGAAGAATCAATACTTCTGCTGATGACATTGCTCTCTGTTTAGCAATGACTCAAAAAAGTTTGGTAAACAGCCAATTCTTGTAATCCATTAGTCACCCACACATGCGTTGCCTAGGTAACAAACGTACCATTCATTGTTCTAATGTCACTACATAATGTTCACAAGATGAATTTCCACAGATTTATGTTTTCTCTGGATGTCAAAGATAACACTGGCCAAACAACAAACATTGATTTGTTATTGTACGCACATCTAATAAACACATTATGCAAGCAATACATCAACACTGTGTGGTCACCCACTCTAGAATGTCTACCTGTGCTCCAGTGACCTTTCATATTTAAATATGTATACGTTTTTCTTAACAAAATTACACTTAAATTACAATGTTTTATCAACAGCAATATAAGGTTTGTTGCATGTAATATTTTTTTTACTTTATATTCGGATTATTACATTAGGATTGTGCATTCGTGGGTATCCACATGATCTAATATAAAGGCCCCTTGAAGATTGAAATGATTAAGAAATGGATATATCCGGGATAGCCACTGAGCTATAGCCACGTGCGGTGGAGAAGTACTCCATCGAATACACCCATGAGGGCACGAGACGCTGGTCACAGCACGCGTCAGGTAAACAAACATCAATAATCATTGCGATGCAAGCAACAGTTGGCTGGCTACATATTGGCTTCAGTCATGCAATTAATGGACCGCACAAACCGACGGAAATCAAAGGGACGCATACCGAGATTGGCAGAGTGTTTGAACGAGTTATCGTGCTGTAATTCTGCGGGATAAGACACCGAGAGTAGAAGTG
>OY759270.1:49754802-49849802 GCA_963662155.1 Lamellibrachia columna | reverse complement strand
ATGAGACAATAAACCATTTTTACTTCAATGTGTCCACTGGTACCATGTTATCATGAATAAATTTGGTCAAAAGCAACCATTTTGAACTCTTAATCCTGTCACAAATACACATACTGTACTATAAAAAGTGGCTGTTTTGGCAAAATATTACTAGGCCTAACATTGTTTCAGGAATGTTACCACTAATTTTCAAATCCATTTCATATTGCAACATCTCACTGCCAAAGGTCCAACATTTCAAGTTTACCAACCATGCTGGCTGAATACAATTATTCCTTGACAAATGAAAACACTAAAATAGGCTAATTTGCAAATTTTAATATACTACATTCGTCTAAAATGCAGCTGGAAGAATAACTGTGGTCTGACCCCTGTGTGGCTGCAACTGACCAAAGATTACACCTCTGAACCACATGATTGGGGGTCAGTTGTCTCTGTTTAGCCACAAGGTAATGACAGTGTCACCACATAGGAATGTCGGGCTACTAATGTGTGTAGGCAATTACACTGGACTGCTTCATTCAACTATATAGTTCGCTCAGTACTTTGGTCTACTTTTGAGAAAGTGTACTAAAGGTGCGTACTTTGAGTACAGACCGGCAGTTTTCTCTTATGATGGCCAAACTGTCACCTGACAAATACAAAGTGGTAATTCAAAGTTTCATGTAGTGAGGCAGTCTGGTTTTATATGACATCGGTCTCAAGTATTGTCATGCACCAGCGTTTTCAGATCAACCCTAAGTATAGTTTTTAAAAGCCTCCTGAATTTTTGCAATGTAAATTTTTGCCTCAAAGAAATTACCACATTTTACAATGTCACAACCCCTTTTACAATGTCACAACCCCTCTTTCCCTGATCTCTTTTTAATCCATTTTCACCCGTAAGCTTGTTTACAACACCCCTGCCCCCACAGTGCTGATTTTGTCCATTTTAACCTTACCCTAGATATCTTATCCCTGAGATGCATTTAATATATGTTGCAGATTAAATTTCCTCTGTGCTTTATCTCTATCTAGGAACGTCTGAGGTCCTCTGTCTGTCCGTCTGAGGTCCTCTGTCTGTCCGTCTGAGGTCCTCTGTCTGTCCGTCTGAGGTCCTCTGTCTGTCCATCTGAGGTCCTCTGTCTGTCTGTCCGTCTGCAAAATCTGCCACACATAGGCGGTTGTTTCTTTTTATCAACAGGCCTGTTATTTTGCTGCTGGGTAACATAAATAAACATCATAATTAGGTGATACAGAAAAGTTTTTCTACAAAAAGGGAAGACATAGAATATGATTTAATGATTTAGACAAAGAGAGAGATCATTAGTTTTCTTGCCAGCTGTCCCCTACATGAATGGTTTTGGCGTGAACCCTGGTAAGTGTTGAGTGCAGGTTACTCAGTTACTAACTCTGTGTAATCATTCTCACTCCTTTTCTGCATGTTTTTTCTCCATATCTGTGTCAGTAAATTGACACTAAATGATACAGTCCAATATTCTCCTGCATCTTATTGGTTGATTGTCACTAAATGATGTCATCACTACAGGCCATTGTCACTTCATCACCTTGTCTGTCTACATGCCATTGTCACTTCATCACTTTGTCTATCTACAGGCCGTTGTCACTTCATCACCTTGTCTGTCTACAGGCCATTGTCATTTCATCACCTTGTCTGTCTACAGGCCATTGTCACTTCATCACCTTGTCTGTCTACAGACCATTGCCACTTCATCACTTTGTCTGTCTACAGGCCGTTGTAACTTCATCACCTTGTCTGTCTACAGGCCATTGTCATTTCATCACCTTGTCTGTCTACAGGCCGTTGTCACTTCATCACCTCGTCTGTCTACATGCCATTGTCATTTCATCACCTTGTCTGTCTACAAGCCATTGTCACTTCATCACCTTGTCTGTCTACATGCCATTGTCACTTCATCACCTTGTCTGTCTACATGCCATTGTCATTTCATCACCTTGTCTGTCTACAGGCCATTGTCATTTCATCACCTTGTCTGTCTATAGGCCATTGTCACTTCATCACCTTGTCTGTCTACAGGCCGTTGTCATTTCATCACCTTGTCTGTCTACAGGCCATTGTCACTTCATCACATCATATGTTGTATTCCTGTATGTCATTGTTGAAATGACACAATACATTATCATCCTACATGTCAATGTCACTAATTGACAATGTCCACTGTTGTCATCCATGTTGTTGTCCTGTATGTAATTGTCACCAAATGATACTTTTAGTTGTTGTCCTGTCACTTGAATGTCATTGTCAATTGTTGTCATGCATGTCATTGTCACTAAATGTCCCAGTCCACCATTGTGCCATTACAGCCGATGTCAGTCAGCAGCTCTGAGACTGTCCAGCCAGTGACCCGGGGCCTGATTAAGTCCGTCTGTAGGAACTGGTTCACAGTGGAGATCCAGCAGATGATGTAAGTGACTACCCTGTAGCCAGTGATAGTCCAGAGGAAAGTATCTAACAGGAAACACAATAATTACAATGTATGTAAGGAAAATATTTGTGTGATTTTGACATTTCTAGAGATTTCTGATTTGATAAAACAGAAACAAATATTTTAGTTCAGAAAGAAAACTTGACATAATTATATTACTTAGAAAAAATTGTGTTTGTCCAGAGAAATAAAAAATTACTTAAATTGACTATTTTATTAATGTGCTTTCTGGTAAAATATCTGATATATTGTTTCTTGTTATCTATTTTCTTTTTTCAGTTATTTTTCCAACAACCCCGGGCAGCATGTAAACACTGCTTTCTCTCTTGTGATATATTTTTTTTATTTAGCTGCTTCCCCCAGTACAACGTATACACTATTGTGACAATGTGACAGTCTGTTTAAATGTTGAAGCCTTTGACTATCCAAACATGACTTTTTTATTTATGGGGGTAAACCTGGTGCATCCACCCCCATACAATTTGGGCCGTGTATACTGTATGTTTTTGGATATTATTCATTACATACTGAAGGTGTGTCACCAAAAACAATCGACAGATCAGGTTTTTCGCTTGTTGAATACAGTATGTGGTCAGGTGAACTTATGCTATATACTTATACTGTAGACTGATACAACCAGGTGCTAAATCCTTCATTAGGCCTGGCTATCTATAAGGGGGCAACTCAAAATTACACAATCAACCAATATCATTTAACCCCAGACTCCCACATGAAACTTTAAATTACATTGACCTATGTATACAATGCTAGGCATACACATACTGACTTGATTGTAACAGAATGTTTTGATGTGTTCCTCTTTCATCATTTATATGAATTATGATCAGAAAATAAATTATTTTCTGAGATGGTGCTAAAGTGATATTAGATTATGTGTTTTGTATGAAAAATATACAAATCCATTAGTAGGCGGACAGCAGTAAACATCAATCCTTTAGTGCATTGTCCCTGACTGCCATTTTATCGTAGACGTGCGAGTCGGACTTGAGTTACTAATGTGTAGTTGCGCAATCCTACCTTCGCTTCAGTTAAGCCATTTTTTTGCAGTAATCAAGGATATTTAGATTCAGAGCTAACCCAATCGAGAGGTTTACAACCGTGATTTATTCAAATGTCCCCGCGCAATGGCGTTCTGAGAAAGGTTGCCTGTGAAGGTGTGACCACAGACTGATAGTCACCTGTGATCTACAGTTGTCACGGTTCGTCATGACATGGACCACAAAGTGTTACTGGCCAGTTTGTGGTTTCCTGTTTACGGTGCGGGTCTTTCAGCGTCCCGGCAACCCTACTGCGACAGTGGTCCCTGGCAGCTCCCCTGCCAGGGGGCCCCCCCAGGTTGCCGTATTCATGTGGCCACACACATTGCCAGAAATAATCAGAATTAATAACATTTAAATAAATGATGATCCCTTTATCTATGGCATCAGGTGGTCAGCGGAGATTCAAAATTGAAGTTGTTTTTGATCGTAATGTCCTGTCATTTTGATGATGTTTTGATGGTAAAGTCATGTCATTTTGATGTTCTTTTGATGGTAATGTCATGTATTTTAGTCCAATCCAATTAATCATAGTTACACTGATGGCAATTTGTCAAAAACAAATATTGAAGATTCCACCATGTGTCGATAATGCTGTTTCAGATATCCAACAGTATTAATAGTGTGACTTTTTTATTATGCTCAGGGTTTTTGTTCATTGTTTCCCAGGGGTCCCCGTTTCCTGGGGGCCCATTTCCCAGGACCTGTTGCCACAAAGCAGTAGTGCTAACTCAGGGTTCCACAGTTTTTAAAATATGCTACATTTTAAGGCCTCCAGTATGTAATGTAATCATGACATTTTAAAGGGAAATATTCCAGAAGTTGTCATGCTGAATAGTAGTGTAGGATTACGTTTTGGGGCATTCATCAGCCATAATAACAGCACACCAACTTTGCCGGCTGAATACAGTTACAAATAGTCAGGCAAATAAAATCATTGAAATCAGCTAACTTGCACATTTTTATGCACTGCGTGAAACACAGCTGGAAGTTTAACTGTGGTCTGAACCCTATTGTGGCTTCAGCTGATCATTAATTGACCACTGAACCACATGATTGAAGATCAGTTATCAACATGTAACATATCATTTATGATTCAGGCTTAATTCACCTTGCGTAATTAACTTGGAAAATTAAGCTCACCACTTAGTGAGATTGTTTTGGGATAGCTATTTCCAGGTCCTATGGAGGAAACCTACGTGTTGAATAAAAAGGCGTGTGATATACAGTTGGATATTTACTTGTTGTAAAATTTACAATCATACAACTTTAGAAATTTAAAGATACCATGTTTATGTCTCTGTTTCTGCTGTGTCATGCTGACCCAACTGGTAAATATGACACAAATAAGTGACTAACAAAAGAAACCGTCTCCCGCCCTCCTTTAATAGTGCAGTTGTTTTTGAGCTATGAATGACCCACACAAATAGTTCTTGTGCAAGCTGTTTACTCAGTCTTGGCTGTGTGTGCAGATGCCTGCACATTCCCCATTGTTACTGTTAGTCACGTAGTCCGGCTTGTCTGTGAGGCGGAAGTTACTGACGCTATCAAAAAGCTATCAATGCATGTTGTGGCATGATGGGTCAATTTACCCCTTTCATACTTCTTGCCTCAGGCTCTAGCAATCTGTGCTGGTAAAAATTAATAATCTGTAACTAGGATGGCAACAGCTAATTCTGCTGGATATCTCTGTCAAGTGTCATCGGTTTGGTCTCAGGTGACCGCATCGGATAGAGCGACTCCCGCTAAAAATATCTATGTCTGTGTGGCAGGTAACAGACAGTGTAGGCTTATTGCATTCCACAGGATATTTTGTCTACAAACATGTTCCTAAAATATGAGAATTAAAAGGTAAATGTACTTTCTTATATAGCACCGTATCCAGTCCTTGGATGCGTTTTACACTTTCTTATATAGCGCCGTATCCAGTCCTTGTATACGCTTTACACTTTCTTATATAGCGCCATATCCAGTCCTTGGATACGCTTTACACTTCAGTCCCTCGCAGACCTGTTCATTTCAACGACACCATTTCAACTTCTCTGGGAAGTATTCAGCCACACTGCAATTACTGCACGAAGATTATTCGTTCCGATATCCATCTCTGTCTGTAGCCAGGTACTCATTTATACAGCTGAGTGAACTGTGATAACGTGGGACGAACAAAATTGCCAAAGCTTCGAGATGGTAGCTAATGGATTCGAACCCGGGTTTTTTTTATTGAGAGGCCAACGTTCTAACCCCTACACTACCGCGCCCCACTTGAAGTCACAAGAAGGCTTGTATTAAGTCACAGTTTTGGGTGGGATAGACAAAAGAATAAATAATTGAAAAATATGCACTATTATGATTAAAAAATAATTCCTCGTTTAGTTATAAATTTGTGTAATGCTATAATGTAGCATGATTGTTAGCCTTCTCTGTAGCATTGTGCATGTTACTATGTACTATTGCCTGTGACCTTCTATATGGCAAATTGTGACCCATTAAGAGCCAACAGTTGATAATGTTGTTCTTCATCATTGAAATGTTTCGGTTCTAACTAAACCATTTTAACAATTTATGCACACACAGAGTTTTTCAGCTACGCAAAATAAGGATGCTAAATAAGGATGCTAAATTCCACATGAAATAACAAAGATTTTCCACACAGGATTTTCATTTAGATTTAAAATTGTCATTGAAAAGCTGCAAGGGTTCAAGTTCCTGTTTCCCAGGACCTGTGGCCACAAAGCAGCAGTGCTATCTCACAGTTTTGAAAATATGCAACATTTTAAGGCCAGTATGTTATGCAAACATGAGATTTTAAAGGGAAATAATCCAGAAATTGTCATGCTGAATAAAAAAAGGTAAAGTCATCCCCCAGGCATTACGCCTTAGGAAGCCATGAAGGCTTATATGGCCAGTGCTTAAACCTGGTTTCTGTAGTGCGAAGCAACTTAGAGTGCAGTTATACTGACTCTCCTGGACGGGACACTAGTCCATCGCAGGTACCTTCCAAACAGTGTTTGTACTCATTTGCAGCTGAGTAGACTGAGGCAAAGTAGGGTAAACGAAATTGCCTAAGCTTCGAAAACGAACCGTGCTGAATAAGATCCTTCAAAATGTTGGGAGTGTATGATTAAGTTTTGGGGCCTAAAAACAGTTCTTCCGTGTTTGGCTGGCATCTTTCAGATGTCTGCCAGTTCTGTATTTAAGTGTATTCATGTTGCTAGTGTTCATACAATGAGCAGGTAATATCTTCCATTCATTTGTTATCCTCTGTAAGAATAAGTACTATTTTATATTCAATGCTGGAAACATAATTTCAGATGGATTTCAAATGGCTGAGGACCTAAATGAGTAAATCATCTCAATGTTAACCAGGGAAGATATAAGTTTGCTACCAGTGCCAGTTACTTAATCTGAGGAGGTATATCGGATCACTTAGTGCAGTTAGTTGTGAAACCAAGAAAAGCCAAGAAAATCAAGGATAGTTAATTGGAGTTGATGTGATTCCACCATCTGCTTAGAAAACAGTAGAACAAATTTGAAAAACACTCACAAATTTTTTTACTAAAAGAAGGAACAGTCCCTGTAGAATGGAAAGAAACAAACATTAAACCGTTATTTAGCAGTTTCAAGAAATAGGTCAGACAATTATATACCAGTGAGTTTAACACCATTATTACAACCATTAATTAAAGACCTTGTTAACCATAAATTAATATATCCAGCTCAACATGGGTTACTAAAAACGTGATCATGTCTAACCAATCTTTTATGTTAAAAAAATATGGACATGGAAACATAAAAAAGAATATAAAGTTAGGGACAGTATTCTTGGTAGAACCGTAAGAGAAAGGGACTTCTAAAGGAGAAGCATTTAGTGTTGACATGAAAGTTTCACATTAATGTGGATTGGTAGTAATGCCCTTTGGACATTTTTTTTTATTAAAAACTGGACACATTACTTAGTGTGTCAAAGTAAGCAAAATTCATATTCTATTCTAATTGAGATATTAATAAATAAACAGGAATGCTTTCTAACAGCAATACAGAAATATCGTGCTTGTCATGTAGAAAATATGAAGTATCCTGACGTAATCTTAGATAGTAATCTAGCCTTCAGGTATTTCATACCACACAGGGTGAGGTGCTCATAATCTGTTGACAAGTGACACTGTCTCAAGCTGGTGACAGACAAGGTGGACATCAAAGAGAAGTCAATCAATCCTTTTGAAACATTCCAAACATCTCAGTGCAGAATCTAATTAACTCTGTTTACACCAACACGTACAATAACTGACCAGCCACATTTCAGCCAGCTTAGACATTCCAGTGGTCACTACTGTTTACTGTGTCTTTCAACTGACCACTGAGTGGACGAATAAACCACATGATTGGATATTAGCGAGTGACCCCCCCAGCTGAAGACGTTAGATTAGCATTAATTTCTCTAAGTCATAGTGTGTAGCTGCCATTAGCTGGTCAATGTGTGACCGGGTGCGTGGGCGGCAGGAAATAGGTAATCAAGGTATGACTAATAGCCCAGTAATGCTTGCAGTGGTCAGTTGGTGGAAGGAGCTGACCACAAATATGTACTATGTTACTACTTGCCGAGCTCTATAGAATGGGTTACTACTACAGCAATGTTGACTCATACAGTAGCACTAGAAGGAGAACATAGTGGCTCTTTGTAGCCATCATAATGTCACCACCATATTGTATGTTCGATACTGATGTTAAATTAACAGGTGCAGAAAGGTGTTTTTGTCAATTCACTTCTATAAAATATGACAGCTGAATAAGGTGTCTAATTAATTTTCTTCTGTGCAGAAAGGTTATCTTTATAAATAACTTGATTCATAAGACATCCTGTGAAACACTATTGACATCATATCCTTTGTGTTGAGATAAACACAGAGGTGCTGGTTAGACAGTGTAAGACAGTGTAAGATATGTTGTCTCGTATTAGACGGAAATAGTGAAACTAAGTAGTTCACTGCACTAGACAACTGTTGCACCATTAACAGAACCAGTGAACTTCCCTATGCAACAGGTGCACCACTCATTGATGACAAATATAGTGTCTTTTCTCAACTAATGTTTTCTTTGTCAAATTGACCAAACTAAGACCATCATCATTGGCAGTCAACTTGATGTTGAGTATGACAATTGTACAGGGGTGTACAAATGCATAATACATTTCTTCAGTATATCCCTTTTTTAACATTATAAATTATTGTATTTATCATGCTTTTCTGTACTCTCCTATGTTGGAAAATAACCATTAATATTATTATTGAATCAGTGCACTGCACTAGATCATGGTACACATCTCACTGGACATGTGCATTACACTAGAGCATGGTGCACCAATAATTGAACATGTGCACTGTACTTAGACCATGGTACACAACTCATTGGACATGTACACTGTAGTGGAACATGGTGCACCATTCATTTGACATATACACTGTACTTGGACAATGGTATACAACTCATTGGACATGTGCACTGCACTAGACCATGGTGCACCACTCATTGGACCCGTACACTGTACTTAGACCATGGTACACAACTCATTGGACATGTGCACTGCACTGGACCATGGTGCACCACTCATTTGACATGTACACTGTACCTAGACCATGGTACACAACTCATTGGACATGTGCACTGCACTGGACCATGGTGCACCACTCATTTGACATGTACACTGTACCTAGACCATGGTACACAACTCATTGGACATGTGCACTGCACTAGACCATCGTGCACCAATCATTGGACCCGTACACTGTACTTAGACCATGGTACACAACTCATTGAACATGTGTACTGCACTAGACCATGGTGCACCAATCATTGGGCATGCGCACTGCACTAAGCCATGGTGCACCACTCGTTTGACATGTACACTGTATTTAGACCATGGTACACAACTCATTGGATATGTGCACTGCACTAGACAATGGTGCACCAATCATGGGACATGTGTACTGCACTAGACCATGGTGCACCAATCATTGGACATGTGCACTGCACTAGACAATGGTGCACCAATCATTGGACATGTGCACTGCACTAGACCATGGTGCACCAATCATTGGACATGTGCACTGCACTAGACCATGGTGCACCAGTCATTGGACATGTGCACTGCACTAGACCATGGTGCACCAATCATTAGACATGTGCACTGCACTAGACAATGGTGCACCAGTCATTGGACATGTGCACTGCACTAGACCATGGTGCACCAGTCATTGGACATGTGCACTGCACTAGACCATGGTGCACCAGTCATTGGACATGTGCACTGCACTAGACCATGGTGCACCAGTCATTGGACATGTGCACTGCACTAGACCATGGTGCACCAGTCATTGGACATGTGCACTGCACTAGACCATGGTGCACCAGTCATTGGACATGTGCACTGCACTAGACCATGGTGCACCAATCATTGAATACGTGCACTGCACTAGACCATGGTGCACCAATCTTTGAACATGTGCACTGCACTAGACCATGGTGCACCAATCATTGAACACGTGCACTGCACTAGACCATGGTGCACCAATCATTGAACACGTGCACTGCACTAGACCATGGTGCACCAATCATTGAACACGTGCACTGCACTAGACCATGGTGCATCAATCATTGAACACGTGCACTGCACTAGACCATGGTGAACCAATCATTGAACACGTGTACTGCACTAGACCATGGTGCACCAATCATTGAACACGTGTACTGCACTAGACTAATGAATCTGTGCACTCTCCTAGACAGCCTAGTTCCTGTTTAGAATTATATGTAGGAGACTGAGAGTAGAACAATGAGCCCCAGGGTACCAGGTTGTTTAGAATTATATGTAGGAGACTGAGAGTAGAACAATGAGCCCCAGGGTACCAGGTTGTTCACCTAGTAAGGACGCTGATGTTGCACAAATTGGTTGCTATCTTGTGGTTTTCCAGTATCAGTTATAGATGTCTTCTAGGAAGTGTTGTTCGTCTTCTAGGAATTGTCCTGTCTGATGTCTGTCGTGGAACTGAATGATTAAATGGGCCTGACATGCCAGGTTGTACCCTCGACTTGCACTGCTCACAACTGCTATCTAGAGTTAGTGGGTTTGTTTTGAGTATTACGAGCCCCTCCCCTGATCAGAGCTGTGTGATCTTCTTAGAACTCTCATGCAATCTGTCCCTAGCAATAAGCTTGGTACAACATGTCCCGTGGCAGTGTTTCATGTGGGGCACTGGCCATAGGAGAAGGAATATCACTTTATATTTCTTAGAAGTCATAACCTACACCAAACGAATACCTACATCTGTGTGAGATCTGTGTGAATGTGTGTGTGTGTGTGTGTGTGTGTGTGTGTGTGTGTGTGTGTGTGTGTGTGTGTGTGTATGTGTTAACACGGATGTAGATGTGTTATATCACTATGTTAGTCAGTTGTAGTATGCAATTGTGGTTTCCCTAACCACCGTAACTTTGTAGACGTGACCTATAAATAACCTAATTACCACAGAGCCACACTGGTTGACATCTGTTGTAACAGTTGTGGTTTGTTCTTGGGTACATTTGACCAAGTCCTCAACAAGTTATTTGCAAGCACATTCAAAGAGTGTTAGATTCAAGTGTTTGTTCTTAAAATGTATAATCTTTAAAGATATCAGGTATTTAATATCAGTTAGTTGTTGCTCTCATATAAGTTGGGCATGGTGGCTCACTGCCAGACTGACAATTGAAGGAATCATGGTTCAAGTCCACCTGCGTTTTGAAACTTGGGCAATTTCGTCCACCCCGCTTGCCTGTGTCATTTGGAAGAGACACTTGGTCCCTTCTACCTGGTGCCTATGTCAGAGGAAGTAAAAGATCCCACACAGGGGGTAAATGTGTAACCTGTTGAGGACTCACTACCTGTGGAGAAGCAAGACTCTAAACCATGCTGTAGGACTTGCGACAACTGTAATTTCATTTACTAGATACAACTTGACTTATTTCTCTTGTCATGCACACACCTACCAAAACCAATATGTCCTTTTTTACTTGGTTTTGTGTTGTTTTCCTCTAACTTTGTCTCCTGACTCTACAATCTGTCATTGCTGCCTGACTGTAGGTGTTGATGATTTTTTTTATGGCTTTCTTAATTTTTTTACATTTCTTTGCTCTTGTGGTTTGGTTCTGACACAACAGGAATGTCTGTGGTCAGTGATCAATGCTGCTGGACAGGTTGTTTGTGTCATCTAATTCCCTGGTGCAGTTATGTCGTATGATATGTACTAAGAATGTCATGTAAGTATGTATATATATATATATATATATATATATATATATATATATATATATATATAAAGTATATATATATATAAAGTATATATATATATATTATATATATATATATATATAATATATATGTTTTATATATATATATATATATATATATATATATATATATATATATATATATATATATATATAAAGTATATATATATATATATATAAAGTATATATATATATATATATATATATATGTATTTAAATTATTGAACCTTTCGCAGGGTAGTTCATTTTCATGATCATACTGTTCTTTTTCAAGTTTTATTAACCGGTATAGACTTTTGCCTTATCAAGATGGCTTCATCAGCACTAATGATGATGATGTCCTGGTAGGATGATGTCATCATAGATGTGTGGAAGTTCGTAGTTCATCTCGGTTGATTGCAGCCTCTATCTTCCATATCCAGATCTCTTCTTTCACATGTCTTCTTCTGTGGAACTCCCTCCCAGTGTATTAGATGGTTCTCGGTGATTGTGTGGTCTGTGATGGCGAACTTGTTGGTGGTGGATTGCAACCGCTTCTTTCCATTCCTTGTGTATTGATCTCATGCGCTCTCCACATCTTTCATGTGTTCTTCTAGTCTGGTCTTAAACTCCCTGTATCCCCTGTATTGGCTGTACCAGAACTCTTACACAAACATTGGTACACTGGTTCATCCTGTTCTTCTGGCACTACTTTGTCCTTTGGGTGTATCAACAGGCTTCTGAGGGTTGTGTGGGATGCATGGCTGTGGCTGCCCCACACTTCATTAGTACCCTCCTAAGTACCCTCCTAATCAACCCTCCTGAGACACCTTCAACATATGGGACGACAACCTGGTTTCTGTAGTTCTTGTCCTTTTTTCTTGTCTGTCATCTTGCTCTTCTTGCTACCTTTTTCAAGGTAGATAATCTACGATGATGTCTTTCTACCAGGACAATGACATTTTATGATATATATATATATATATATATATATATATATATATTCTAATTTGTTTAAATATGTATATATATATATAAATATATATATATATATATATATATATATATATATATATATATACATATTTAAACAAATTTGTTTACCTACCTACCTACCTACCTACATACCTAGATACATACATACATACATACATACATACATACATACATACATACATACATACATACATACATACATACATACATACATACATACATTTGTATTTCACGAGGGGAACTTTGAGACTATGACACACATCTTAGCCTTATGCTGTTTGTATAGCCACTGTATAGCTACTGTACAGCCACTGTACAGCCACTGTACAGCCACCCAGCCATGTTTGTCTGACACCACATACTCAGCAGCAGGATGGACACTGTCTAGAAACAGGGACACACCTGTCTCAAATGACCAGGGACTTACCTCTGTCAGACGACATGGCTAGCTTGTTGAACACTTGTCAGTGATGAACATGTCCTGGGATGTCCAGGGAGCGGGAGATGAGAGGCAGAGATGACCGGCAGCGTGGTAGATGCCCTGCAACGAGATGGCTCTATCAATACGAATGATGCAAGATGCAGCTTCTTGAACAGAGCATGCTAAGTGTGGTCAACCACAGGCTGGTGCTCGTGTAGAAGGACAAAACAACATGGCTGTTGTGTGTAGCAAGGAGCAAGACAGTTGCTGTTTGTCTTCTTGCAGTCAGATACTGTGATGGCCACCACGGCAGTGACTCATGCCTGTGGTTTGTGGTAGCCATGATAGGAGCTGATGAACTGTTGTCTAGCTAACTTTCACTCTACTACATGTTGGCCACACCTTAGATACAACTCCCAGACTGACCCAGACTAACCCCTCTCACATACTTGTCATCAGCTTCTCTCCTTTTTCCTCGGCCCTCTCTACTCCCCTCTGGCCCTGATCTTTATCCTGGCTCTTTCAAACTACTCCGTGTTTGAAGCAACCAATGAACACTGGGCACGAGAGAAACCACAGACAGAGCATTCATTTGCTTGGAGCAACCACAAGTCAGCTGACAGATGGTGTGGATGGTCTGTTACAGGAAGGAGATGTGTCGGAAGGAGATGTGTCATTCTCTGAATGTCCTGTCTCTGCTTTCCTCTTGGCCAACTTCTCCACAAGTAGCTAACCTTCACTGCTTTGGAAGATTTATACAAGTAGTTTATTTGGTCAATGCTTGGAGTGGAAGATCTGCACCAATAGTTTACTTGGTCAATACTTGGTCAAAATGGAAGATCTGCACCAGTAGTTTACTTTGTCAATACATGGAATGGAAGATCTGCACCAGTAGCTTACTTTATATCAACACATGGAATGGAAGATCTGCACGAGTAGTTTACTTGGTAAATTTTTTTTATGAAAGATCTGCACCAGTAGTACTTGGTAAATTTTTTGAATGAAAGATCTGCATCAGTAGTTTACTTGATCAGTACTTGTTAATTGTCCAAGAATTAGACACGTCGCAGTGCAAGAGTCAGATATGTAAACCAATTTGTGGCTACAGTTGTCTCAGTGCAATTGGAGCTGGGTCCAATTTGACTGACAGTCAGCAGCAATAGTAGTGGCCAGTCTGCTACTGAGAACAGGTGCACCTGTCGGGACCTTTCATCAAAGCTCAAATTGGGAATGGCGTGAGTCAAGATCTAGGTCAGAGGTGTCTAGACACATCACTCATCTAAACACAAACATAATTTAGCTTCTTCGCATTGTTATGTCACACGGTGTCGCCCAATCAACTGGGGCACAAATCGCTCATATAAACCTACCTTTAGGATCACCTCTAGTATTGTTTGCCTCGTTTCACCATGAACATGTTGAACCCCACAAAAAAGAAGTAATTCATTGGTATATGTTATATACTACAAATGGCATTATCCCAATTTATTTTAACCATAACATTTTATTTATTTTGTCAATAATATTATTATATTATAGTATAGCAAACAAACTAAAATAAATATTCAGCAAATAATTGTTGTTTGTTTTTCTTTAGAAAGGTAATGGTAATTGTAGGTCTTCAAAGTGCCTAATGTGAGTTATTCAATTGAAGCCCACTGGTGAAACGTTAAAATTTCAAAACGGTCAAGTTATATTAACCAATTTTTGTTTATTAAAACACATTTGGTGGTAAAGATGTTGGAATAGATATAACTTATTCTGTGTAGTATGATTTTACAATAAAACTATCAGACTTTGTACCCTTGATCTGAACAGTTATGGTATGTTACTCAACTCCCAAGTTTAAACACTGTCTAAGAAACCTTGTCAAAGAAAACAGCACCACCTGGTGAGTCCTGCAGAAACTATTATTCTGTCAAGTCAAAATGGGTCAGCCTTTCACTGGACCGGTCAGCCCCACCCTGGGTACCCTGTATAGACATATTGGATAAACATGGATAGGGTAAACAGTTCAACACCCTGTAGAACAGACTAACCCTGCACTGGACAGGATGATATTGTCATTTGTCAACAATTTAGTCATTTTGTGGAAATAATAATTTGTTTATGTAAAATAATATCTTGTGGTCTGTTTTGTCTGATACATTATGGGTACCAGGGTACATCAAAGGCAATAATGAGTCAGAATTGATGCCTGGACTTCCCCTGTAACCAGTAGTAGGATTTTGTTATCACACACTTGTGGTTTAAGGGACCATTTCATATCCCTGACACTTTGATCATTTACATGCACCAAACTGCAATTTCTATAATGTAGTTTATTTGACAAATTAATTACAGTCGCCACTTGTTGTCCTCAGTTGGATGGCTGGTGATTTAAAATATAAATATTATCTGTCACTCGATGATTTTAGAGAGAAAACAATGAGGATGCTAGTGGGTAGACATGTGATGAACATTTTCATTAAGCTGTACTTATATAAATATTATTCCTTTGATCATAAGTGATTAGTTGGGTAGGTCACAATGGTTGTATGTTATGATATGGTTACACGCCTTGGAAAATATAAAGTATGATCACAATTCTCGCTTGTAGTTTAACTGATTCCAATTAAATTAATTAAATTCATAACTGAACCCTAAGACTATTTTAGTAAAAAATTATATGATTTCATTGACAACTTTCAACTTAAGCAACTAGATTAATAAAAAACACATCTCTCAAATGCGTCACAAAGCATTTAGAATGATTATGCAATAAACATTTGAGATTTGTTATACCAACTTTTAATATGGGTGCTGCATAAGTTTGGACATGTTTGTGGAAAATGTGAAGCATCTGTAGATTACTTGGTAAAATATACAAAGATTGGAATATCTGCAGTACAAGTAGTTTACTTGGTCATTAGATAGATTGCAAACTAGGCAGAATTAGCAGCTTGGTTACTTACTGAGTCCACTGTATGTGGAATGGAAATCTGTATCTGTAAATTATTTGGTCAGAACAATTTTGTTCAATAACTTGTTATTGTGTACTCAAGTGTAGGTTACACACTGAGTTCTGAGCTAGGATTTGAATTGGAATTGATGCCTGGATATCCTGATGAACCAATGGTTATACTTTAATTATTATCACCCCTGGATGTTTAATATACCTGACATTTTGAACACATACATCAGACTGCAGCTTCAGTATATTGGCTAAATGTAGTTTATTTGAAAAATCACACGTGTTGTCCTTTACAACAATTAAAGTGTTTTGGAAAATGTCAATTGTGATCACAGTTCTCACTTGTAGCATAGCTGATTATAAAGTTAATTAAAATCATAATTTAACCCTATGACTATTTATAGTAAATATAATGATCTCATTTAATTGACAAGATAAGCAGCTAGATTAACTAAACACTTCTCTGAAATGAATCATAAAACATTTAGAATGATTATGCAACAAACATTTGAGACAGTCATTTTCTGACAATACCTTGCCACATTTTTATGCAAGTGTACCAGTTTTTGATACAGGTATTGCATAAGGACATGTTTGTGGCTTGGCTGATGCTGTTGACAGTAATAATTACTTTTGGCAATACAGGGCCTGTACATGTTTTACTGGTTACTATGTTGTGCAACATGCCAGCATGGTTACTTTTTGTTAAGATTAATAATTAGTTTTGGCAGTAACTATTTAACTGATTGGTAAATTGCACAATATGCTGGCTGGTTTGAATATTGTTAAAATTTATAATTGTTGGCAGTGTATGCTTTACTATTTGGTAAGTTGTGCCACCTGCCAGAAGAGTTGAGTATTGCTAAAATTAATTTTAAAAAATGTTTAGCAAATGTTGATGATAAATAAAAGGAAAAAAACATATAAGTCTTTGCTATTTTGCAACCACTTACTATTTCTGTCCACTGTCATTAGATTGCCAGGTGCAGACTTCTGCCACGGAGCAGGTAGCCAGCACTAGGGAGGGCAGAGAGTGCACTGTGGAGGCAGGTCACTGCACTGCCATGCACCGTGGTGCAGTTGACATAAATAATGTTGATGTGACAGATTCTGATGAACCGACAGTCGTAACATGAGAGGTTCCTTTTTTGTCCGGTGCAAATACATGAAGTCTACAGCTTCAACAGAAGCAGCACCACAAATCATGGATTGGATGGATATGAAAATTGCACCTGAATGCTCCGTTCTTACTGTGTGCTTGTTCTTACTTGGTGACCAGCTGGGAAACTGAAGAGGGACCGTTTTATAAAACCAACTAATTTTACTAGTTTTATTAATTTTTACATTGTAATTTATTGTACATTATGGTAGGCCTGTATTTATTATGTTTTCATGCACTATTTCATTATGAATTAAAACTAGATTTTATGGTTTTGCATAATTATTGTTTGTATGGTTTTATTAATTTTTTTAAATTAATTATGTCATAATTACCATGTATGCCTAAGAGCAGTCGATTGATCTGGTGCTCTACAAGTACTTTTATTATTAGTAGTATTATTATAACAGACCATTTCATTAAACTAATTAATAAGATACAAAAACCAAATGATTAGTGTCTGAGAAAACTAATTAATTAGGGATCATCTATAAAAAATTCTGTAATAATAATAGATCATCTGAAAAACCTGGAGGTAAGGGATGATGTAAAAACATCAATGTATATCACTATGCAAAAAAAATGCCATTTAACCTCCGACCCTCCCCTGCTACATTACACTTTGAATTACATTGACCTCTGTGCAACTTCATATTCACTCTTCAGCAGTCACAATGCAAGACTGCCTGCATACGCACGAACAGTGTTTTTTTGGAAAATACATTGATGTAGAATGCTGAGCAAAATAGCTGCTAACCTTCCCCTTGTCTCCCCAATAGAACCAATAGCTGCTAACCTTCCCCTTGTCTCCCCATTAGAACCAATAGCTGCTAACCTTCCCCTTGTCTCCCCCATAGAACCAATAGCTGCTAACCTTCCCTTGTCTCCCCCATAGAACCAATCGCTGCTAACCTTCCCCTTGTCTCCCTCATAGAACCAATAGCTGCTAACCTTCCCTTGTCTCCCTCATAGAACCAATAGCTGCTAACGTTCCCCTTGTCTCCCTCATAGAACCAATAGCTGCTAACCTTCCCCTTGTCTCCCCATTAGAACCAGTAGCTGCTAACCTTCCCCTTGTCTCCCCCATAGAACCAATCGCTGCTAACCTTCCCCTTGTCTCCCTCATAGAACCAATAGCTGCTAACCTTCCCTTGTCTCCCCCATAGAACCAATAGCTGCTAACGTTCCCCTTGTCTCCCCCATAAAACCAATCGCTGCTAACCTTCCCCTTGTCTCCCTCATAGAACCAATAGCTGCTAACCTTCCCCTTGTCTCCCCATTAGAACCAATAGCTGCTAACCTTCCCCTTGTCTCCCCAATAGAACCAATAGCTGCTAACCTTCCCCTTGTCTCCCCATTAGAACCAATAGCTGCTAACCTTCCCCTTGTCTCCCCCAAAGAACCAATAGCTGCTAACCTTCCCCTTGTTAACCTTCCCCTTGTCTCCCCCATAGAACCAATAGCTGCTAACCTTCCCTTGTCTCCCCCATAGAACCAATTGCTGCTAACCTTCCCCTTGTCTCCCTCATAGAACCAATAGCTGCTAACGCTTCCCTTGTCTCCCTCATAGAACCTATAGCTGCTAACGTTCCCCTTGTCTCCCTCATAGAACCAATAGCTGCTAACCTTCCCCTTGTCTCCCCATTAGAACCAATAGCTGCTAACCTTCCCCTTGTCTCCCCCATAGAACCAATCGCTGCTAACCTTCCCCTTGTCTCCCTCATAGAACCAATAGCTGCTAACCTTCCCTTGTCTCCCCCATAGAACCAATAGCTGCTAATGTTCCCCTTGTCTCCCCCATAGAACCAATCGCTGCTAACCTTCCCCTTGTCTCCCTCATAGAACCAATAGCTGCTAACCTTCCCCTTGTCTCCCCATTAGAACCAATAGCTGCTAACCTTCCCCTTGTCTCCCCCATAGAACCAATCGCTGCTAACCTTCCCCTTGTCTCCCTCATAGAACCAATAGCTGCTAACCTTCCCTTGTCTCCCCCATAGAACCAATAGCTGCTAACGTTCCCCTTGTCTCCCTCATAGAACCAATAGCTGCTAACCTTCCCTTGTCTCCCCCATAGAACCAATAGCTGCTAACGTTCCCCTTGTCTCCCCTATAGAACCAATAGCTGCTAACCTTCCCCTTGTCTCCCCCATAGAACCAATCGCTGCTAACCTTCCCCTTGTCTCCCTCATAGAACCAATAGCTGCTAACCTTCCCGTGTCTCCCCCATAGAACCAATAGCTGCTAACCTTCCCCTTGTCTCCCTCATAGAACCAATAGCTGCTAACCTTCCCCTTGTCTCCCTCATAGAACCAATAGCTGCTAACCGTCCCCTTGTCTCCCCCATAGAACCAATAGCTGCTAACCTTCCCCTTGTCTCCCCATTAGAACCAATAGCTGCTAACCTTCCCCTTGTCTCCCCCATAGAACCATGTGGTATAGTGTCAAACATCAACATTTTGAAATGTATGGGTCTGGGACCTTATGAGAAAGCAAACTGATAGTAATGGATCATCTCACAAAACCAATATATAATATTCCAAATGAGAAAAACAATTAACAAGGGATCATCTTAGAAACCCTCAAAATGTTTAACCATCTAAAAAAATAACTAACATGGGACCATCTCACAAAACTTACTAATAAGTAAACATATCATGACACTAACAGGTCAGTCTCCAACTAACAAAAATATAATAAGATGCCATCTGGGAAAACTTATGATAACAGACCATCTGTGAAAAATAAGATATAAGAGACCGTAATTTCGGGAACGCAAAGATGTATGAGACCATTATTATGAGAAAACTGACCACCTTATGAAAACCATAAAATAAGGCACCAATTCACAAAGCACTATCTGATCAAATGACTGATAATGGACTGATAAACCATCTGAAAAGAGACAATCTGAGAAAGCCAACAGATGAAAGACCATCTGGAAGCCAGCTGACAGGGGACCATCTGGAAAACTAACTGAGACTGGACCATGTGGAAACCAACTGACAAGGTACCACCTGGAAACCAACTGACATAGGACCATCTGGAAACCAACTGACAAGGGACCATCTGGAAACCAACTGACATAGGACCATCTGGAAACCAACTGACATAGGACCATGTGGAAACCAACTGACAAGGAACTATCTGGAAACCAACTGACATGGGACCATCTGGAACCAACTGACACGGACCATCTGGAAACCAACTGACATAGGACCATCTGGAAACCAACTGACATAGGACCATCTGGAAACCAACTGACATAGGACCATCTGGAAACCAACTGACACGGACCATCTGGAAACCAACTGACAAAGGGCCATCAACTGAAACAAATAGCTGAATGTAGATTGTTTTGTTTATTTGAGAGAGCAGCTCTCAGTGGAAATGAGAGGAGTGGCCCTGGAACTATCTGGAACATAGCGTTTTGTAACACCACTGATGTCCTGTCACGACATTGCCATGGCGACCTGCTCTGGTTCCTGGAAGTCGTCAGGTGAAAGAGAATCACACAGGTGAAAGACCTTCTGGGGTTACGGTCTAACAGAGCACAGATTACACTAATATTCCAGGAAGAGGATTCCAGTAAGCTATACTGGTGTGGTAGCATCTCCCAATAGACGCATTTCCTTTCGTCATATTCTGATTACTCTCTATCTGAGGCTCTGGCTCGGGTTGTCAACTCGATGTGAGTGTTGTCATTTCATACGAACTACCCTTTTTCAATACAAGATTTTTTAAAGAAATATAGCCATATTCCATATTCCATATTTTTATTTATACAGATTTGTGAAAAATCGCTTAGCATATTTCTGATGAAACCTAGCAGATTTTTTTTATGTAGGTATATTTTTTAACCTGATAGATGGCGATAGTCAATCTGCACTGGAAGGTTTCTGAAACTATCAGAATCAAAATGCCAAAAGCTAACCAATCAACGAAAATTAGTATAACGATTTATACAGAATTTTAAGTCAAAAATACTGATTTCTACCCAAAGAAAATGACACGTCTAATGACGTAGTTGACACTAGACCTTGATTTGACGTCATGACACTAGACATTGATACAGCGTGCTGGTCCAATGATCGCCTCAGGAAATTATAATTAGCCAGATTGGTTAAGGACACCATGTCAATGCACCAGTGACGTCAATTGTGTGTTGCACTGACAAGGCTATTTCCTTCTTCCTGTAGATTGACTGACCACCCAAACAAGCTTATATGTGGTCTTGGTGGACATTGTCCATGTCTGGCTGGACTCTCAAAACACAAGGCCCAACGTGGGCATCATAGTCAGTTATTGTGTTTAATGCAATGCTTTGTATGCGTTAGACCACATTTTCCAGTTTTAACTATTGCATTGTGGGAGATGGAACTATGAGGTCTTGGATGAAACATGTTAAGCCTAGTAAAAAAAAAAATAGTTTCTCATCCAGACATTTTTTTTTAAAGAAGAGGCTAGCCCTTAGTATTTACTATTTATGGATTTTTTACTATTAGTTTCAAAGCTGTCCGCCGTGTCTTAGATGCTCACTCTGGATGATTTAAAGATAGTAGTTTTTTCAATGCAATGTGGAACATACCAGTGTCAATGATGTATATTTTCCTATTAGCAAATACACTACTTTTTAGTGGGAATGGCAGATGAATAGAAACATTTACGTCAAATGAATATGGCACGTACACATTACACCAGAAGACTATACTTAAATTGTCTAGAAACAAATAAGAAGCAAACACAGTGTTGAACGTATTTATGAATGTTATGTGTAGGTTTGGTTGTAGGAGTGGACGAACTGTCAGTGGAATTGATGAAAGCAAACAGACGAGTGGAAATCAAGTGGCTGACGAGGCTGTTTAATGTGTGATTCACAACAGGAGAGATAACCGCACAGTGGCAAAGAGGAGTGATTGTGCCGATATGGAAGGGGAAAGGGGACATCCATGACCCAGGGAGATACAGAGGCATCACATTACTGAGCCAAGCCATGAAATTGATGGAAAGGATACTGGATGCTAGGGTGAGGCATATAGTGGAGAGCAAAATCGGAGAGAATCAGAGAGGATGGAGGAAGTAAAAGAGGATAGTGCAAGCAGGAGCAGCAGCATAGAGGAGAGTGGATGGCCTTATGTGGGACAGAAAACTAAAGAAACAACTAAAAAGAAAAGTGTTGGAAGCCTGCATGGTACCAGCCTGTATATACGGGTTGGGGACACTGGCACTGACAGAGAGACAGGAGAAGATACAGATAGCAGAAAAAATCTGGGTCCGAAGAATATGCAAACTAACCCAAGAAGATAGAAGGAAGATGAAGGAATTGAGAGAAGAGATCGGCATAAAACACCTAAAGATGAAAGTAGCCGGAAGCAGAATGAGATGGGCAGAACATGTGCAAAGAATGAGCGAAGACAGACTGTCAAAAAGAACACGGAAAGCAGAAGAGGGTGGCAGAAGAGGGTGGCAGAAGAGGGTGGCGGAAGGAGAAGAGGAAGACCAAAACTGTAATGGAAAGACTGTGTCAAATGATATCTTGAAAGGGCAGGTACGAACGGCCAAGAGTTGAAGACCATCGCAGAAGACAGAGGGAGATGGAGAGAGTTAACAACGAAAGTGGAAGAAGCTACCAAGTGACTTGGACCCCACCCCGCAAGGGAGCAAGGGGAAGAAGATGGGTAGATTTGGTCATGGGTTCATTAGTTTGTATCACAGGCATACAACTGAATGGCATTTATTCTGATTGAGACTGGAATTATGTATTAGAGTATCTAAAGCAAGGGGTTATTATTCTTATTTTAAACTCTGTAGAATGCGCATACAGACTATCCCTACACCCTGTATGATGCATAAGTAGAACTGAGAGTCTAACAGTACTCCGGGCGACAAATTTTGGACAGAAATTTCTTCACAAAACTTAAAAAACTGTTTTAAATAATCTTTTTTTCAATAGTAAATAATAAAAAAGGAGGCGGCAGCAAAAAAGGAAGCGGGCGGGGACGAGAAACTAGTTTCTTTTTTACTAGGCCTTAACAGATTTAGCTTCATCATAGTAAACTTTTTTTATATATTTTATTAGATGAAACAAATAATATGTTTCAGTTATTATTTTGGCCACGAAATGAAAGAGGTGTATAATTAGTGGTTGACCTAATCTTTATAAATAATATAATCTTTATAAATAGGTACTAATTCCATTTATCTTAATATATAATTATGAATAGCATTATTGCAATAATTGCCACATAGCTTAATGCTTCCTGAAGAGTTGGTGTTCAAAGGAAGATGTCTCCCAGGGAGATTGTTCTAAAGGTCAATATAAGCACTACTTAAGACGGTGCCTTTACCTTTAGTCTTATTTAAAGCACTGTGGTTAGCGTTGTTATAGCGTTGCATCCAAGTTCCCGTAACCAAACGAGTACATTGACTAGAAAAAAGAGAATGCATTTCTTTCTAAATGTGAAAAAGACAATTATATGTCCTGGATGAATGCTTGGTGCAAACCTATATGAAATTATTGATTTACAAAAATGAAAGGAGTACCGATCAGGTATCTTTCCCAGAATGCTGCAGCAACAGAGAGCGCATGAAGGCCACGTGTACGCGTGCGGGCTGTGACCCACTGCTGCTGTTCTGCACCTTGTCATGTTGGTTTTAATAAGACTTGATGTTCTAATCTGTGAAATGAGACCCGGACATCAGCTGCGCCGTGGGGTGGCCGTGATTGCTCAGTTCTCTCACTTGATGATCTTGCACTGTTGACTCCCACCTGAGCCATTCCGTGCAGTGGTGGGTTGGACAAGAAAGATGGCATTTCACGTGGGAGACTGTCACCGAACATCTCAGACGTGTCATGAATTATTCACTCGCACCGTGTCAACCCAGCAGGCACATTGCGGTCAACTGATGGGTTCTGTTGTCCACACCTCGGCGCTGACCACAGCCGGACAGAGTGTCATACAACCGACAGCACCGGCAGCGACCCAACCTAATATGCGAGGTCACTGATGTTGTGTTAATGTGCTATTTCATAAAATTCCGTCAATGTGAAGATCATGTTTAGCGAGAGTGCCATCCGAAGTCACAGGCTCCAGATGACAAGTTGACAAGGAAGCCGTTTTTTTTGGCTTATCGAGAGTCCTAGAGAGCCCTTACCAGATATCTGTCAATTCCATTAATTTTTCATCATCTGTGAGACTGAATACATTCTCATATCCATCCTACAGTGTTCCTTAACTGGTGCTTCTTTGGGCCCCTGGTTCTACCACTTCCTTTCAGTTTGAAGAAAATATTTCTCTCTTCATAACCATTAAATATTTTTAAAGACTAATATTGTCAAACCACATTCTATTAGGCATCTTTCATAAGTAAGGTCTCTCAGTTCTGAAATCAGCTTAGCTGTTCTTCCTTGTGGTCTTTCTAGCTTATATATGTCCTTCTTACAATATGGCCTCCATCAAGCTCCGTGCTTGTATGCAATATTCCAAATGAGACGTATCTAATGGTCATTAAAGAGAGGTTGGTACCAAAATGGTGAATACACAAATAAAATACATATAAACATAATTTATGTATGTATGTATATATGTATGTATGTACGTATATGTATGTATGTATGCATATAAAGATATATATAAATATATATATGTGGTTGGTTGGTTGACACAACAGAATAAGACTGGAAAAACTTATATCATATCATATATCAAGATCATTCTTCGGCATGTGTGGTTCATTTCTCTTTTCCTCTTCTCATCCCTTTCTGAACAGTCAAATCACATAAAGTCAGTTAGCAGAGAAAATAGAACAGAGATGAAACACTGATATCCTAGACAGGCAGATATCAGATGATATTACATAAACTCTGTCGATGACTGAATGGTGATGATGATGATAAAAATACAATTAAAAATCAGAGTTGCATATATTTAGGATGGCCAGAGAATATAATTCATCTTTTTAATTATGCTTACTGTCTCTGACAAACATACATTAATTGTGAATAAGACACACATATATATTATATATACCTATATATATACATGTAAATGTGCGTGCGTGCATGCATGTCTTATTCACAATTACCGTATGTTTGTCAGAGACAGTAATTATAATTAAAAAGATGAATTATTTGCCAAAAATCCATCATACATATATACAACTCTGATTTTTAATTGCATTTTATCATCACCATTCAGCCATTGATTGAGTTTATGTAATATCATCTGGTGTCTGCCTCGGATATCAGTGTCTCATTTCTGTTCTATTTTCTCTGCTAACTGACTTTATGTCATCTACATAATGATCTGTGATTGGACTGTTCAGAAAGGCATCAGAAGAGGAAAAGAGAAATGAACCACACATGCCGAAGAATGATCTTGATATATGATATGATATAAGTTTTTTCCAGTCTTATTCTGTTGTGTCAACCAACCAACCATGTATGTATGTATGTATGTATGTATGTATGTATGTATGTATGTATGTATATATATGTATATATATGTATGTATATATATATGTATATATATGTATATATATGTGTATATATATATATATATATATATATATATATATATATGCATATATATATATATATATGCATGCATACATTCATTCATACATACATGTATACATACATACTGATCACATCACTGTAAATACAAAACTAATGCAAAATTTAGTCTATCTAATAAAATTAATTAACAGGAATAAATATCAACAAACACCAGTACTCAGCAAGAAGAACATTTAACCACATTTAAAGCTATATTAAATAAAATAAAAAAATTATTAACTGGCTTACATTTATTATTTTACAGTAGTATTACAATCATGGAGTTTTACCTATTCATTTATGGCTGAGATCAAGCAAGAGCCAACGTAGCTTTCCAGTCTAAGCCATCTTTAAAGGCATGATGGAAGGTAAACGAAGACGAGGAAGACCGCAACGAAGATGGAGGGACAACATAAAGGAGTGGATGAAGTTAGGGTGGAATGGACTAAACCTGAAAGATCGTGTCGAGTGGGACAGCATGTACAATGAGTGACATATTCTGCAAAAGCGGCGTAAATGTTTAGAGAGAGGCACCAAACCAGGACATTTACAATGAAGAAAAGAAGAACTGCTCTATTATTTGCTGAATGTTAGACTAATACAGTGTGATATATCACAGGTCGTGACACGCAAACGGAAGTAACACGCCTACATCTGTTACCTTAATCCACACGTCACTGTCAGTTTTTCTCAGGTAGCCTTAATATGACCTACTGTAAAACCACACCAGTTCCTTTCACATTGGTTCACAACAGGTTCTGATGTCACAGCTGATCAAAGGATCAGTTGCTGACTGCTGAAATTGACTGGGTGTCAGTCTGGTATGATCTCCACAATCTTTGGTGTCATGGCATCCTTGTTAATGAGACATGTATTAATGTCACGTTATCTGCCTACTTTGTCGTCACACCCCACTGTGTTTTGTTCTCAATGCAACAAACGTTTTACTGTCATACCTGACTGTGAATAAGACTGGTAGTTCCTTTATTACAAACAGAAAGTTGGTTGTTACATCATAGTGATATTCTGTTATCATGTTGGAAATACATTTTCACATTTCTGTCGAATATCATATCATATCAGAGTGCTACTCCTATTATATTAATATTTTTTTCTTATATATTACATTGATTCTTTCTGTCTTACTGATTCATTAAAGGTCCCTCCTCAAATCAAATTTTGTGCTAGTCTCATTTCAAATTCATTTTGCAAAATATCAGACCTACCTAGCATCCACTGCAACATGCTCGTTTCTGCAATTTTTTTACGTAGCTTTTTGTGAAATCATCAGACAAACTATTAAATTACTTAATGTTTGTTTAAGCATTAATTGAAGTGAAATGGAAATGCTGAAAACTCCCTTGGTGAAATTTTTTAACTTTGTCTTGTGATCGGCCAGAGGGTGGAAGTCGCATCCATATTCAGCATTGGCCCACAAGGTGTATGCCATTTTGGATATTCAGTGTTTTGAGCCTTACATGATCTAATGACTAAAATCAATTCTTTCGATGATTTGAACAAAAATACAATTTTTTTTTTATTTGACTGCTGGAGTTACTTAAACTGTTCACACACTACATATTTGGATGTCAATGAACTGGATTCATGATAGGCTAAATCAGTTGAGGATGGAGTTTTAAGTCAGATTGACCATGTTGGACTGAATTTTTATTCTTGTCATGGACAAACTTGCAAGAGTTACAGTTGGCATCTGGGGGAAACAGTGTTACAATTTCAGAATGACAACTGTCTCAGGCTGTCCAGCTTAGGTTTGTTAAAACTTTCATGGTTACTTTGTACAGATTGTACTGCCCTTTAACAAAATAAGTAAAAAATTAACTGTCGGTGGACAAACTATTCTTAGGGGTGGTTGCACCTGTTCTCAGAGTCCAAACAAACATACTGCATTATGTATTGGTGGGGGATGTTTGGTCGTCACTTCGTTTCATGGGACAAATAAATCCCAGCAGCAGTGGTGCCACCTAACAAGTGAAACTGGTATTAACGGGGAATTTAATGCACATTGACACTTGTGGATATGAGAACCAGGCAGCATGGTGGGTAATGTCTTGGTAGTCGTGTCACGTCAGTTGAATCGGAATCTGCATTTCTAGTGCTTTGTGTTTTTGCTTCAAAATACTTTAGTTTAAATAAAGTTTTAATAATTTGATGAGTAACTATTGAAGCCCCTTGCTATGTTTTATAACTTTTATTCATGGTTGCATGCCGTAAAACGACCACGTGATCAGTGTGTGATGTCACAGTGAAAGCCCTTATTTAGCTATGGATGGATATGGATATGAGGCCTACAGTTATGGGTTGTGCTTTTTAATTGGCAATATGTGTGCAATCTTATGTCTTATGTGATGTCACAATGAAAGCCCTTATTTAACAAGATTTAACAAGATTTGCCATTCAAGCCAAAGGCCCAGATGGCAAGTGGACAAGGAAGCCATTGGCTTATCGAGAGTCCAACAATGTTCATCTACTTATAACCCGCCCTCCTGAGATATGTGTCAACCTTAAACATATTCACGCTGCTAACAGTTACACAATCTGTAGACAATTTGTTCCATTCATTTATTGTCCTCTGTGAGAACGAGTGCTTCCTGATGTCCAATCTACATTGATCCTTTACTAATTTTACCTCATGTCCTCTAGTTCTGCTATCCTTCTTGAGTGAGAAAAACATATTTCTATCAATATTTTCATACCCATTCAATATCTTAAAAACTTCAATCTGATCTCCTCTTAACCTCCTTGTCTCTAGAGTTGTTAAACCACATTCTTTCAGGCGTTCTTCATAACTAAGGTCTCTCAGTTCTGGAATCATTTTAGTTGCTCTCCTTTGTATGCGTTCAAGCGTTATTTAGGTATGGATATGAGGCCTACAGTTATGGGTTGTGCTTTTTAATTGGCAATATGTGTGCAATCTTATGTCTTATGTGATGTCACAGTGAAAGCCCTTATTTAGCTATGGATATGAGGCCTGCAGTTACGGGTTGTGCTTTTTAATTGGCAATATGTGTGCAATCTTGTCTTATGTGATGTCACAGTGAAAGCCCTTATTTAGCTATGGATATGAGGCCTGCAGTTACGGGTTGTGCTTTTTAATTGGCAATATGTGTGCAATCTTATGTCTCATGCCACATATAGGGGTGGGGGATGGTCTGAATCAATACTAAACACTATGCATTTTTTGTGGACCTTATGAACTGGTGAGACTACCCCTTAGAGGATATATGCAATGGAATTTTGTGCCAATCTAAAAATCTAAGTTGTTTGGAAATCAAACATCTGTTCTCTGTGTTTCAAAATGAGTATGTCAACCAAAAAGTCAGGTTTGATATTTTACATTTAACAATGACTGATTATTTATTTTTTATATAATTGATTCTAAAATGATTGACTGGAAGGGACTTTCAATCAGGTTTTGTTGTACACTGTACATAGAAATATAGGTCGAATATTAGCTCATTTAGACCGTCCAAAAGTTTATGAAAGATATTCCTCTTCCTGTACAAAACTGAAAAATGTTGACCCAATCACATCAAGTAAAATGTTTCTCTAGAGACACCACAGGGAACCTGCATGTACACCAGTGCTGCCCCCTGTGGGCTTACAGAGACAACAAGACTGGTCACTGTGTGTGTTGTGTCTTTCAGGCATGGCTTTGGTGACTGTCACAAGCCCCTGGCCGACTCAGCCGCCCTCATTGAGGACATTGTGCACCAACAGATGTGCCTCATGGTGAGTGTCACATTGTCACCTCACTCAAACCCTCAGGGACAACAATTCAGGGGTTTTCCTCCTCCCACTTCCCATCTCAGCCCCGAACTATGTCCCTCTCCACCTTCTCCCTCGGGATGACTCCCACTTGTGTATCCCACAGGTCTCCCTTGTGTGCCAAACAGATTGTAGAACCATTGTACATGTAGAGCTAGTGTATCTGAAGGGCCAGTGTGTAACCACTGTATGTGACTGGTGTGTATCTATAGAGCCAGTGTGTCTGTGACTGGTGTGTATCTATAGAGTCAGTGTATCTGAAGGGCCAGTGTGTCTGTGACTGGTGTGTATCTATAGAGTCAGTGTATATGTAGAGCCAGTGTGTCTATGACTGGTGTGTATCTATAGAGTCAGTGTATCTGTAGAGCCAGTGTGTCTGTGACTGGTGTGTATCTATAGAGTCAGTGTATATGTAGAGCCAGTGTGTCTATGACTGGTGTGTATCTATAGAGTCAGTGTATCTGTAGAGCCAGTGTGTATGTGACTGGTGTGTATCTATAGAGCCAGTGTATCTGAAGGGCCAGTGTTTATGTGACTGGTGTGTATCTATAGAGTCAGTGTATCTGTAGAGCCAGTGTGTCTGTGACTGGTGTGTATCTATAGAGTCAGTGTATCTGAAGGGCCAGTGTGTCTATGACTGGTGTGTATTTATAGAGCCAATGGATCCATAGGGCCAGTGTGTCTATGACTGGTGTGTATTTATAGAGCCAGTGGATCCATAGGGCCAGTGTGTCTATGACTGGTGTGTATTTATAGAGCCAGTGGATCTATAGGGCCAGTGTGTCTATGATTAATGTTCATTTGTGTAAAGTTAAGGTAGGTAGAACAAGGTAGAACAAAAACTGTGCAATGTATTAATATTGATAATTTCTACATAATATTATTAACATGAAATTAATTGATGCTCATATACTGCATAATAACACAATAATGGCATATACTTACAACAATTGGTTACATTCTTTAACCAAAGAAGGCTTGGGTTATAAATGCATGAAAGTTTATGACTAATATTTGTCAGTAGTATTTATAATCCTTCTTTTTCTGTTGTAGTTAGAGCGAGCAGAGGATGTGGCCAAGTTAAGGTGTGCCCGATTCCTTGGCCTGGAAGACTTCCTCTTCCTATTGAGGAAGGATAAGGTTTGTTTAATGACCTCAATTTCTCATTATATATAATAATAATAGTTTATTTCATACAATCTAGCAGTGTGTCCATAGTAAAAAATAAATAGACATTATATATATATATATATATATATATATATATATATATATATATATATATATATATATATATATATAATTATATATATATATACATATGTATATATATATATATATATATATATATATATCATATACATATATATCTATATATAGATACGCACTAGTCACAAACACACTGGTTCTTCATTTACACTGACTCTATAGATACACACCAGTCACGGGCACACTGGCCCTTCAGATACTCTGGCTCTATAGATACACACCAGTCACGGGCACACTGGCCCTTCAGATACACTGGCTCTATAGATACACACCAGTCACGGGCACACTGGCCCTTCAGATACATAGATGTATGTATGTACATATATTTAACAAGATTGCCATCCCAAACAACAAGTTCCAGATGGCAAGTGGACAAGGAAGCCATTGGCTTATCAAGAGTCCAACAATTTTCTCATCTATGTGTAGCCCGCCCAATTCTATTTTTACACATATTCACACTACTAGCATTAACACAATCATTTGGCAGTTTGTTCCATTCATTTATCGCCCTCTGTGAGAAAGAGTACTTTCTCATGTCCAACCTACACTGCTCCTTAACTAATGCTGCTTTGTGTCCTCTGGTTCTACTGCCTTCTTTAAGTTTGAAGAACATATTCCTGTCAACATCTTCATAACCATTCACTATTTTAAACACTTCTATTTGGTCTCCTCTTAGTCTCCTGGTCTGTAGTGTTGTCAAACCACATTGTAATAAGCGACTTTCATAACTAAGGTCTCTTAATTCTGGAATTATTTTAGTTGCTCTTCATTGTATTCTTTCTAGCTTGTCTATATCCTTTTTACTATACGGCCTCCATGCTTGAATACAATATTCCAAATGTGGTCTAACTATTGTTTTGTACAGGGGTACAATTAGCTGTTTCTCCTTATACATGAAAGTTATCCTGATTAGCCCTAGAATTTGATTTCCTTTCGAAGCAGCAATCTGACATTGCTCTGAAACTTTCATGTCAGCACTAAATGTTACACCTAAGTCCTTTTCTTGTGTGGTTCTACCTAGTACAGCATCCCCCATTTTATATTCTTCATCCATGTTTCCATGTCCTATGTGTATACATTTACACTTCCCAAAATTTAATAACAAAACAGTTTTCCAGTTTGAAATCTCACCATCTACTATTACTCTCTGTCTTCTGTGTGTAAGCCACTTTTCTATCCAGTTGATTACATCATTACCTTTGCCATGGGCTTTTAGTTTAAGTAACACTCATTGATATTGCACTTTATCGAAAGCTTTCTGAAAATCTAAGTAGACAATATCCACTGGTGACCCTGTCATCTACCCACTTTGTAATGTCTTCAAAAAAAACATAAGTTAGACATGACCTTGCTTTTAGGAACCCATGTTGAGATGTATTTATTAATTTATGTTTAACAAAGAATTCCACCATGTGGTCTCTAATTAATGTTTCGAGTAATTTACATACAAGTGATGTTAAACTCACTGGTCTGTAATTTTCTGGCTTGTTCCTCGATCCCTTCTATACATGTATGTATGTATGTATGTATGTATGTATGTATGTATGTATGTATGTATATATATATATATACACACACACACAGCTTCAGATATAATTTATTCAGATCCATAGCAAACAAAACATACAATATGTATGTATGTATGTATGTATATATATATATATACACACACACACAGCTTCAGATATAATTTATTCAGATCCATAGCAAACAAAACATACAATACAAACTCAACATACATTAACATAATATAAAAATGTTATAACAATATATAAAAAAAATAGAATAAGACAATGTCCATAGAGTATAATTATATAGTATCAAAGTATAAATCAAAATAAAAGTATAAATTAGTATTTAGTCAATTATAACTAACTATTATCTGATAACTACTATAGACCTGGGAGACCCCTATTAAGACCAAATAGATCACTGTCATAGGGGCCACCCTCAGGTAAATTATTTAATACAAAAGATTTGAATCATTAAATGTTATGAGAGAAAAAATACAAAATTATAAACATGTTGTTCAGACAGTAATAACTACAATGGACTATTTATAATGTGCTGTATTAAAACCAGGAGAATTATATTAATTTTCCTGTAATTGGTGACATATATAAAAGTTAGGTAAAAAATATTATTTTTGATAAAATACTAAGGTAATAAACCTTTACATAATGGATAAAGCCATATAAACTATGTGTATCTATTTGCTTTTTATCAGATCAGAAGATCTATTTACTAAAATTGTATTCAATGAATTTAATCCAAATGCATAAAGTTGATTATGGATAACCTTTTCAATTATTTTGGAAATTACTGACAGGAGTGATGGCAAGTGGACAAGGAAGCCATTGGCTTATCGAGAGTCCAACATTTTAATCTATGTGTAATCCACCCTCCTGAGATATGTGTCAACCTTGCTTTTAAACATATTCACACTGCTGTCTGGCCCTTGTTTTGTCACCATTAATATCGGTACCTCAATGACCTCTGTGGTACGCATTTGTCTTTTATTACATTTGTCATGTTTTTGTTAATCCCAAATAATATTGTTCATTTCAGTACTTATATGTACTATTCTCATTTTCATACATAGGTAGTTTATGGTGATTCGCAGCACAACATACACGATGATTCTATATTGTATCTTAAATGTTATATGTATAATCGGTTTTAATTGCATATTTCTTAACCAGAATTCCATATCCAAATATTGGATGATGATGAATCATTTATTTATTTTTAAGGAGGTACTAACCGCAATTCTTTATTTAATATTATTACAGTTAAATGAAACAGTTGATGAGGATTGTCAACCAATACGTCATTCCCGTATTATTAACTTGATAATTTTAAGTTACTAGCAGAAAGACACAACGAACATTTTAATATACTAAGCACAAATATAGAATCAATCAATGCTAAACAGTGAAATAGAAGCCTTCCTGGAAGAAATTAACCTAATAAACTTTAAATTTAGATTAATATGTTTTCAGGAATGCTGGCTTCCCGAAAATGATGATATGTGTCATTTACAACTTGAGGGATATCAATGCATTAAACAAGGCAAATCATGTAGTAATAAAGGTGGACTGGTCATGTATTTAAGCAAAACATTTCAGTACAAAGTAATTTTGTCTCTTAATCAGTATGACAATTGGGAAGGTCAATTTATTAAAGTAACTGGTGGTGGGCTTTCAAAAGATATAATAATTGGTAACATTTACAGGCCCCCTAGAGACCTTAAAGAAAATTATAAACAATTCCTTTCCGAATTCACACCTATCATTTCGTCATTTGACAGAACAAACTCAGATGTTATTAGTGCAGGAGACTTCAACATAAACCTGTTGAAAATAAACGAAAAAGAAGTATTTGGGACATTTTTTTATACTTTAAAGTCATAGCTTTTACCCCCACATCACACTCCTAGTATGCTCTACAAAAAAATAATGGAACCCTAATTGATAGCTTCTTTTGTAAACTAACTAAATCTACAATGACGCCTAAATCAGGTATTTTAACTAAACAATTATCAGACCACCAACCATACTTCACTTTTCTAAATACAGTTTCCCACACTGAACCTTTACTAAGATATATAACAATTAGCATACAGAACTCTGATTCAATATCTGATTTTATACAGGAGGTTTTCTCATCAAATTTTTACAACAACCTTGACCAATCTCTTAATGCAAACCCTAATTTAAACTATGATATCCTACATGACGTAATGAAATGTGCAGAAAATAAACATATGCCATATAAAACAGTTAAATTAAAAAAAAGTACAAACACAAGAAATCCACTTGGATTACGTTAGGTCTGCTCAAATCCATTTGATACAGAGATAAATTATATAGCGCACTAAAAATTACCATCCTTAAAAAAAGCATACATACAGCTAAATGCATGTATTATGAATCTTGTTTTAACAAATAAAAAAATAACATTAGAAAAACATGGGAAATAATTAATGGTATTCTTTCTACAACATACAGAAAGAAAATGTTCCCCAATTTTTTTATTTATAGCGAAAATATCATGGCAGATAAAACAGCAATTGCAAAGAAATTTAGTCAACCAAATACAAAATTCCACAAATAAAACTACCTTAATGGACAACTTAACAATGTATTTAATTTTCAACTTTTTAATGAAGAAACAATATCTAAAACAATAGATGATATGCACCAAAAAGCAAGTTGCAATGTATTTAATTTAAAGCAAGTTGCAATGTATTTAATTTTCAACTTTTTAATGAAGAAACAATATCTAAAACAATAGATGATATGCACCAAAAAGCAAGTTGCAGATTTAACGGTATTTTTTCACGTCTTCTAAAGTCAGTTAAACCTGTTTTGACAAAATCTTTAACTTTAATCACAAGCCAAATATTAACTACGGTTATCTTCCCCGACAAACTGAAAACTGCCAAAGTAATACCAATTTATAAAAAAAAGGTGACAAAACCCTATTCTGCAACTACAGACTAATATCAGTCTTACCTGCAATTTCAAAAGTAATTAAAACAATTATTTACAACCAGTAGATTCTTTCTTAAACAGACACAAACTAATGTACAATAACCAATATGGATTTAGAAAGGAACATTCTACGGAATTTGCCGCTCTAGAATTAATTGAAAGGATATTGACACATATGGATAATAAGGAAATACCTATAAATATTTAGAAAGGAACATTCTATGGAATTTGGCGCTCTAGAATTAATTGGTAGGATATTGACACTTATAGATAATAAGGAAAAACCTATCAATATTTACTCGGACCTGTCAAAAGCCTTTGACACTTTGGATTACTCAATATTAATAGATAAGTTAGAGTTTTATGGTCTAAAAGGAGTAGCTTTAGATCTATTCAAAAATTATTTAACAAATAGAAAACAGACAAACAAATAGAAATTGAAGAAGCCCAATCAGATATGCTTAATATCTCCACAGGCATACATAAAGAATCAATTCTAGGCCCTTTCTTCTTTATAATTTACATAAATGACTGCCCAATCTAGTCCAAAATTCAACTTTATTATTACACAACCCTTTCAAATACCCTAGATTCTTTTGTATAGTATAAAAAAAATTAAAATGTAGAATTCTTAATCAGCACAGAACTGGACAAAATTAATGAGTGGCTTAAATTAAACAAATTATCTCTAAATGAAAATAAATCCAAATATATGATCTTCAAAACAAGTAGAAGAAACAGTTTGATAAACCCACTAAATATAAAAATAGATAATACAAATATTGATAGAGTAGATGAGTTAAATTTCCTAGGGATAAGTTTTAACAAACAATTAAACTGGTAAAGCCACATCGACAAACATTTCAAATAGGTGCTCCAGAAGTATAGGTATCCTAAATAAACTTAAACGATTGTTACCTCTTAATATAAAGATTATGTTGTATAACACTCTGATGTTGTCACATCTAAACTATGGCTTAACAGCCTGGGGCTTAGATGTGATAGAATTAAAAAACTTCAAAAGAAAGCTGTCTGAATTATATGTTTAAGCAAATATAATGCTCATACCGATCCACTGTTCAAAAGTCTTAATTACTTAATTAAAGAACTAAAATTATATATATTATATAAATTTCAAACAATAAACTACCTGTCTACCTACAAAACTTACCATTTGAGCAAAACAATAGTGTTCCCAACTTTAATACACGTGGTCAATACAATATACATACGATCAGGGTATACCACAAGTTTGCTAAACAAAGTCTCAGGTACAGTTTGCCACATACTATAGATAATGCACCTGATTTATTAAAAGATAAGATCACCACTCACAGTTTACATGGTTTCACAAATTATACCAAACTTTATTATCTGAATACATATATTGAACAATGTGCAATCCAATATGCCAACATGACTGACTATGTCTCCGTTCCTCCTCCTAATTTGATATATTTTAGCTGTTTAAAAGATATTTTGTCAACTCCGCTACTAGTTTTCAGGGGGAAACCATCTGTTATTTGTATTATTGTGTCTTCATCAATTTCTGTAAATATGAACACGATACTTGAGTTCCTTTTCAAGTAATAATTAAACAAATTTATCACTATCATTTCTAATTTTGCATGCTAAAAATGGGCCTATATTTGTGAAAAATGTGTTGAAATAATTTGCTATTTTCATTTTATCAGTTATAACTGTTTCACCTTCTCTAAAAGAATGTTTTGAAATTTTCTTTTCAGTTTTGGATAAGATTTCCTATATTGTTTTCCATGTTTTCCTTGTATCGTTTTTTTATTTATTAAAGATATGTGTGTAATGCATCTGCTTTGATGGTCGGATACTGCTTTTCAAAATGTTGTTTTAAGATGTTAAGTTAATTTTGAGTGTAACGTATTCTGGCAAGTTATGGTATGTCATTTTTAGTTTTATTCATAGCATATCCCTGGTTTTAATAGATCTAATAATGCCCTGAGTTATCCATGTAGACTTTTTATGTTTGTATTTATTATATTTAACTAATGTACAAGGAATGTGTTTGAACCAATAGTTGACTTAATTAGTTTGCAGAACAGGTTATCGATAGAGTACCATTTGACATTGAGAATCGAGTGGGTAATGTGATTTTCGGAAAGAAACTGCGCTCAGTTACGGTATCAAAGAAATCACTAAATATTTCATTTTCATTTGTTTTGAGTAGATTTATGTTAAAATCCCCAGCTATTATTACCTTTTTTATTACTGCTATGAAATAAAGCTAGTAAAGTAGCAAATTCATCAGTAAATTGTCTGTAATCTACATTAAGATATCTTGGTGGCGTATAGATGTGACCAATTATAACATATTTATTTAAGCCACCTCCTGTCACCACAAACTGTCCTTCCCAGTGTTCCTGGGATACATTGTACTTGATTAATTTATATTTTACATTCTTATGGATGTACATTATTAGACCTCCCTTTGTACTACAAGTCTTCCCTTGTGCAATACGGTTGTATCCATCTAATTCAATCAGTGATGTGTCTTCATGTTCATATAACCAACTTTCTTGTAAACAGATAATGCTAAAATTTAAGTTGATAGATTGTAACTCAAAAACAAAAGCTTCCAATTCACTAAATTTAGCATTAATCAATTGTATGTTTGTGCTCATTATGCCTAAGCAATTCCTTTTACACTTTAATAGTGAATTTAGCTTTTCAGAATCATAGTATGATGATTCTTTTAGAATATTTTTGATGAAGTGGATTGTTTTTCTCTTCGTATAAATGTGGCATGGGTCTCATTTAGTTTATTTGAGGGCCACAATGATGGCACAAAATTAATTAGTCAAGAGCCATATTTTATTGTTTTGTATTTAAGATAAACTAAGTTAAGTAAGAATAACTGAAACATCCATTTAACTTTGTAACAGAATACCTGGTTAATAGAAATTTCTATATAAGAAAATATGCGACATTATGAACACTTTGTAATTAAACGTTTTGTTTAAGGCATCCAAGATGCATGTTTTGAATAATCTGAAGAACAAATATAAAAATTACATAAAAAAAGAAGAGAAAAAAATGTGATGGAGTATGTTTTCTCCAGATAGTAAAAAAGATGAGATGAGGTGAGGATTTCACATCTATACATTAATCTCAAAAAACGAGAAACCCACTTTAACAAACATTAGTGTAATAATGACTAACAAATGTACATGGATTTTATGTTCACAAAAAAAGTTAAAAACAAAGACTAATAAATATGCACTGTTCTTTTTCTCACTTTTTGTTTCTTCTTCATTTTGAGATTGATTTTTAAGCACATATTCATTATTTTAAAAGTTAACATTTCAGCACAAATAGTCCAAAACATTGAAGGAACACAAGAAAGAAGAAAGAAAAAACCAGTGCGCCTTGATTTGCAGCCAATGTACTGACTAATAAATTAATATTATGTTAACCCAAAAAATGCCTTGATTTAAGCAAATAATAATGATAATAATAATAGTAATGTTTTATTTCAGGCAAGAGCCCATAATATTATAAATACATACAGGTAAAAAAAAAACATACATATACACACATGATGAACAATAGAGGTACATGTAGTGAGAAAAATATATATATAAATATACATACATGACGTGTAGTAAAAATATATATAAGATAAGTCAGGATAAAAAAATATATTTGTATAAAAGTACAAACATCATGAATTAAAAGCATACAATTGATCAATCCAGTGTTTAATCAATGGACTTCGATAATAAATAAAAGTGTGAAGATAATTCACAAAAAGTATATTGTCGGATTTTTCCAACCGGCATAAAAGGCTAAAAATTTATGAGCGAATACGTTCATTAAAGGATTTAACATAATTAGTAGCGAACATATGGCTTGCACTACAGTGGGGTGACAGGTTGTGTATAATTCTAAAACTGTTGTTATAAGCGACAGTAATACCTTTCAGACTCTGTTTTTTAAAATGACACCAAAGACTTGAGGTGTACATTGAACCACAGTATGAATTAAATAAAGTTGTTTTAATGGAACTGTTGCATAAGTAAAATTTTCTGGCTAAAGCATTTGCCTGAGCATAGATACATCTTTTCTGCCTGGCAATATCGTCATCATCAGTAAGATTATTGTTTATAATATGGCCAAGGTATTTACATTTCTCATTGTAAGGTAGTGAGTGTATGGTTAATGATAACAACAGGATGAATATTTTTCTTGTCCCTAGGTTTGTTATCAATAACCATTCAGAAAGATTTGTTTGAATGTTCACAACCAATATTCAAAAGGAAAACACTTCCCTTTTGCAGCAGATGTACTGACGACTACAACAGTCCTTTGTGGACACATAGGTGTCGAGCATAGTTTGTTTAGATCATTGAGATTGAGGATTTCATTAATGCAATTTGTGGCGATCATAGTTTATTTAGTTCGTCAAGATTTCATGAATGTGATTTGCGAGGTCTTTCACAATGATACGTCCATTAAAAGTCCAACAGTCTCTTAGTTTCTTCTTCAGAGTTCTTGTCTCGTATGCTACGCATGCTCATTGTGCCATTCAGTCTTCAGGAAGATCTTGTTGGTAGCTGTAAGGTTGGTAGGTCTTCAAACCTTTCTTGGCTACAAACAATCTGTCTCTAGTGATGTCCATATCAAATCTTATCTGATTATTGGTCGGTTGGCTCCATCTTCTTGCCGACCTAATCTGTGACACCTCACTAGTTTTGTTTACCCAAGAATATATCGTCTGTTAGTACTTCCAACATTTTGGTTAAGATTTGGTCATCTTCCTCGAAGCTTGGTTTCCTGGCTTTAGGCATGGCCAGTTTACATCCTAGTTTTGAGAGGATTGCTGTTTTGTCTTTGGCCTGTTAATTGAGGTTAAATCTACTTACGCATTGCCGCACCCTGTCCCAGTCAATACAGACCCGCAGACAATACAGCTCCTTGCTGCACCTTTGGTCAGTGCAGCATCTTCGCTTGCCTCGCTTCAGTGAGCATTAAGCAGGTGATATAATAGGCATTAAGCATACATGAGCAGGTTTCATGTTTTCAACTTCTCACTTCCTCACCATTCAGACCTCCACGTCTACATCATACAAGTTGAAACCAATACACCATAAGGAGGAGTCTACAAAGTCTGTGGTTTATCCGATGGAACAGGTACACCATGACATTGACCCGCAGAAAGCTTCCTCATGCAGGAGACGCATGTCACATGTCACATATATATATATATATATATATATATATACACACACACTAGATACACTATATATATATATATACTATATATATATATATACACTCTCTATATATATACACTATATACATATACACTATATATATATATATATATATATATATATATATATATATATATATATATATATATATATATATATATATATATATATATATACATATACACACACACTATAATATATATATATATATATATATATATATATATATATATATATATATATATATATATCCTGTAGTGTAGATTGGATATCAGGAAGTACTTGTTCTCATAGAGGACAATAAATTAATGGAACAAACTGTCTACGAATTGTGTAACTGCTAGCAGTGTGAATATGTGGACACATATCTCAGGAGGACTCTCGTTGGACTCTCAATAAGCCAATGGCTTCTTTGTCCACTTGCCATCTGGCCCTTAGGCTTGGATGTCAAATCTTGTTAAATAAATAATTATATATATATATATATATATATATATATATATACATATACATATACATACATATATACATACATACATACATACATACATACATACATACATACATACATACATACATACTATTGGTATTATGTAAATGAAATTACTTACTGGCAGCCTTTGGAACAATTTCAAGACTTGGCCATGGCTAAGTATATCGTAGTTAATTCATCCTGCCCTTTGGGAAAGAGTTGATTCCATCATCTTCATAAGAATCGATCTACACATTATGATCTGTGTTGCACCTGGCCAAAACATTAGTTTCTGCATATTCCATTAGACTATTGATTTTCCCTCACAAAAAAACTGTTCCAGTAAGCAGATTAGACAGACTCGAATGGCCAATGTTCCCGGCTCACGCCACCAACTGTAGACAGCCACATCAACATACATCACGGTGAATGTCCCCATTGTTACGTAGCAAGACACCAAGCTCTCGGGACAGCACTTCACGTGTGAGGTCCAGTGGAAGGGAAGGGTACTGGGGAGGGGAGGAGAGGGTGTAAGAAAGGAAAGTACATGGAACATTTATTATGTCCTAGTTGTCTGGCTAGACATTTGGTCCTCTGACAGGTCATTTGAACTACTGACCACTCACACCACTGTCTGGTCATTCACACCACTGTGTAGCCATTCACACCAGTGTCTAGCCATTCACACCACTGTCTAACCACTGACACCACTCCCTCACTTTTCACAGCACTGAGTGACCACACACTACTGACTGATCACCCACACCACTCACTGACGACTCACATCACTGACCGACCATTCACACCACTGTCTGACCACTCACAAACTGAACAACCACTCACTGACCATGCATACCATTGACTGACCACTGTTTGACTATTCACACCATTGACTGGCCACCCACACAATTGCCTGACCACTCACACCTTTGAGTGACCACCCACATGACTGACCACCCACCTGACTGTCGGGCCACTGCGTCCACTCACTGATGACCTGACTGTCTCAGTCAGACATATGAAGTGAGCGATGTCAGAAACTGCAGCCGGCTGCACATTGACTGCGTGCTCGGTTTACCCTAGTGTCGGCATCGTGCTTGTCACTTGGTGACACAGTTTTCTAGCCAACGTCTTGCGCATGTGTGCCACTGCAACATGTGTCAACCTGCCAACTGAACAACGACAAAAATGTGTGTGGATTATCGAGACACAATTCTGTGAATCCGGGTTGCGTTCTCCGGTCAGAAAAGGCGAAAAAGTGCACAAATGGCACTTGAATTAAAGTAGTTGTCGTTTGCAGGAAAATTCACATTTGTTGATTTGCATACTGCTAACGTGACAGTTTTCAGTCACTTTGAACATTTTGATTTAAAAATTTGTGTCACTCTTGTTGTCTGTGTCATGGGTGGTATTCGGTGACACAATTCCCTAGCCATTGTCTCGTGCATGCTCAATGTCAACTGAGCTGCACCAGAAATATGGGTCAAATATCAAGACATTCTTCAGTCACAAAAGGTGACTTTTTGCATCCTGAAGCTGCTGGAAATGGGTGTAATTCGATTAAGAAGTGTATTCGTTGATCTGGTTACTGTTACAACATATGAAGACAATTTATTTTTTGACATGTCTTGACAAACTTGGAGAAGGTTTATTGCAAATTCTTTAGACAGTGGACTGTCCCAGTCTTCTGTTTGGTGCAGTGAGGTTGTGTGTATGAAACTCCTTTACACACCTTGTAGTAAGGAGAAATCCATAGTTACCATCAAAAGTCATTTTGTAACATTACAGTATCTAACCACTGACCATCTCCAATTTAAAAAAAAACATTTTGTAGTGTACAACCAGTAGGCTATGAGCTCCTATTTTAGACTCGTAGGTTGAAAGGCGGTTTTTGAGGTATAGGTCACTGCAATTTGGCATGACCTTGTGTACCAGCTGGTACATGAGGTCATGTACCAGCTGGTACATGAGGTCATGTACCAGCTGGTGTTCTTTGTAATGTCTCCGAATAAGGTAGATAGTGTAAAGTGAATAATTTACTTAAAGAAAGTACTGTAAAGAGAATAATAAGTTTTCTTTTGATGTGATCTATGACCTGACCTCTCTAAGGAAACATCGCACTATTTGTTCAAAACCTTCACCACATAAATCTATGCTACTGTGACCCCAAATGTTATGTTCGGTGTACAACTGTAAAACAACGTTATATAGACACTTCAGTGTGGAATAATTTGTTAACTTTTCATACAACCTGTCAGTTGTGATACACAGTATAGCTTTCAGGCTGTCGAAGAGATGAAATAAAGCACTAAGTCATATATTAATTATATTAATTAATATATCTCTGCATCAACTCTTTGGAGGAGCTCGAGTTAAAAGTCACATCTATGGAAAACTTAAAGTTTATTAACTTTAGCGTGTAGATTAATGTGTTCATTTATCCAGGAGTTACTCAGTGACATATTAGTCACCTCAATCACAGCTGGACAGAGGTAATGTTGTCTTAAAAACAGCTGAGATGTCAGGTCCAGGACTCAGGTCAGATCTAATTTCTATGACCTGTATCTCAAAAACCATTTGATCACAGATGTAACATTTTAGTTCAAAGTTCACAGATGATCGAAAAGAGATTAGTTTCACATGGAATGACCAACACAAATGGAAGAATTGGACAGTAGGCAAGGTGTTGGTGCTGCCATCTGGTATGCAAGAAGTCAACCCTATGTTGCAGGTGAAACTGCGAAGGTTGGTCCGTCACATGGAACTGAAGGACTTCAAAGCTGCCACCTTCAAGGGTGCTGGGATAGAGGAGGATGACAACAGTGACACAGGTGAGTCAGTGACACTGGTGACACAAGGGAGGAGGATGGTGGTGACACAAAGGAGGATAATGTTGGTGACACAAGGGAGGATGACGGTGGTGACAAAAGGGAGGAGGATGGTGGTGACACAAAGGAGGATAATGTTGGTGACACAAGGGGGGATGATGGTGGTGACACAAGGGAGGAGGATGGTGGTGACACAAAGGAGGATAAAGTTGGTGACACAAGGGAGGATGACGGTGGTGACACAAGGGAGGATGATGGTGGTGACACAATGGAGGAGGATGGTGGTGACACAAAGGAGGATAATGTTGGTGACACAAGGGAGGATGACGGTGGTGACACAAGGGAGGATGACAGTGGTGATAAAAGGGAGGAGGATGGTGGTGACACAAAGGAGAAGGATGGTGGTGACACAAGGGAGGAGGATGGTGGTGACACAAAGGAGGATAACATTGGTGACACAAGGGAGGATGACAGTGGTGACAGAAGGGTGGATGGCAGTGGTGACACAACTAAAGATGATGGTGGTGATACAGGTGAGTCAGTGACAGTGGTGACACAATGGAGGATGATGGTGGTGTCACAAGGGAGGATGATGGTGGTGACACAATAGAGGATGACAGTGGTGAAACAAGGAGGATGGCAGTGGTGATACAAGGGAGGATGATGGCGGTGACACACAGGAGGATGATGGTGGTGACACAAGGGAGGATGAAGGTGGTGAAACAAGGAAGGACGGCAATGGTGACACAATGGCGGATGGCAGCTGCCACCTTCAAGGGTGCTGGGGTAGCAGAGGATGACAACGGTGACACATGTGAGTTAAAGACAGTGGTGACCCAAGGGAGGATGATGGTGATGACACAAGGGAGGATAATGGTGGTTACACAAGGGAGGATGACAGTGGTGACACAAGGGAGGATGTCAGTGGTGATGCAAGGGAGGACGCCAGTAGTGACACAAGGGAGGATGACTGTTGTGAACACAGGTGAATCAGTGACAGTGGTGACACAAGGGAGGACGCCAGTAGTGACACAAGGGAGGATGACTGTTGTGACACAGGTGAGTCAGTGACAGTGGTGACACAATGGAGGATGACGGTGGTGACGCAAGGGAGGAGGATGGTGGTGACACAATGGAGGATGACGGTGGTGACACAGGTGAGTCAGTGACAGTGGTGACACAAGGTGGCAACAAAGTTGAGAGTGATGACACATGCAAATGTAAATGAGATGTGTGGATTATTCTGTTTTTAACTTACAGTGTAATTTTTTTATATCAATATTTTTTTTAATAATGACATTTTGTAAATATGTTGATGTTTGGGTCAGAAGTATGTGTTCATCTAAATGAAATATGTATGATTATAGCTGCTGGAGATGTGAAACAAGCCCTGAAGAAACGACGAAAGATTTGCTATGATTTCTTGAGTAGCATTGATCAGACAGGTAAGGAGGTGTCAGTCACAGATGGTCATGTTGTAATTGATCAGACAGGTAAGGATGTGTCAGTTACAGATGGTCATGTTGTAATTGATCAGACAGGTAAGGAGGTGTCAGTCACAGATGGTCAGGTTGTAATTTTTCAGACAGGTAAGGATGTGTCAGTCACAGATGGTCATATTGTAATTGATCAGACAGGTAAGGATGTGTCAGTCACAGATGGTCATGTTGTAATTGATCAGACAGGTAAGGATGTATCAGTCACAGATGGTCATGTTGTAATTGATCAGACAGGTAAGGATGTGTCAGTCACAGATGGTCATGTTGTAATTTATCAAACAGGTTAGGAGGAGTCAGTCACCGATGGTCATGTTGTAATTGATCAGACATGTAAGGATGTGTCAGTTACAGATGGTCATGTTGTAATTGATCAGACAGGTAAGGAGGTGTAAGTCACAGATGGTCATGTTGTAATTGATCAGACAGGTTAGGAGGTGTCAATCACATATGGTCATGTTGTAATTGATCAGACAGGTAAGGAGTTGTCAGTCACAGATGGTCATGTTGTAATTGATCAGACAGGTAAGGATGTGTCAGTTACAGATGGTCATGTTGTAATTGATCAGACAGGTAAGGAGGTGTAAGTCACAGATGGTCATGTTGTAATTGATCAGACAGGTAAGGAGGTGTCAATCACATATGGTCATGTTGTAATTGATCAGACAGGTAAGGAGTTGTCAGTCACAGATGGTCATGTTGTAATTGATCAAACAGGTAAGGAGGTGTCAGTCACAGATGGTCATGTTGTAATGACAATGCCCACTGACTGGTTATCATCACCCTTACTAAGACCGCATTTTTTTTCACAATCAGTAGACCCTCCTACAGTCATCTGACCCTACTGAGACATAAGTCCACCATCGGTTGACACTACTGTGACATAAGTTCACCACAGATTGACACTACTGTAACGTAAGTCCACAGTCAGTTGACACTACTATAATTGGCTGACACTAATGTAACTGTGGCATATATGGTATGTAAATCATTGCTGGTGTGGATGAGCAATTGGTGACATTGTCTGGTGAATCAGTGACTTACTGTTGCAGGTGAGCTGGTCGACATACTCAGTGACGAAGGAATTGATGACATCAAATACGAACGACAACAAGTGAGTGTCACCGTCAGACCGTGTCAGTGTACCGTGTCTTGTATCTACCGGCTTCGGGCAGATCATGTGTCCTCTTCTTCTGTGGTGGTGTCTGATGCAGTGGGTGATGAGACAGGACATTATTATACTAATAACTGTATATTGCGATTGCAAAGACCGTTCAGATGCGTTTAAAATACATAAATACTCACGGTTTTGAAATTTTTGATTTCTGGGATGATTTCTGAAAATTTTTATTTTCTCAAATTCTCTCAAACCCTCCTTGAGGATGAGCATTCTACCAGATGTTGATGATTTATGTTCTGTGAAATGAATTGAACAAGAGTTGTTACTTTCTGAGAATATTTTTGTGAAACAAATGCCAAAATGTTGTTCATTTCCAAAGATTTGGGAATGTGCATAGTCGGCTCTCCTTACGCCTCATTGGCATTGTGTATAGTCAGCTCTCCTTGTGCATCATTGGTAATGTGCATAGTCAGCTCTCTTCGTGCCTCATTGGTAATGTGCGTAGTCAGTTCTCATTGCACCTCATTGGCATTGTGCATAATCAGCTCTCCTTGTGCCTCATTGGCATTGTGCATAATCAGCTCTCCTTGTGCCTCATTGGCAATGTGCATAGTCAGCTCTCCTTGTGCCTCATTGGCAATGCATGTAGCGAGTGAATATATTATTTCCAGTTGCAGATGATGTGAAAAAATTTTGTTCGTTTGGAAAGATTTCCCATTTTTTTGGGGATAAGGGGTGGGTGGGTGAGGTAAATCCTAGCAGAAAAAAATTGGATCATTGGATTTTTTCATATTTATAAAGCCCCTAAGTAAATAATAATAAATTAGTTGAAACATGATGCATAGATACAAATCAAATATAATTATGCGAACAAAAGGTGGGTCTTTAAAAGTTGTTAAAGATGAGATGGTCTTTATTCCATGAGGCAGATTCTTCCACATGTGGGGCCGATATTCAGAATACAAAATGTGTTGTTGCATCTTGTAAATCTGTGTGACATCTGACAGTGTCATGTCATGTCATGTCATGTCATGTCATGTCTTATGTCATATGTCAGATGTATTGTTGCAGAGAGCAGAGCAGCAGACGCGTGGTATGGACGCCCACCAGTACCGCGAGTTCACAGAGGCGCGGCAGGCAAGTTTCAGTAAGTGCGCACTCAGTAGTTTCATTAAAACTGGTTTTATTGCAAGTGGAAAGTTTTTTTGTGTCAGGAAATATGCATATTCTTGAAAATTTTGTTTTATTTTTGCATTTTAGATAGACGTTTAAGGTGATCATCCATCAGTGATTTTATTTTTAAATAATAAATCATATTTTATCAACCGTGTTGGTCGAAAAAATACATTTTGAGGTGACAACAGAGGTTTGGAGTCACAACACATTGTTAGACTTAGACATGGAACACTACCCTAATTAGTGTTTCTGTATATGGTCATTAATTTACTACTGTTAAAATAAAAAATAAACATAGCAATGACCTACGTGAAAGTTTTATATTGTGATATTGAGCCATTAACAATTTGCAAGACAATTTCCACTTAATGTTACTATCATAGGGTGAATAGACATATATATTTTGTACACCAGAGGGCATCGCACAGTATTTAATTACCCATTTGAGGGCCAGGAGTATTGCATAAATTAAAACAATAATCACATGATATACTCTGTATAAAAAAGAGGTGACACGGGATGATCGAGGTCTTCTTCCAGGTGGGTTTTAGGTCGATGGTGGTGAGGAAGGTTCTCGGTCAGGGTACAGGCTCAGGTAGCACGTGTGCAAGTAGCGCTCTCTTTTGGTTGCTTTTATGTACGCTTTAAGATATGCTAGATTTTACTTAGCTTTGACTATTTTATAAGCCAGGTATTTTACCAGATGTGGAGTTTGTATTTGTTATAATAAATTGGTATGCAAATTGGAATCACTGCATGGTCAAGCTTACAATTAAATGGAGGCAATAGCCGTAAGCGGTAGTATTAATCCCTCTGTTGGCTGACATTACAGTAATTAGTGAAATGGGAGCAGTACAACATCACTGACATGTTTCAGCTCCTCGGTATAAGACCCAGAAGTTCAAAGATTGGCTGCTGACTGGAGCAACGCTGGACGTGAAACCTAACCCTTTGGCCATTGAAGTACTTAGTTATCTTGCTCTTGAAACAGTGGCTCAGGTGAGAAGTCATTTCAACGCTGGACGTGAAACCTAACCCTTTGGCCATTGACGTACTTAGTTATCTTGCTCTTGAAACAGTGGCTCAGGTGAGAAGTCATTTCAACGCTGGACGTGAAACCTAACCCTTTGGCCATTGACGTACTTAGTTATCTTGCTCTTGAAACAGTGGCTCAGGTGAGAAGTCATTTCAACGCTGGACGTGAAACCTAACCCTTTGGCCATTGACGTACTTAGTTATCTTGCTCTTGAAACAGTGGCTCAGGTGAGAAGTCATTTCTAAACGAGAATGTCAGCAGTTATTGAACATTACTTTGAGTGTCTTGCAAAACGTGGTGTGTGTGAGGTTATCTCATGAATGCTTCCAACCTTCGTTACATGTGGCATGTCAATCTAAACTTATTTCCACACCCCCAAAGTATACATTATATAATATATATATGAATTGGCGAATTCATATAGGGCCCAACTCAAGTGGATTTTTTTCAGGGGAACAACATTTCTGATTTTTCTCTCTTAATAGATAAGTTTGCCAAATGTGTTATGTTACATATTTAGGGTCTTTTAGATAGTATTTAGAGATACAATGTCATGTTGATATAATTTCATATAAAGACATGAAGGGGAAGTTTACTTGCTCCCCTGAAAAAAAATTATTCAGTGGAGCTGGGCCCCATTTGAATTCACAGATTCATACATATCATCTTACAACAAACAGTGGTACCATCTGTGAAGGGACTGTCATAAAATATCTTTGATGTGTTTGTAGATTGTAGACATCACACTACTGATCAAGCGAGACCTGCAAGTGACGGCAGCCAACCCCTTCACTGCGGCCATCCCCCCTGTCTGCATGAACACTGACACGTCTCAGCTGACCGGGACCACTTCCTCTGGGTCAGTCAGCAGTATCACAAGCCCTACAGTGACAAATTCACCCGGCCCAGTAAGTAGAGTGATCATATAAGATAGCCAAGACACTTTCCTTTCTGTAGGTTACAAAGGTTCCTCTATGAACAATATAGTTTTGAGTTGAAAGATACTCTCATATATCTTGTTATCTATAAAAAGATGCAGTAATATGATCAATAACTAGTTAAACACGATTTACAAAAAATAATATTTTTAATATTACAAACATCTTATATATATATATATATATGTATATATATATATATATATATATATATATATATATATATATATATATATATATATATATATATATATACTAGATTGTACTTTAAAATAAGACATTGTATTTACACCAACCTCAACTACACCCCTGTGCTCTGTGCTTCCAAAGCCCCCATCCACCCCACTATCCCCCAGTGTTCTGTGCTTCCAAAGCCCCCATCCACCCCCACTACACCCGTGTTATGTGCTTCCAGAGCCCCCATCCACCCCCACTACACACCTGTGTTCTGTGCTTCCAGAGCCCCCATCCACCCCCACTACACACCTGTGTTCTGTGCTTCCAGAGCCCCCATCCACCCCCACTACACACCTGTGTTCTGTGCTTCCAGAGCCCCCACCCATCCCCACTATCCCCTGTGTTCTATGCTTCCAGAGCCCCCCATCCACCCCCACTACGCCTGTGGCACTGACATCTCCCATCAGCAATACCACCACAGGCCAGACAGTGGCGCCATCTGCTGTCATGTCTCAGAGCTGTTCTTCATTGACAAAATTCAAGAGCAAAAAGAAGAAAAAGGTATACACGTCAAAATATGCCCAACACCTAGATTTTGTGGCATTATTACCAGAATTATGTGAACTCCTTCAGTGTATGTATAATTGCTATACTCGGTCTGAATAAAAAACAAAAATGTTTCTATGTCCTGGTGGTACTTATGGACATTATGAAAGTTTGGTGAGATTTAACAAGATTGCTGTCTTAAGTACCAGGTGGTAAGTGGACAAGGAATCATCTATTTCTTAGCTGCCTCTTACCTGACACAAATTTGTCAGTTTTATTGGTAAACATGTTCACACAACTAACATTTACACAGTCATCGGATAATTTAGCTTGATAATTTGTTGCCGTCTGTGAGAACTTTATATCTGATCTACACAGTAAATCTGTTCTTTTTGGTAAATCCATAAAATTTTACTTTCCCCCATTCAGACTAACAAGCACTGGGACAATGTGCATCTGTTTTGTTGTAGTCGCAGCAGTTGCGAGATCTACACAACACCCGAGCCATCCAGCCCCACGACATCCGAGAGGCCATGAGGCGGTACACACAGGCAGTCGGCCCATTCGCTGACTTCTCAGTAAGTCAACAGACAGCATGGCTCAGTGTGTGTGTAATGTCAACCAATCTCAGCACACATTTTATGATATGTAATGTCCACCAATCACAGTGCATGTCTTTAACAAGATTTAACAAGATTTGCCATCCAAGCCAAAGGCCCAAATGGCAAGTGGACAAGGAAGCCATTGGCTTATCGAGAGTCCAACAATGTTCATCTACTTATAGCCCGCCCTCCTGAGATATGTGTCAACCTTGTTTTTAAACATATTCACGCTGCTAGCAGTTACACAATCTGTAGACAATTTGTTCCATTCATTTATTGTCCTCTGTGAGAACGAGTGCTTCCTGATGTCCAATCTACATTGATCCTTTACTAATTTTACCTCATGTCCTCTAGTTCTGCTATCCTTCTTGAGTGAGAAAAACATATTTCTATCAATATTTTCATACCCATTCAATATCTTAAAAACTTCAATCTGATCTCCTCTTAACCTCCTTGTCTCTAGAGTTGTTAAACCACATTCTTTCAGGCGTTCTTCATAACTAAGGTCTCTAAGTTCTGGAATCATTTTAGTTGCTCTCCTTTGTATGCGTTCAAGCATATCTATATCCTTCTTACGATATGGTCTCCATGCTTGTATACAGTATTCTAAATGAGGTCTAACTATTGCTTTATAAAGAGGTATAATTAACTTTTTTCCCTTGTATGTTATGTTTCTTCTAATCAATCCAAGAATTTGATTACCCTTTGAAGCTGCAATACCACACTGCTCTGAAACTTTCATATCAGCGCTTATTGTAACTCCTAAGTCCTTTTCTTTTACAGTAGTACCCAGAGCAGTATCTCCCATTTTATAGTTTACATTCAAGTTCCCATGTCCTGTATGTAGGCATTTACATTTCCCAAAATTTAACAGCATCTGCCATTTCTCAGACCATTTCACTAATCTGTCTAGATCGTTTTGTAAATGTTGTTTATCACCATCAGTATTAACCTTTCTAAACAGTTTTGTGTCATCCGCAAATTTCAGTACGTTACGTCGTCCAAGTCATTGATATAAATTAAGAATAATATAGGTCCTAATACTGATCCTTGAGTAATCTTTGATGTGGCACTTTGTCAAAAGCTTTCTGAAAATCTAAGTAGATAATATCTACTGGCGATCCCACGTCTATCCACTTAGTGATTTCTTCCAAAAAACATAACATATTTGTTAAGCATGACCTCGCTTTAAGGAATCCATGTTGAGATGAATTTAATAATTTATGCTTAACGAGGAATTCCACCATATGGTCTTTAATTAACCTTTCTAATAATTTACAAATCACTGACGTTAAACTCACTGGTCTGTAATTCTTACTTATTTCTCGAACCCTTTTTAAATAATGGTATGATGTTTGCTTCTTTCCATTCAAACGGAACAACTCCCTCATTTAATGACAAGTTGAATACTCTTGCAAGTGGTATACTGATTTGTTCTACTGTTTCCATTAGTAATTTTGGAGGAATCCCATCCACTCCCGGTGATTTGTTATCCTTCATTGCCTTTATTTTCTTAGCTACCAATTCTGGAGTTACAACTAACGGACCTAAATAGTCAGATTTAGCCCCCTGAAATTTAGCATCAGCAACTGGTAATGAACTAATATCTTCTTTGGTAAACACTGAACTGAAGTAACCAATTAGGTCTTCCGCCATTAAAAACCCTGTGATATTATATTTCCAGCACTGTCTTCTAGAGGTCCAACCTTGTCTTGTACGTTTTGTTTACTCCTGACATATGCATAAAAACTCTTGCTGTCATTTTTTATGTTACATGCTAGTTTTTGCTCATAGATTCTTTTAGATTGTCTGATTTCAGTTGTAGCTGCATTATGTGCCTCTTTGTATTTTGCATAGTCTTCGTCCTTTCTGGTACGCCTATAAACCCTCCACATAGTTTGTTTTAGCATTATTTTTCTAATAGCGTCTTTTGACAAGTGTTTCTTTCTACACCGTTTTCCTTGTTTTTGGAAGGGAACAAATTTATCGATGATACTCTCAATTTCATATTTTAGAATATTCCAACATTCAATTGCGGTCTTATTCATCAGCATGTTATTCCAATCTAGCTTTGCTAAGTATTTTCTCATATCTTTGTAGTTACCTTTGTGGAAGTTTCTCTTGTACGTTTTCTTATTTTTACTTTCTTATTTTACATTGATGTCAAAATGTATTTGATTATGGTCACTATTACCCAATGGTTCAAATATTTAGTCTTATACTGTATCATGTCCACCAATCATGGAGCATGTCTTTTACTGTATAATTTTGATCAGTCACAGAGTCTTATATTGTATAATGTCCAGAGAACATGCCTAATGTTGCATAATGTGTACTGATCACACAGTACATATTATGCGTGTACTGTGTAATGCCAACCAATCACACAGCATGTTTTTGTGTAAGGTCTACCAACCATTGCGCACATCTCATACTACTGAGTAGTCTTTTAAATATGTTTTTAATGTGTCCTATAATGTGTTTAAATAAATTGCATGTTTACTCACTACAAATGTACACCGTTACAGGATGTAAGGTAAACTTACCTCATTAACATGAACATTTTAACAATAAGCATTTTCATGTTGTATTGCATTCTACTAAACAATATTTTAACTGCTATGACTAGAATCACTGTGATATATTGTCTTTACAGAAAGCCCCCATGTTGGCAGCAAGAGAGCGTCTACTCTGTTGCTGAGAGCCCCAATGCCAACAGTGAGACGGGATCTGTCAAGTTTCTGAACAGTGACTTCCCATGGAATATGAATTGCAAATCATGTGACTGAACAAATATGAGAAATCATAATTGATTTAAAAAAAGTTACGATTGACGTCGTGGTGACTCGTAAAGTTATTAGATTATATTTCATGAGGCGTTATCATACAAACATCTTGTCATAAAGCATCATGTTTGGCAAGTTATGAAACATCAGTTACTTGGCGCTTGGAGCATCGCCTGACAGCCACAGTCAACAACGCCTGACAGCTACTGTTAGTTGTAGTATCAACAACACCTGATAGCTACTGTTAGTTGTAGTATCAACAACACCTGATAGCTACTGTTAGTTGTAGTATCAACAACACCTGATAGCTACTGTTAGTTGTAGTATCAACAACACCTGATAGCTACTGTTAGTTGTAGTATCAACAACACCTGATAGCTACTGTTAGCTGTAGTATCAACACCTGATAGCTACTGTTAGCTGTAGTATCAACAACACCTGATAGCTACTGTTAGTTGTAGTATCAATGCTGGTAGTGGAGTGTTGTAATGTAGCTGCCATCTGCTGTGCAAGGTTTGATGAGGGCCAAGACCAAGTCATGACTGCTTCGGCTGGGCAACAACATAGCTTACTTGGCTTGTCACACAAGTAGTTGATCATCAATAGGTGTGTTGTGTTGACCACAGACAAAAACATGTTTACTTGATACGTGAGCTGAACAAGGGCAGTGGTTGCCGAGTTACTTGATTCTTTGTGGGCACATTTGTTCATAAACAAAGAAACGTTCACTGTCTGCCAGTGAAACCAATGTCCTGGCCAGGCCTGTCACACAGTGTCATGCAGCCAAGTGACGTAGTGAAGGTATATTCAATGAAGTGGCAAAATTTGATAAGCACATACCATATAGCACACATTTTATACTTCTAGTACTGAAAACACTGCAGTGCAGCAAATGTTTTACTTGCAGGAAATCTGCTACAAGATATTTCTTTTGAAATCATGTCTGATACTGCAGTGTATTCTGCCAGTGATTTGTTTAATAAAAAACAAACATAGAATACACTTCATTGACTTGGTTACTTGTGTTTGTGGAGTCTCCATATAGAGGAACCATTTTCAAGGGGCCTACAATGTGTTGGATGTTTCTGCAATGCCCTGCATGCAGAAACAGGCTACAAACTTGGTTATTTTATTTCTAGTTGGAGTTATTATAAAAAGTAGTTTCCTTACAGTTGGTCAACACATTTTTATCTTGGTTATCTAATTCACAGTCATTCCTGAACTGCAGTTGGCATATCGGTAGTTGAGAAGTGTTATTTTCCAATAAAATAAAGACATTACTCCTGATCATTTTGCTATTCATATAACTTTTGCCCAGTCCCCAGGATGACCTTAACAGTGACGTTCTACCATGTTTGTAATGCAACAACATCATTACACCAAGAAGTGTGTGAAGGATTAGAAGTTTATTCAACTCAGTGACAAATGTTCTGATATGCAATAATGTTTACCCTGCCACCAGCCATTGCAATGTTCACAAGTGTTGACAGAAAGAGACACTGGTGTGACATCTCGTGACACAGTGCACTCAGTCAGAACCAATGAGGATTATGATGTTCACTTGTAAGCCTAATCAACAATACTTATATCAAATGGTACATTTGTGAATTGCACCCCCTCCCTGTAATCACCCCCTGTATTTGTGCTACTCTGCCAGCATCGAGGGTGATTACAGGAGGATGCAGATAACAAATATACCATTTTATGTTTATTTCACACACCTAAATATTTTAACAAATTCAAAGTTGGGGACTGTTCTCTATCGTCAAAATTGCTTGACATTTTGGTTTTAAAACAATTCAGGTGTTCAACTACCATTATGTATGTGATGACGTAAACAATAGTTATGTAATCATCACACATCATTCAGTACACAATGACATAAACAAATAGTACCATCGTAATCCCATACGTCCAATTATGAAAGCAAAAATGCAACTTTGTATTGCATAGAGCACTTTGAATGTGTGCGTAATAAATCAGTAGAATGCTAATTAAGTATACAAGTCCAGCAACCAATATCATGACAGACTCTGAGTTCTCAACAGATTATAATTTTACTAAAATATATAGCTGTTGTGATTCTGAAACATCAATTAAATTTACTGGTGTTTGTAGAATATCTAAAAACAATTAATGTTGCAACCGCAATGCAGTGTTATCAAGCGTTCTTGCATAGTCATTCAGACATCAAGTCCACACACGTTCTCTTTGGTTTTGTTAGATAACTGGGAATCGTATAAAATATGAGATTATGGACGTTTTGAAGTACTCTATAATGTTCCTCTTCAGTTAGCTGAGGTTGAGATGACACACATCCAGAGGTCAGAACATCTACGAATATTTCCTGGAACAGAAAACAGTTGTCCTATTCAGAAAGTGTTTAAAGTTTGTAAAATTGCAACAACAGAAAGATGGATGGAGTAACATAAATGACATAGCAGCTAAAGTATCCATCAGTAAATCAATAATCAGAGTGAAGATATTTTGTCAACATATCAAATATTAACTTCACTTGCACAAAAACAAATAATGCTAAATCATAAATAAAATTGGGTACACTGAATTAAATAAGCATCACTGCATTTTACAACTGCTTTTATTTCTACGAGTGTCTACATAGTTATTAATAATAATAAATATCAAAACTACAAAAAGATATAACAAAGCAACACTAAAACTGCATCTTCAACTGATTTAGCCTATCGTGAATCCAGTTCGTTGATGTTCTAAATCCTAATATATGTAGTAATATCTGGAGTTGGTTTAATAAAAAAATGCATATTTTTGTTCAAATCATCAAGACATTAGTCATCAGATCTGGTAAGGCTCAAAATAGTTGATATCCAAAACGGTAAACACTTTATGGGGTTAATGCTGATCATGTGCGTGAATTCCATCCTCTCACAGATCACATGACAAAGTTTTCAGTGTTTTTATTTTCACTTCAATAAATTATGCATGCAGAATTAAATAATATAATAGTTTGTCTGATGATTTCACAAAAAAACTACTTACAAACGTTGCACAAACAAGCTAGCATGTCGTATTGGATACTAGGTAGGTTTGAATTTTCGCAAAATGAATTTAAAATGAGACGGAATTTTTTTTTAAATGAGACGGAAAAAAAATCTAACTGATGATGCACCTTTAATATTATAATAGATGGTTTTAATAACCCAATGTTAAGTTCATTACAGAAAGTTTAACATTATGAAAAAACGTAAACATCATAATGTTATGTATTGTAAAAGAGGATAATTTAAAACTGTACAACATATAATAAACATACCAATAATCTCCTTTATATTTAGCCGACTGATAATCTTTCTCCACTTACATAACAAATTCTATGTACAGACATCAGTACAGCAATGAACGGCTGTCATACAGTGAATCCCATTTTCCTCATACATTCCTTGTGCTGCTCTATGACACCCCCGCAGCTGTCCTCTCCCTTCTCCATGATGCTGTCAACACAATCAGTCCATCGTATCACATATTAAATTTGTTTTATCAATATTTGACTACCATCAACATTCTCAATATTTCTAATTGTTTGCAACAGATAAACAACTGAATTCTTAACTTATTTCTACTTCCATACTAGCTAAACAGTACTTAGCAGACATTGATCTGTCAAACTGACAGAATTCTTACCGCAGTCACACAGCATGACTATGAAGTTTCATTCTAAATAAATATCATATTTCTTTTCAAATGAATTTTCTATTTTGTAACGTTGTGCCATGATACAATTATTGTGAAAGAAAGACACAGTTATAAATAAGAGCTACAAGTGTCAAATGTAGAGTAACTAGAGTTTGCTTATACATGTGTTGTACATGAAGTTTGTTTTCATTGTTATGTAACGAGTCTATGAACTGTCAATAACATGCTCCCAAGTTGACTTGACACATGTCAATACTCAACAGAGTAATGCGAGGTGACAGCTGGAGTTGCCTAGTGTCCTGTATGGCTGTACCTGACTCCAGTGACCCGACAAGGCCTATGACTATGTCATTCCAACAACTACCAAGGGCCATTTGGATGTCTGAACAACTATAACAACTCCTTTTTATCACATACCAACAAGTAATGGAACATTTTATCTGGCTGAATCAGCTAGTCAAGCTCCGAACACTGATAGCTCATTTCTTTTAATGTATAAAGCACAGTTAACCACATTTATGTCTGGGTTATGGCTTATGCCTATGACTCCTAGTCCTAGACCTAGGACCTAGTATTTTCAAACTATGCTTAGCTTATTTAAATGCTAATTTAAGAGCCCAGCCTAAAATCGACCAGAACGACTGGGCAAGGATAACTATATACGATGTCACAATGTCAATCATATTGTCATTGACTCGTGGGTGCATGACAACAGTCCATGGGCATGGCCATGGGTAGTGGATCAACATGTTAAAACTAAAAAACATGATGACAGAAAGTTTACATAACATAAAATCGGTAGTAAACAAGACAGTTTTGTCTTAAATGTAATGTGTAACTATCAGTGTTTTCTTTTGTAGTTCCATTTTGACATAATGCCATTTGTTACAAAACAAGCATTGAAACAAGAACTGTCACTGAAGAATCGAAGAAGTAACATTCGAGAGAAATTACAAGTTGAACATCCGTCGTCATTAACTAACAACTTACCAGGCATCTCGAATTTTCTTAGTTTCTGGGCATGCACAGCATGGTTTCAAAGGTTTCTTTTCGCCCTCTGCGGTCTTCTGTGGCTGAGGCATGTTGAATAATTTCAACGTACAAATCGACAGTATAAGTGTGTGTGACGTACGATCAACGTATTATATATGGAGCAACTGAATGACACCAACTTCTCGTGCGCGTGTCCTTGACGTCCGTGTTCGTCTATTTCCGGAACCGTTCGGATTCGCTAAGCATGTTCAGTTTTCGAAGGTGTTACTAATCGATCACGTAGTTGCAAAGCGTACTATGCGGATTACACTAAAATGTTGTACGCTTGGTTGCATGACTGTAGCGAGACAAACGTTTGACAGTCGTATTTGAAAGATATATGTTTTGGATAACACGGTCCTGGCTTGATGTCACCATGAATGCGCAAGCAACGTATGTGTTTAAACGGCGATAGTGACGATGTCGACCTGCTAGCAATGCCAATGTCACGGAGTTGAACGCCTAAACCCTAGACCTAGTCCAACCTAGGCGAGCATTCACCGGCTTCACATTGTCATTGATCTCGGCCTTTCGGGATCTCGGCCTCTTTTGGTGAACTCGGCCAGTGACCTCGGCCTGTGCGGCAGTGAATTTGGCCTGTACAGCAGTGATCTCGGCCTGTTTGAGGGAATGATGTTGGCCAGAAATAAGTGTCCGACAGTGAACTGTGCCTGTGCAGCAGTGATCTCGGCCTGTAATTTTATGTGAAAACCGACTTTAAATAAAGCTTTTTCTTGTATAGTCAGTGATCTCGGCCTGTTAGGAAGTGGTGTTGGCCAGAAATAAATGTTTGTAAAATAAAACGTATTATGTATTGTGATAACTGCTATATAATTGATTCAATAATGTTCAATATTGCATGGTCGGACCAACTTATTTTTGATAGCGATCTCGGCCTGTTTTTTTAACAGGCCTTTTAATTATAGTTGTGGCGGATATATTTAAACATAAAAATTATAAATTATCATCTGCAAATTCTGCGCGTTAAATATAGCCATTTTAATTCATCAGTTATAAGTAACATTTTATTAGCATGTACAGTCCATTGCCGTGATGTGTACTGATATCATAGTATATATGACATAGTCACTTGTTCGATTAGTTTAGTTACATGATGGCAGCACCCAGGGTAATGTAATGTAATTTAGAGAATATAGTTAGTGAACTATTATTGCTATGACTATTTATCCTGTAATTAGTTGTATTTACTGTGTAGGTAGTTGGTCTTATTACTAATAATTCAGTTGTTTAAACATACATTTTACCCTAGAGACAGCGGTCATGTGTGGTCAGTGGAAGGACCCCTGCCCCAGTTGGTCAGGCATGATTCTACACTTAATGACAACTCTGTTTTGTAAGTTCCTAAGTTATGTTTTCTACTGTATTAAGCAATGTTTTCAATTTATAATTGTATCATACTGTGTGATAGAGAACTGTCCATCTGTTTATGTCAAGGTATTTACTTTATCAGTTATAATTACTTAGTAGTGACTTTGATTACTAATGTGTGGAAGATCAGGAATAAGTGGTCTTTGGACCTTAGGGGCCAATGCACAACATGGCTTAATGAGATTTTGACCACTTGCAGTCAGTAACTGGTAAATGTACAGAACCCTTTAGAAAGTTCAGTTTTGATCATGTTAAGTCGTGCTACTGTTATAGTTAATATTTTATAAGATGTGATATACATGGTGCAAGGATAATTGTGTATGTATATAGGTATTATGTAACCGTCCCTACAGTTAAGCCAGGATCAGTCTGGTACCCTCTCTCCCTTTGAAGTTACATTGATTAATTGCTCTAGGAGGTGGCTGGGAGAAGGTTTGATCTGGAGTATTCCCTGGTGGGGTAAGACCACAGTTGACCTTCCTGTTTATTGTTTCACACGAATGTAGGGCGTATGAAATTGTAAAATGGGAACTTAATAAATTAATATTATGTGACATGAGTGCCTCTGAGCAGGAATATTCATAGGTTCGTTTGTAGAAGCTTTTGGCTGTGAAACAGTGCATTTTTAAAGAGTAACTGGCGGAGGGATTTATTGGAATTTTTCTGCTATGGGCCACATGGACGCATGAATACATGGCTATTTTTGTCAAAATTGATAGGCATCGCACGTTGGGGCGATTTAAAAGAGCTGGATGTATGTGATTTTTATAAAATGTTGTCAGTATATCAATGAGATGATGGCAGTTGCTGTGGACAATTTTCATAATTTTTGATGGTCACGTTTTTTTATAATCAGACAAAACGTTAACATGGCCACCAATGCAATTCTCAATTGTGGTCTGACTCCAAATAGAAGGAAGTTGGGGTCACAAACACGGTTATAAAATGTTGATATGCTTATGTTTTGGTCGTTGTTATTAGCTTAATTGTGGATATTACACGTAATTTGGATGAAATTATTAGGTTGTTATAACAAATTTCTTATAATTTTTATAATTTGCAATTCTGATAATATAATTAGGGCTCATATTTTTGAAAATAAATAAATAAATAAAAACAGTTGCTAACCTGTCCCATGTTGTCGGTGTCAGACTGGATAATATTATATTATTATATATATGTTATTGATTCCATCTAGTCAAAAAGATCATTACTGGTTAAACGCCGCTACTATTTAAACTGTTGAACAGTCTCCCTTAGGAGATGTCCTGTAACCGATCTACTAAATATAAAACGTCAAATAAATGTACATTTTAGTTTTGTACTATAACGTTTAATGTGCACGAGCTAATATATTGCGCAAGTTGATGTTTAATATGATATTTCATTGCTAATAAATACAATTTGTGTATTTTTCATATGCTAAAATAGCATTATAGAGCTTGTGGTAAGCTAAAAGTCTACAATAAGCAATTTTTAATATCAACAATAACTGTTGCCTTTCCAAAATGTCTATTCACCACATATCAATACCAATTTCATGTTGTGTGCAGTACTTTGCAACCCTAACCGTAGCTAACCCCATATCTAGCTAACCACATCCCTGGCTAACCCCATCTCTAGCTAACCCGATCCCTAGCTAACCATAAATCTGAAGTGGTTTACATAAGATATAATCAGTCCCATAGGCACAGGTTGATAGGAAAAGTGAACAGTTTGCTTGGAAAAGGCAGACAGCAGTAGCAATCACGAACATCGTGGTACAGATCGGATGCCAAAATGGAAAGTAAGCGAAAATTAGAGGGTATGACACAAGTATGTGACGGAACAGGTAGCCGTTTTGGACTAGAGCAGTCATTGGTGATATTTGTGTTGTGGCCCAGTGCATTAGCAACATTGTGTAACAAATTTGGACCGAATAGTTGTATTTTAGTTGTGTCACACCCACTGGAAGCACTGTAGATCAGCATTTTCAAATCTGGCCGTGACTGGCATCTAGTCATGTGATACCCTTTCATGGTGGCGTATCGAAATCAAACCATTCGCCTTGTATCTTATCAACTAGAAGTATGAAAGCAGTCACATAAACAATAAAATTTTACAAACCTGACACTGGAATTTACCCTAAATCCTGTTAAATGTGAAAAATTTCAAATTTCCTTACAAAGTCATGCCATGTTTGGTTTAAAATCAAGCAATTATATGAATACTAAGCAGGCTTCATTTGTTCGAAGTGCTGTGTAAATCTAGTGTACACGATCTATGATTTATCAAGGGTCAAAATCGACTTATAATTAAATTATGTGACTGGTTTTCAGCTAATAATATGGGCAAAGCATTGTTTAGACTTGGCTGTCAAACAAATAATAATGACTTGACAAGCAGGAGTGTTCCATAATGTGTCTACAATTTCTACATATACACTGTGCCGCAACTTGATATAAAATTTGACACTTTTTAAAAAAAATTCCCTATTTGGGGTAGACCACAGTTGACCTTCCTGTTTATTGTTTCACACGAATGTAGGGCTTATGAAATTGTAAAATGGGAACTTAATAAATTAATATTATGTGACATGAGTGCCTCTGAGCAGGATTATTCATAGGTTCGTTTGTAGAAGCTATTGGCTGTGAAACAGTGCATTTTTAAAGAGTTTAACTGGAGGAGGGATTTATAAGAATTTTTCTGCTATGGGCCACATGGGCGCATGAATACATGGCTATTTTTGTCAAAATTGATAGGCATCGCACGTTGGGGCGTATGTGATTTTGATAAAATTCGGTCAGTATATCAATGAGATGATGGCAGTTGCTGTGGACAATTTTCAGAATTTTTGATAGTCACATTTTCTTATAATCAGACAAAACGTTAACATGGCCACCAATGCAATTCTCAACTGTGGTCTGACTCCTAGAGACCTGTAAGTTGAGCAGTGTCCAAGACTTGCTTGTAAACAACAGTGGAATGACAGCTAGGCTAGTCAGGGCATGCACATGTGAAATTGACAACATTGTTGACTTGAATTTATTATATTATGGGTGTTTTACATGTAGAGTACTAGTATTACATTAATACCTACAAATATGATTATGTATTAGTACTGAATAAGACAACATGTATTTTACAGACAATATTGTGAACAACACCAATGTGTTGGAACTATGGGACTTAACAGATGTTGATGTGTCATCTTACACTGGACACTATCATATGCAAATAGCTTACTTGTTTGGTTTGTATTTATACAGGCGAACGCAAGTCCTGGCCCACTCCTGATTGTGGCCTTTTCAGTCGTATTTTGAGTATATATATATATTATTTATAGACAGTTGTTGGTTATAATGTAGTTATATTTATTTTCATAATTCGTGTGGGATAACGTTCCATTTCGGAATCGTGGCTAGTTTGCAGAAGACAAAAGGCATAATGTAGAAAGTTTGTATTTTTATTTATAAATTCCTCAAAATCAATACATAAATGTTGTGACGAAACCTATACAATTCTAAATTTAATAAACAAAATAACAGCAAAGATGGGAGAAACCAATAACACATAGGTAGAGGAACCCACCTTTCGCATCATAGTGTAAACATGATAAGGCTTACAGAATAAATCTCTGAGTACATAATTCTAAGGAAAGTGTAAGGTATACACACATTCGTCCCAAAACCCCTTGTACATATAATGTAAGGATGAAATTAAAAAAGTAAGAGTATTGAAGAATTAGAAATATGGAAAATTAATTTGATAACCACATACCACCCAGCACAATTAAATCATAATCACAATATAAAATCCTTAACACAATCTAAAATATGAATATATATATATACAGGTGTATGTATATATATATATTCTTAACAATCGTAGCCCATTCTGACCAGTCATCTTTATGGAACACATCGCTCTTTCGTCAGCTCACATCGATCTGGTCCCACGCAATTAGTAGGGCTTAACTTAAGCTTTTGTAGGCCTACTCGTTGACAACGTCAAAAGGAAGCCATGGTCAGACAAACAACACGAACAGATCTGCTCAATGAAACAATGCAAGAGTAGAAAGCCAATGACTACAGCCTGCCTCTACACATTCTTTACTCAAACAAATCAAAGATAGACAACATGAAAAGATCAGCTCTATAAAATAAAGCAACAGCAGAAAGCCAATTACTACAGCCTGCCTCAACACATTCTTAACGCACACAAATCAAAGATAGACAACAAGAAAAGATCAGCTCTATAAAATAAAGCAACAGCAGAAAGCCAATTACTATAGCCTGCCTCAACACATTCTTAACTCACAAATCAAAGATACACAAAATTAAAAGTTCAGCTCAATAAAACAAAACGAGTACGAAGCAAACTTATATCAGCTAAGAATAAGATCAAGACTGATCGTCAGAAACATCTTTATTGCCTTGAACATTGTTTATCTTAACAATAAATACATGATACAACTTCTTGTATTATAAATATGGCCTACATAACTATAACAAGTCCCGGAATAAAAATACAGGCCGAGATCACTGCTGTACAGGCCAAATTTGGTGCTGCACAGGCCGAGGTTACTGGCCGAGATCACCAAAACAGGCCGAGTTCACTCAGGCCGAGATCCCGAAAGGCCGAGATCATCGGCAACGATTCACCCTACAGGTTTCAGGCTTCACAGTGATCTCGACCTGAGTGAACTTGTCCTGTTTCGGTGACCTCGGACTGAGCGACAGTGAACTCGGCCTGTACAGCAGTGATCTCAGCCTGTTTGAGGGAGTGATGTTGGCCAGAAATAAGTGTCTGGCAGTGAACTCGGCCTGTGCGGCAGTGATCTCGGCCTGTATAGTCAGTGATCTTGGCCTGTTTGAAGTAGCGACAAAAGGCCAAGATCACTGGCAACGGGTTTCAGCCTACAATTGACTTTCCGAATACACCAACTTTCCTGAATTATGGCGCACACGTGTCTAGTGGCCACAAAAATCCCAAATATCCATCCGCCTATTAAAATTATCTAAAAATGCACCATTTCACTCAACAGCTTCTACCAACAAACCTGACAATGTGCCTGCTCAAATTATGTCGAATCATATGAATTTTTTTTAACTTCCTATATCCAAACTTACCATGCCCTACATTCTTCTGTAAAACACCAGGAAGTCTGACTGAGGCATGAACTGAAATAAGGAAGATTTTGTCTGAGAAAATGTCTAATTGTATACCAAGTTGCGACACAATGTATATATGTAGACATATTATGGAACATTCCTGCTTGTCACTTTATTATTATTTGTTTGACAGCCAAATCAAAACAGTGCCTTGCCATACATACTGTATCATGCTATTCATGACTGTTACTGCTATCTGCCGTATCCAAGCAAACTGTCTACTTTTCCTATCAATCTGGTAATGGTTATAATACCGTTATAACTTCTGTAAACCACTCCAGGGTTAGGGTTAGCTAGAGATGGGGTTAGCTAGGGATGGGGCTAGCTACGGTTTGGGTTGTATAACTTCATTTCACTTGCAAAGAACTGCACACAACATGAAATGGGTATTGAGACGTGGTGAATAGATATTTATGAAAGGCAGCAATTATTTTATATAAAAAAGTGCTTATTTTAAGCTTTTAGCTTACCACAAGCTCTTTTGTGCAATTTTAGCAGATGGAAAATAAAAAAATTAAACATCAAATTAAACATCAAATTGCATAACATATCAGCTCATGCACATCAAACGTTATAGAACAACATTAAGATGTATATTTATTTGAAAAAAAAATGTGTAGGTCAGCTATAGGACACCTCCTAAAGGAGATGGCTAAAAAGTTTAAATAATAGCAGGGCTTAACAGGTAATGATCTTGTTGACAGGATGGAATCGATGAAATATATATAATAATATAATGTTAACTAGACTGACACCGAAAATTGTCTCAGTCATAAATTATACATTTCTAGCTCTTGCAAAATACCTGCATGTGCGATACCAATCAATGTTTACCAATATAAATGAGAACTGAACATAGGTCATGGTGTTGTGTTAACAACAATTCTTCCACCAAAGATCTTTGCTTCCACGTTAATAGTAGGCGAGAGCAATTAGTGAATGTAAAAGTTAAGTCAAAGAGCATATAAGATATACCCTCTTTGATTAATTAGTGATTTGTTGTGTCAAACTTTGGTTTGCTTCTACAAAGTAGTACATGTTTTAATTGGATCATATCTCCATGACTAGTTTTATAATAATAAGAAATAGTTTATTCAATTACAATTAATGGTACATGTTTAGTTTAATTAAGAGAAGTACATTGACATGCAGCTTAGGTGATCCCTAGGAAATCCTGCCTTATTTATAGTGGGACTGCCTGCAAAAATCAGTATAATATAAAGTACAATTATTTTCAGTAATACCCTGTAAGAATATGCTGATATTATGATACTTAAAATTAAATAGAACAAGTTACTGTGTACTTCATATACACCTGTATACAATATAGTTTTGCCTAGAAATAATATATTACATAAACAATAAAATACAATTATAACGTTAGAATAATTATATACTTATTGGCAAGAATGACTATAAGATAAACCCAATAAAATTTACACTGCAAACTTTATACATTTTGATTGATTGGTTTTTTTTGGAAAGCATGTTCAGAACATTTTTGATTACACATCCCTGAGAAAACAACTTGCATTTCGCTGTTGAACAGTCAAAAGAATTGAAGTCCATTCTGATCTGTACCAGGTGCATTTTATTCAGTTACCTTGATAAACAGGGGCTAGCTCTCGCCTATTATTAATGTCATTTTATTCAGTTACCTTGATAAACAGGAGCTTGCTCTTGCCTACTATTAATGTCATTTTATTCAGTTACCTTGATAAACAGGAGCTTGCTCTCGCCTATTATTAATGTCATTTTATTCAGTTACCTTGATAAACAGGGGCTAGCTCTCGCCTACTATTAATGTAATTTTATTCAGTTACCTTGATAAATAGGAGCTTGGTCTCGCCTATTATTAATGTCATTTTATTCAGTTACCTTGATAAACAGGAGCTAGCTCTCGCCTACTATTAATGTAATTTTATTCAGTTACCTTGATAAACAGGAGCTAGCTCTCGCCTACTATTAATGTCATTTTATTCAGTTACCTAGATAAACAGGAGCTTGCTCTCGCCTATTATTAATGTAATTTTATTCAGTTACCTTGATAAACAGGAGCTTGCTCTCGCCTATTATTAATGTCGTTTTATTCAGTTACCTTGATAAACAGGGGCTAGCTCTCGCCTATTATTAATGTCATTTTATTCAGTTACCTTGATAAACAGGAGCTTGCTCTCGCCTACTATTAATGTCATTTTATTCAGTTACCTTGATAAACGGGCTAGCTCTCGCCTACTATTAATGTCATTTTATTCAGTTACCTTGATAAACAGGAGCTTGCTCTCGCCTATTATTAATGTCATTTTATTCAGTTACCTTGATAAACAGGAGCTAGCTCTCGCCTACTATTAATGTAATTTTATTCAGTTACCTTGATAAACAGGAGCTAGCTCTCGCCTACTATTAATATCATTTTATTCAGTTACCTTGATAAATAGGAGCTTGCTCTCGCCTACTATTAATGTCATTTTATTCAGTTACCTTGATAAACAGGGGCTAGCTCTCGCCTACTATTAATGTCATTTTATTCAGTTACCTTGATAAACAGGAGCTTGCTCTCGCCTATTATTAATGTCATTTTATTCAGTTACCTTGATAAACAGGAGCTTGCTCTCGCCTATTATTAATGTCATTTTATTCAGTTACCTTGATAAACAGGAGCTTGCTCTCGCCTACTATTAATGTCATTTTCTGCAGTATTTTTGTACAAACTTATACAACTACAGGCATGGAATTAATTGTCATGTAATTGACAAGGTGTTTGGAACAATTATAAATTTACATATCTAGTCAAATAGTATGTTTTCAAATATCTTAATAATCAGGAGGCAAGCTCCTTTATCAATGTCATCATTATTAATATATTTTGACATACCGGGTATGTTATATTTTGTACGTTATTTTTTTCCGATTCAATAAATCAATCGATATAATTGGTTGAATGTGTATATATTACTGGTACACTAACTACTAACATGTCACGAAAATGGCCATTTGTTATCTTGAATCCTCAACAGCATTGCTGTTGAGTGATAACTCAGCATCGAGATGCTTCAGCTACATAATATTGGTTGATTTGTGGTACATGTTATGAATAATATTTATCAGAAACATTCTGTAAAGTTGTTATTTTGCATGTATTTTATATTTGTTAAAATAGTGATTAAAAATCACAATGTACCCACGAACACACAAAAAACCAACAACAACGATAACAACAATGCATGTAAAAGGGGAATATAGAGATATTGTGCATGTGGAGTCTTGTCTTGTCAGCCGTATCTGCCGTATCTTACTTGTCTGCCTTTTAGGCGGTCCCATCACTATGGCCGAGAATGATACCTCGAAGGATCAAGTGAGTTTGCTAAAACTATGACTTTGGAAATATGTGTGCATAATAAAGCATGCTGATGTTATACCGTGAATATAATGCATGTCTATTAGTGTTCTCTGGCACTCGTACAGGCTGTAATAGGGTGTCGGATGTTTCGGCCTATAACGGGTTCGGCCCATCCAACGGCGTAACCGGTGAACCGTGAAGTGTTTCGCTCACATGGGCCGAACCATCCGTGTATGCAACCGGTGCCAGCGGGCACCGTGGGCCGAAACAACTAACGAATTGTAACTGCGTTGTAATTGTGTTTGCGAACCAATTAATGTTCCTTATTTATTACGTTCGCTAGTTTAAGCTGTTTGCGTGTTTTAGCGAAATGTTCTACGCAACATTATTATTGTTTTCGAACCAATTGTTTATTCTGTTCGTTGTGTTCGCCATTTTCACTAAATTATTAAAGTAATATTGAACACATACAAATGCGCTAAGAACTGAACGTTTTTTTATTAAACATTTCTTGTAATCATCAAATAATACCGGTAGCATTTTATTTCATAGATAATACCAAATATACCTATTAAAGATGCAAACAAAAAAGTTTAAAATGTGTCGATATTAGTTGGTCAGTTGACAACCTTAAATTGTAAAGTCAATATTAATTAATAATAATATATATATATATATTTTTTTTTACAGTGCTATTACCTTTGTGAAATATCGAAAACAATCTTCAAACGCAAACATCAGTCATCCTAAAAGATGTTTACGCAGTCCAACAACACAATGCCAGATAGATTGAAAATAGATGGAATTTCTTTCTTTATTAACAACTACCAATACATAATTTTCCAACACTAATACAACATGATATATGCACGCACGCACGCACGCACGCACGCACGCACGCACGCACGCACGCACGCACGCACGCACGCACGCACGCACGCACGCACGCACGCACGCACGCACGCACGCACGCACGCACGCACGCACGCACGCACGCACGCACGCACGCACGCACGCACGCACGCACGCACGCACGCACGCACATGTTTGTGCGCATGGCAGGGAAGTTTGTGTTTTGCTCATACTGGTAGGCGCACCAGTACTTGTCAAGTCTGGTATTGAAGGAGCTTAGAGATGGAGCTTATACGACAGTGTTTCATCGATTTATAATTCTGTTACTGTCTAAAGAGGTAAGACCACAGTTGACCTTCCTGTTTATTGTTTCACACAAATGTAGGGCGTATGAAATCGTGAAATGGGAATTTAATAAATTCATATTATGACCCCTAAAGCAGTTCCGACACTGTCTATTTTGTACAACTCTCTTGAGTTTTTTGCTGTGGCCTCTTGTATATGTTTGTTCAAGTGGCATGTGGTCCATGTTGTAGAGGCCATGCACATATTTGTGTGTTTCAATCATATCACGACGTGCCCAGCGATAAAATAGACTTGGCAGTTTTAGCGCTACCAGTCTGTCAGTGTAGCTTAGCCTTAGCCTTGGCTTAGGAGTGGATCTCATTGAAGATCTCGTTGTCGAGTGCATCACCAAATTGGTTAGTGTATACTACTCACAACATACAATATGACATGACACTGCACTTTCACCCCACGAAGATGTACAAGAGTATTGCTCCTCTGTAACATTACAAAGTAGGTCCACATTGACATGACACCATACCAGGGTTGAAAAAAATCATGATTTTAAAAAAATAATAAAAAATAAGATTTTTTAAAATTTAAATCGGATTTTTTTAGGTATTTGATTTATTTTAAATCTGGAATATAGACATTTAGATGTTTATATTTATAAACTCTTTCAAACATGTTCTATTCAAATTGATTTGGGTACTTGTCTTAACAGAGGGTACATGATTTTTGCTTATATAAAGACATTAGGCAATATCCACAAGGCTTCACCCCTGTAGTCCCACAATCTGTCTTGGAAAGGAAAGCATGCTGTGTGTCTGTGGCTGTAGCAGTGATAATTATTGTTTGCTGAAAGGGTGGATTAGCACCTGTCCAGGGCTCTGTGTACTCTATGGGTCTCCAAACCAGACTGCAAACTGGTACAGTATTAAACAATTGTCACCAAGACTGTCTCACTTGAGTCGACATACTGAATTGGTAACAACTAGCACAAGCTCTAAGTGGACTTTAACTCAGGGCTTCTGATTTAAAAAAATACTTCTCTTGAAGACAAGTTTGTGTGGCTTCATTACATTCAGAAAGGGAATAGCTCAAATATACACAATGTCATAAAATATTTGACTATCAGGCTATCTGGTGACAATACAACTACACAAGTGTGCGCACATTGTGCTTTTGTAGTAAAAAAACATACAAAACTTTGTTGATCTTGATGCTTGTAAACAATTATTTGTGTTAAATTCATATAAATCAGCTATTAAAAAAATATGAAATAAAAAAATCATAAATCAATTATTTAAATCAAACAACCCTGCACCATACGTTCTCTGTCAAAGCTGTTTCCTAGAATCAACTTCTCTGTTTGTTCCCTTCAGACCAAGAAAGCCATGGATGTGGGTCATCCTGGGCGGATGGCAGTGGAAGACATTATCTTCTTGATTTGTAAAGATGCCAAGATGTATTCCTGAGTGAAGAAACTGCTCACTAAGAACGAGGAACTGAGGAAGGCTTGCAAGGCTTTTGATGAAATCAGATATGTCAGCAAGTGACAGCTAGTCATGAATGTCAGACAGACAATGTGATGCTTTGTCTTGTATTTGTGAGACAAACAGGCAGTGTGAACCTGTGTGATGGCACAGAGAGACAGACTGCCACTGTGTTACTTGGGATGGCATGTCGGAGATCAGTGCACAGTCACATGATCGACATTCTACAGAAACAAGTTTCTAGTCATGTTCAGTTGAGTTAAAAAAATAGTGGTGTTTACTTACTATATTTGGATGGGGGCAGGCAGTGTTTCAGTGAAATAGGATCACCTGCCTCGGACACAGTCCACATGGAGGAGATAGACTCAACCCACGGTCCAGATGGATTCAGTGGAAAGAAGTGCAGTCCACACACAACTCATACAGACAATAAACTAACATGTATTCAACAGTTTACACCAGACTTAGTCCACAAAATAATCAAAACACAGTCCTGAGTCAACACTACATAATCAACACAACACACTCAACAGTGAACACACAGTCCACATTGAGTCAACACAACAGTAAACATGTGTACATAGGTTGAAAACATAAAACAAGATGTAAAAATTATGATTGTAGATGTTGATTGTGTCTAGCCAATCTCCCAATAAATATAAGCACATTAATTTGTTTAATGTATGGTCTGTATTTGATATCATTACAATGTGTTCCTGTAAAGTTCCTGTGCAGCACTGGAGCATTCCCCTGAGCACATGTCTTAGTCCCACACATAACAATATACACCAACACAATAGAATCAGTAACCTATTAAGAAATGTCTTGTTTTGTTATTAATTTTATGAAACCTCTTCTCATTACAAGAGCACACATTTGCGTATTCACACATCAACGTCCATAAAGATAATTATATATACAGCAGGATTTCATCTTTATCCCCATCTGTCATTCGGAAAGAATGATCAGTGGTACTGCCATCTACAGTCTTCCCACCAGCTTCATTCTGAGTATATCCTGTTTGTGCGTCTTGGTTTGTTCATTCTTAGTGTTGTTAATATCAGTTAAGATGCCTTTTTGCCTTGAGGTCAGAATATCCATGAGGACCCTTGTGTCTATTTTGGCACGGAGACATGACAGTGAAGATGTGACGGAGGTGACGTTTATGAGATATACCAGGACCACTTGCTCTCCTCATCTGACACCTCATCTGACACTTCCAGTGGCTTCTTCGCTTCGATCTTCTTCCAGATGCGCCTGAAGAGTAAACAACTCAACCTGTGAATATTTATCAACATATAAAATTATGTCTACTACCAGCATACCCCAATATATTTTGTTTTTTTAAACTCCCAGCTCAACTGATTTAGCCTACCACGAATCAGATTTGTTGTCTATATCTGTAGTGTGTGAATAGTTTTAAGTAGTATACCCAGTTGGTTTAATAAAAGGATACGTTTGTTTGGTAAAATTATCAAATGAATTGACTTTGATCATTAGATTGTGTTGTAACTTGTGAAACTGGGTAGAGGAAGACAGTGTTAGTTGAGCCACTGGGTTAGTTGAGCCACCTGTGTTTCCCAAGAAACCACAGCAGCAACAGTTACATGGTACCACCCAGTGATTGAACATGTTATTAGAACATGATTGACATACAATAAGTGCTGTTTGTCACAACGGTAAGAAAATGTGAGTTAAAAGTATGTTTTTACATTTACAAATGGTTTAACTATGCACAGGGAAGAAGATTATTTACATCGTTGTGCATTAATGAGAAGTTAATTAAAAAGCTTAATTGACAAAACAGGGCTAGCTGAGTGCCGCACAAAGGAGGGTTATTTGAGCAGCGGTTAAAGAATGAAGACGAGTGTTCTTTAGACCAAAATAGATCAAGGAATTAATTTTTCAGAGCAAATTGGGACATCAGCTACAAGGCAAAATATTAGCAGTTAGTTATACTGGTTGTAATTGGCATATAATTCTATATTAATTAAGTGTGTCAACATATTAGTTAAGCATGTAGACTTGTCAGAGTTTGTTGTACTCATTGGGTAGATGTGTTGGCTAAGTTGTTATTAAAATTTAGCATAAGGCCTATGTAAAGTGTACAAATAAAGCTTTTACCTAACTTACGCTACACTGTGGCTCAACTTATCATTATCTAGGCATACTAGATATAATTTTTATTATCTTGATTATCTACTAATAATCAGTTTATGTGAGTAAAAACTGTTTTGAGTTATGAATATAATTACCCTAGATATCAAAAAGAATGAAAAATAGCTAAACTAACGCTGCCTTCCCCTGAAATCTTAATTTATAATATCTAGAGGTGGAGACACTTTGCAATTTTTCCACTGATTTTTTACTGGATCCTGTCTTAAATAATTTCTCCAATAATAAAAAATTTACACAAACAAGTTAGTATGTTCTAATGGATACTAGGTGGGTTTGGTTTTCCTGAAATGAGACAAGCGAAAAATCTAATTGAGGATGAACCTTTAAATATGTTAATGAAACTGTAGTAGATGGCAGCAAGACATATTTGGTTGTACTTGTGTGCTGTCTGTACCTGGCGTCTTTCTCCGTAGTGTCTGCGCTCTCTATAGTGTCTGTCAACTTCTTCTCCATCTCACCAACACTGCGAATGAAGTAGTCCTTCTGGGAATTTAACTTTTGTATTTCCACCTGAAGAAACACATTTTTTTACATAATTGCATAATTGTACACTCTTATATAGCGTTAATCTTACTTATGGTAAATTGATACATTTTACCCTTCACCCCTGTCAGAACTTTGACTTTTCTGGTAAGCATTCAGCCACACTCCAGTCAACAACCGAAACCTGTGTGTTCCTATTCCATAATTGTAGCACTGGAATTGTGTCACTGTTTATTGTCAGTTAGTCACTTATACATTTGTGTGAACTGAGGAACGGAAGCTTAAGATGTCGGCAGGAATACTTTAAGCTTTTGGTTGAGAACTTGGCAGAAGTGCCAAACCTGAGTGGTGAACACCTAGCTGTAAGACTGGGAACAGAAATCAGAAAGATTGTGGTGGTTATCTACACATGCTGAACAGCTAAACAATATTCATGTGGGTCACTCTTCAGATGTATTTTGAGCAGATGATCTATTATTTGCATGCAATTTAACAAACATGGGTTGTAATCACATAACACAACAAAGCCTCGTTCAAAATGTATAAAACTAAGATTTAACGGGTAAACTGAAACAGTTGCATCTATGCTTTAGACTGTACCATTATGGTCCAGTGGTCACTCGATGGTCACTTACCTCGGTCTCCTTGATGCATTGTTCCAAATGTGTGCAGACAGTTGCTGGTACAAACTCTGTGCGCATCTGGAGCCGCAGTTGCTGCAAAGTGTCGTATTTCTCTAGAATTGCTGCATTCAATGCCTCAATCTGATCAGAGAGATCGTGAGCAGGCTCCTTCTGTAAGGATGGCTGCTGCTCATGTAGCTCTACAAAGTAACACTGCCACATTATTGATGGCTCAACATCGGCATATTGCCTTTGACAAAATTTCGACTGTATCATAGAGCTGTGGGGTGTCTATGAGGCAACCACTACATTAGGGCTACAATATACAAAGGCTGGATCTCTTATTATACTGTCAATATTTTGTCAACTGCAACAGTAGATCCTCCCCTTCCAAAATCCTAGATCCACCCCATTAATGGTAACACTTAATCTAACATTATTTAATATCTAAACGGATGTGAGTTCATGTAAAATATAAGTTGTATTATTGAGTACTTACCACATAATTTTTTTTAACTCTAGGTCATGATATTATGATTGTTATCTAATATTTATCATTTAAACCAATATCAGCTGATGTCATTGTGTTGTATAAGATATCGACAACAACAATCAGTGCCAACATTACAGTCAGGTGATGTCTTACCAGGCGATGGCTTAGATGCTAGTTTTATCTCTTCTTCAACCTCTCTCCTTAATCTACAAACAAAGCAGTGTTTCTTTGTCTTTCAAGGTCGTTCCTCAGTTCAACGTTTTTGCTTGTCTCGTCTTAGAATGAATGACTGGATGAATGAATGATTACTGTTCCTGCAACAGAAATAGTCTGGGGACATCTTAAATTAAAGTCGCAATCAGTCCCCCCCCCCAGTCCATGACATATCTCTGAGTCTTACAAGGTGTCTGATCGTAGTCTGACGCCATTTTCTTTTCGGTCTGAGCGCAACACGTCAAATAGGTTGGTGGCGTGTATCGGTTTGACACAGCAACTGCAAAGTGCAGGGCCAGATGTGCAGGGGTATCCTCGGGCATGCGCAACACATGGCCTAGCATGGATATATGCATGCTCCATACTTGCTGTAGCAGCAGTTCTGTGCAAATCTTCATTGGATATGCCAAATATTGATTGCAGGTGGCATCTTTGGCAGGCATCTAGTTTGTGAAGCATAATGGTTGATACTGCCCAGTTGCTGCATACTTTATTAGTGCATACTACATAGCTGTACTGCATAACTGGGATGACCATCGTATTGTACACCAGCATTCATTTGTCCAGTGGTATTTTGGGGCCACGCATCCACATCTTCCAGAATGCGATGTTGCCTAGTGTGCATCGAGTCTTCACGTCTTTGGTGCTGCAGAGTAGAGATCCCAAGGTCTTGCTCATTGCCTCGCAGCATACCACCGGCATCATGTGTCTTGGATGTATTCATGAGGAATATGTGCATGTTGTCAGTCTTTGCCTTAGTGACGAAGAGATTCCAGTTGGTTAGCTCAGTGCAAGCAGTGGACATGAGCACATCCAGTGGCTCTCATTCTTCATCTGCAAAGTCCACATCATCTGCATATTCCCACTCCAGTTTGATTGCAATGAGTGGGTCAGGCTTAGTTGTTTTCTGCCGGACTGCAACCAGAGCCACAGCAAAGAAGCAAGGTGCTAACAGCACAGATGACAAGCTGTCACCTTGTGATGAGCCGAATGTCTTGGACCAGGCTGACTGGGCAGATCTCACTCGAACCAGTAAGTATATGCCTGCGGAGGTCATCATCGCTGCAGCCTGTGTGGTGTAGGAGTTCTAGTATTCTGCATCTTTGCATGGGGTAAAGCGTGCAGGACATGCCAATCTTTTGGAAATCCCAGTGACGTGAACCACTGTGGATAGGATTTTGCGGATACTGTTGAGGAATACAAGAGGTTGGACAGAGGCCCAAGTTGTTTCTTTGGTTTCGGCAGTGCCACCAGCATGCCTCTGCCCAATGCATCAAATGGGGTATGTGTCTCAACACACGTACGCATGCGCGCGCACGCACACACACACTGTTTTAGAATCATTTCATGAAAAATCAAACCTATCTAGTATCCACTATGACATGCCTGCTTGCTTGTGTAAATGTGTTATTTAGTTTTGACAAAATCATCAGACAAATTATTAAATTACTTTTGATCCAGTCAAAATTTAGCAAAAAAGTCAAAATGACAAAGCTATTCACAGTTCACGAGTTACCTGATCTAACACACACTTTGCGAATTACCTGATCAAACACACTTCCCTAGTTACCTGATCTAACACATTCTTCACGAGTTACCTGATCTAACACACACTATGCGAGTTACCTGATCTAACACACACTTTGCGAGTTACCTGATCTAACACACACTTCACGTGTTACCTGATCTAACACACACTTCAAGAGTTACCCGATCTAACACACACTTCAAGAGTTACCTGATCTAACACACACTTTGTAAGTTTCCTGATCTAACACACACTTCACGAATTACCTGATCTAACACACACTTCACGGGTTACCTGATCTCACACACACTTCGTGAGTTACCTGATCTAACACACACTTTGCGAGTTACCTGATCTAACAAAGTAAAATCTTTTTGATGATTTAACTAAAGTGCGGGTTAGTGTGACCTCTTTTATTAAACCGACTGCACATATTACCTTTGCTGTGGCCAAAATGAATTGAGGAGAGAGCCTTAAAATTTTACTGCTGTGTTTCTCCAGTGGTTTGTTACAATGTTTTCCCCGGCTGGAAGAAATGTGCCTGCCCTGAACCCTGCTCACCGTTCGTTTTCCTCCAGCAGGTCCCTTGCTTCCTTCTCCAGCCTCTTCACTACACTGATGTCATCATGTAGTTGTCTAGTGTTGGATGTGCCCCCGTCTGACAGTTGTTTCATGTGGTCAAGCAGCACCTGGTGCTTGCCCGACTGACTGTCCAGCAGCTCACCCACAAAATCATCATACTTGTTCTGTCAAACAGCAACACATCCATCACAAGCAAATGTTAGATTTATGACCGTCATATGTCAAAGATTAAATGCATGTTAAGTTTGTCCTGTGGTTATCGTAGTTGTCCTGTCCAATATCATATAACTACAGTTATCATTCATGTCATGGCAAATACAAGAACCACTGTTATCATATGTCCTGTCAAATATCAGAACCATGGTTATTATCACATTTTTTATTCTAATCCTACTCAACACCAGACCTACAATTATCAAACTTTTCATGTAAATAATATATGGTTATGACACTTCTCCTGTCAGTTCTCATATCAAATATTAAATCTATGGCTATATAGTAGTTCTGTCAAATATCATAAACAAAATACCTGCCCAGAAATCCATGTGTACTTCAAGTGCTTGCTCTCTCAAGCCGCATGCTCTCAAAGTTATATTTATATATAAATTTGCATGAAAGTAACAGAAAGTGAACTTGAATCAGGTCACTCACTTTTATAGTCTGGAGCAAGTAGCCAAATGTTGGTGATGTCTTGATGAGGCAGTCAAAGGTGTCACTGTAAACTTGCAGTTTATGGAAGTTTGGCCCTATGCCATTCAACTGAAGTGATGACAGACCCTGAAATATGAAACAATGCCTTTGTTAGATATGTAACACATGGAAACACCTGGAATTCCTGGCAGATATACATTTACTATTTTGGTATAGTTTAAAAGGGATCAGCACACTGTTAACTCAATGACTAGAAAAGTCAGACAGATAACATTTACAAAATGATCTAGACAGATTAGTGAAATGGTCTGAGAAATGGCAGATGTTGTTAAATTTTTGGAAGTGTAAAAGCCTACATATAGGACATGGGAACTTGGATATAAACTATAAAATGGGAGATACAGTTCTGGGTGCTAATGTAAAAGAAAAGGACTTAGGAGTTTCAATAAGTGCTGATATGAAAGTTTCAGAGCAGTGTGGTATTGCCGCTTTAAAGGGTAATCAAATTCTTGGGTTGATTAGGAGAAACATAGCATACAAGAAAAAACCTAATTATACCTCTGTATAAAGCAATAGTTAGACCTCATTTAGAATACTGTATACAAGTGTGGAGACCATATCGTAAGAAGGATATAGATATGCTTGAACGCATACAGAGGAGAGCAACTAAAATTATTCCAGAACTGAGAGACATTAGTTATGAAGAATGCCAAAAAGAATGTGGTTTATCAACCATAGAGACAGAGAGGTTAAGAAGTGATTAAATTGAAGTTATTAAGATATTGAATGGGTATGAAAATATTGATAGAAATATGTTTTTCTCACTCAAGAAAGATAGCAGAACTAGAGGTAAAATTAGTAAAGGATCAGTGTATATTGGATATCAGGAATTACTCATTCTCACAGATGACAAAAAAATGAATGGAACAAATTGCTGATGGATTGTATAACTGCTAGCAGCGTGAATATGTTTAAAAACAGAGTTGACACATGTCTCAAGAGGGCGGGTTACATGCAGATAAACATTGTTGGACTCTCGATAAGCCAATGGCTTCCTTGTCCACTTGCCATCTGGGGCTTTGGCTTGGATGGCAAATCTTTTTAAATGACAGATTATGTTTAGCACACTGATCTAATAAGACCTGCCTAAAACATGCTCACTAAGCAAGAGACGAGACAGAAAGACATACTGTTTCCAGGTGGGTTTCAGCCTGTTCAACAGCTGCATGTCCAGCAAAGACATTCTGCACTTTGGTATCTTCAAGCCCTAGTACTTCCCTCTCGAACCTCTTCATCAACCTAAACTGGTCTTTTTTGGTGATGCCCTCTAGGTAGCTTGGCAAGAACTGCTGTTGTCGTTCTCCATGCTCCTGTTGTAGTGCGCAGCGCGTGCGTGGTGTCAGTGTCGGCACGGCCAAGTCAGACACTTGCATCTCCTCCACTAAGATGCCATCATCCATCCACTGGTATGGACCTATGTCGCCTTCGGTATGTCTCTGTGGATGGCCCACTTTAACAGGTGCCTCCGATACAGCATCACGCTTGACAGGAGGCGGCTGTGGTACCCTCAGAGGCGTGTCAACACTGAACTCTTTCAGGATTCCCTTCATTTGGTCCTGTGTCATTGTCACCAATTGATCCCGATGACGACCTTCTGCCTGCACCAGATGGGAGACTGGTGGCAGCTTCCTTGGCTGAGAACTCTTCCATCGTCCTGTGTGGATAGCTTTCACAGTGTCTGGCTTGTAGAGATTGGACTCATTCAGATGGCCCCCACTGAAGGCGTGGATGTCTTGTCGCTGCAATGCCAACACACTGTCAAGCAGCTGGTGAAGACTTCGAGCAGATTTGCCGTCTCCCATTACTCTACATCCATCTCTTCAACATGTCTGGAATAAAATAAAACTTATGTTTGAAATAATTTATCACAATTGTTTTTTGTGTGGAATTAAGGAAAGCTTATTACGAGCTGCCATGACTCCTCCACTAATATATGACTGGTGCCTGGATAACAAGGTTGATATTAGTAGTGCAAATTATTTATTTAAATTTCAAATAATTGTAAAGGGCTATATTACCTATAACATATATAATATATACCTGTACCACAGGCACAACTGCAACTTAGCCTGACCAGCTGACATTATACCAGAAACATTCATTTATGAGTTCTTATTGGTTATGCGAAGCACTTACAAAGGTTCACGTAATTAATGTTTCCTTCAGCATGTCGTTCGTCAAGAATCACGGAGTACACACAACTCACAAGTTCCATGTTAAAAAAATATTAAAAAAAACTTAGCGACTTCGGTTGATTTTGACCTTTTTAACCACAAAAAATGAGAGGAAACAACTTATAAAAGTCCCATGCATCTTAACAAACTATGACTCAAAATATATTATTTATTGCACAAATGAAACATACAAAAGCACGATGTCATACATTATTTATTCGTCCACGACCAAGTAGATTCGGTTTGTTTATCTCGTCGCTAGACTGCGTTTACCCACACGCCACTGCGCGTCTTATAGTTTGTCAATAACCCGTGTGATGGCGAACGAATTTTATATTAATTCACTTCATATAACACAACTATGCACATTCCCTAGTTTAGTTTACATAGCTCATTTCTATAATGTTCATCCTAGTTTATACTGGAAACTAATCGAGGCTAACTTGAAACTAACCTACAATGGGAGCATAACTGCCTTACATTTAATTTACCTAACCTTACCTTACCTTACCTGATACCTTGTGACGATTCTGATCTCAGGATCCAGATGATTCCTCCATGATCAGAATATTTTTATATCATAATTTCCGGTTCCAGTAATTATTGTTAAAGGAGATTCATAGTCGTATATCATTGCCTGGGTAGACCAGAATTTGTCTAGTCTATTTGTTTAGTATATTAATCACGATTAATAATTAATAAAGGTATATTATATAATCAAATTATATAATCAAATAAAGCATATGCTATGCCTATTCACCTCAAGAAATGTAAAAAGCATCACAATGACAATTAATGTCACTGATAAAAGTACAAATTAACATGACGTGTACAAACCCATTTAATACAACTTCAAATGTAATCTAGCAATATAATCCTTCATAAGAATACTGCTTGTAATATAATTTAGCAACATTCTCCTTCGTATGAAAGTAGTGGATAGGTAAATGTTCTGAGGGTCAATACCCTCACCAAAAATCAAGTATTCAAACAGTTCCGTTTCAGTGCGGTGTCGAGCTAAGCGCGTCGCATTTGATCGGTATAACAGGTAAATACGAACAGTACGATTTACGGTGAATATTTTGCTGTTTAAAAAAAGCGCAAAATTTGACGAAGTAGTGCAAAAGGGAAACTTAGCATTTGTTCTTTGTGCATTTAAACAATGCCGGAAGGTAGCACAAAAACATCTCCATACACCATTGATGCCCCAGATACTGTGCATTTGGTGGAATTTGCTCCGTTTGAATGGTCAAGCCAACTTTTGGCTATTGGCACAGGTGGCATCGCAACTCGTGTGACAATTGGCACTTGTCGATTCCAGGTAACAGGCTGGATAACATGTAAAACAGGTTAATTCGAGTGATAATTATATCATTTACAAACTGAAAATGTTTTCTTAATAAAAAACGGGAGCCATACATATAAATAGTAAGATTCAATAAAATAATGACATAGGCCTACACCATTTTATTAATGTTATGGTTTTCCAAATAAATAAATGATTAACAACCGTGGTCCGTGATCGATTTGTTATGGCACTTATGCAACAATTGAATTATTGACATGAGCTCATTTTCATGAGCTCATGTTGATAATTTGTGCCACAAATAAATTTGTCAAATATTAAATTTATTGTGTCAAATAATTATGTATTCAGTTTTCAGAGAAAATTGTAAATGTTATAAAATTCCACAAAATAGGCCTACACTGGCTACAGTAACATCGCACACAATGTCATGACATACATGTTTTTGTGAAATGTCATCCCTACCATATCAGTTGCAAAGTATATGCTCAAGAATAACTTTTGTTAACCATTTTACAAATTGATAAAATATATATATTGAAGTATTTAGTTAGGCCTTAATTAAGGTATGCACACCATTAGTACAATCTCATTACTTACTATTTCATTAACATTTTTAATGTATTTCTTTGTTTCTGTGTCAGGAGGAATCATCTGAAGTAAGCGGTGTGGAGTTTGAAGATGTTCAGAGTTATCAGCATGCAAGCCTGATCACTGCACTGGCCTGGAGTCCAGAAACCTCAATCAGCATTATGCCTAAAGTCGTCAAGTGGGTGTTTGGCATACATGAAAATAGTGTTACTTGAGAGTGGATATTACTGACAGCTTTGTAAAAAAAATTAACAAGCATGCACCCGTATCAGCACTATTTAAATCTCTGACAATAAATAATATGCGCAACTATAACATCATTGTGTGCTTTAAGCACTGAAATTTGCAGTATTCAGAAAGGTTACTAATGTTACAGATAAACAAAGTTTACAGGATGATCTAAATAAATTAGTTAAATGGTCAGAAAAATGGCAAATGTTATTCAATTTTGGGAAATGTAAATGTATACACATGGAAACATGGACGAAGAATATAAAATGGGGGATGCTGTACTAGGTAGAACCACACAAGAAAAGGACTTAGGAGTAACATTTAGTGCTGACATGAAAGTTTCAGAGCAATGTCGGATTGCTGCTTCGAAAGGAAATCAAGTTCTAGGGCTAATTAGGAGAACTATCACATTTAAGGAGAAACAGCCAATTGTACCCCTGTACAAAGCAATAGTTAGACCACATTTGGAATATTGTATACAAGCATGGAGGCCGTATCGTAAAAAGGACAGAGACAAGCTAGAAAGAATACAACGAAGAGAATGATTCCAGAATTGAGAGACCTTAGTTACGAAAGCCGCTTATTACAATGTGGTTTGACAACACTAGAGACAAGGAGACTAAGAGGAGACCAAATATAAGTGTTTAAAATAGTGAACGGTTACGAGGATGTTGATAAGAATATGTTCTTCAAACTTAAAGAAGGCAGTAGAACCAGAGGACACAAAGCAACATTAGTTAAGGAGCAGTGTAGGTTGGACATGAGAAAGTACTCTTTCTCACAGAGGGTGATAAATGAATGGAACAAACTGCCAAATGATTGTGTTAATGCTAGTAGTGTGAATGTGTTTAAAAATAGAATTGACAAATATCTGATAGGGGCGGGCTACACATAGATATGAAAAATGTTGGACTCTCGTTAAGCCATTGGCTTCCTTGTCTACTTGCCATCTGGAACTTGTTGTTTGGGATAGCAATCTTGTTAAATCTTCTATAACGTGTTTTTCTCTGCAATAACACTGTGTGCATGCGTGCATGTGTTGTGGCGAGTGTAACAGCATTATGTGTATACAACATTAGACACCTATAACAGCAATTTAGAAATATATACCCATTTTTTTTATGTACGTGTTATAACTGTGATTATGTCTGTAACAACACTGTGTGTGTTCAGAATATTTCTGTGCATGTGCAAGCAGGGTTGTTTGATTTAAATCATTTGATTTAAATCATTGATTTAAATCATGATTTAAATCGCTCAAAAAAAATAATTGATTTATGATTTTTTTTTACTTCCAATTTTTTAATCGCTGATTTATATGAATTTAACACAAATAATTGTTTACAAGCATCGAGATCAACAAAGTTGATAGTCAAATATTTTATGACATTGTGTATACCAGATTAAAAAAAAATAAAATAAATTAAAAAAAATACGATTGAAATAAAAAAAATACGATTTTTTTAATTTTTTTTTTAAATCATGATTTTTTCAACCCTGTGTGCAAGTAATATTTCAATTATCAATTTAAAAAAGTAATATTACAATTCTGAATTGAAACAGCTCATTTTTATTTTGGTAATCATTTACCTATATTTTATTAAAATTGTTTGTTTATTTGCAGGTTCTGTACGGCAGGCGCCGACCACAAGATTATGCTCTTTTCTTCCGATCTCAAGTCTGATATGAGCATGGAGGTAAACAATACACGTGTTTGTTTGTGATTATTGTAGATATTGTAAATCTTCTTCTATGTAAACTGCATTGTTTTATGTCATAGCATTCATTTAACAAGGCATTTGGGCTAAATAGACATACATCTGTACAGTATTTGGCAATGTATTGCATTCTGTTGTTGGGTAAATATTCCAACCCAGCATTTTATTATACACTGCATGTTACATATCACATATTTTGTGGAATTAGCATTCTCAACTAAAATGTTCTCATAAATGTTACATATGATTTTAATTAATTTACTGATTATAGCATATGCATTCATAGTCAATATTTGTTGGTTAGGGTTCATCTGTGTACTGTAGGTGCTGTCTGAGGTTGTTGTTAGTACTACACTCTGGGTGATATGTGTACTGTAGGTGCTGTCTGAGGTTGTTGTTAGTACTACACTATGGGTGATGTGCGTATTGTAGGTGCTGTCTGAGGTTGTTGTTAGTACTACACTCTGGGTGATGTGCGTACTGTAGGTGCTGTCTGAGGTTGTTGTTAGTACTACACTCTGGGTGATGTGTGTACTGTAGGTGCTGTCTGAGGTTGTTGTTAGTACTACACTCTGGGTGATGTGTGTACTGTAGGTGCTGTCTGAGGTTGCCGTTAGTACTACACTCTGGGTGATGTGTGTACTGTAGGTGCTGTCTGAGGTTGCCGTTAGTACTACACTCTGGGTGTTGTGTGTACTGTAGGTGCTGTCTGAGGTTGTTAGTACTACACTCTGGGTGATGTGTGTACTGTAGGTGCTGTCTGAGGTTGTTGTTAGTACTACACTCTGGGTGATGTGTGTACTGTAGGTGCTGTCTGAGGTTGCTGTTAGTACTACACTCTGGGTGATGTGTGTATGGTAGGTGCTGTCTGAGGTTGTTGTTAGTACTACACTCTGGGTGATGTGTGTACTGTATGTGCTGTCTGAGGTTGCCGTTAGTACTACACTCTGGGTGATGTGTGTACTGTAGGTACTGTCTGGGGTTGTTTTTAGTACTACATTCTGGGTGATGTGTGTACTGTAGGTGCTGTCTGAGGTTGCTGTTAGTACTACACTCTGGGTGATGTGTGTATGGTAGGTGCTGTCTGAGGTTGTTGTTAGTACTACACTCTGGGTGATGTGTGTACTGTATGTGCTGTCTGAAGTTTTTGTTAGTACTACACTCAGGGTGATGTGTATACTGTAGGTACTGTCTGAGGTTGCTGTTAGTACTATACTCTGGGTGATGTGTGTACTGTAAGTGCTGTCTGAGGTTGCTGTTAGTACTACACTCTGGGTGATGTGTGTACTGTAGGTGCTGTCTGAGGTTGCTGTTAGTACTACACTCTGGGTGATGTGTGTATGGTAGGTGCTGTCTGAGGTTGTTGTTAGTACTATACTCTGGGTGATGTGTGTACTGTAGGTGCTGTCTGAGGTTGCCGTTAGTACTACACTCTGGGTGATGTGTGTACTGTAGGTGCTGTCTGAGGTTGTTGTTAGTACTACACTCTGGGTGATGTGTGTACTGTATGTGCTGTCTGAAGTTTTTGTTAGTACTACACTCTGGGTGATGTGTGTACTGTAGGTACTGTCTGGGGTTGTTGTTAGTACTACACTCTGGGTGATGTGTGTACTGTAGGTGCTGTCTGAGGTTGTTGTTAGTACTACACTCTGGGTGATGTGTGTATGGTAGGTGCTGTCTGAGGTTGTTGTTAGTACTACACTCTGGGTGATGTGTATACTGTAGGTGCTGTCTGAGGTTGCCGTTAGTACTACACTCTGGGTGATGTGTGTACTGTAGGTGCTGTCTGAGGTTGTTGTTAGTACTACACTCTGGGTGATGTGTGTACTGTAGGTGCTGTCTGAGGTTGTTGTTAGTACTACACTCTGGGTGATGTGTGTACTGTAGGTGCTGTCTGAGGTTGTTGTTAGTACTACACTCTGGGTGATGTGTGTACTGTAGGTGCTGTCTGAGGTTGTTGTTAGTACTACACTCTGGGTGATGTGTGTACTGTAGGTGCTGTCTGAGGATGTTGTTAGTACTACACTCTGGGTGATGTGTGTACTGTAGGTGCTGTCTGAGGTTGTTGTTAGTACTACACTCTGGGTGATGTGTGTACTGTAGGTGCTGTCTGAGGTTGCTGTTAGTACTACACTCTGGGTGATGTGTGTATGGTAGGTGCTGTCTGAGGTTATTGTTAGTACTACACTCTGGGTGATGTGTGTACTGTAGGTGCTGTCTGAGGTTGCCGTTAGTACTACACTCTGGGTGATGTGTGTACTGTAGGTGCTGTCTGAGGTTGCCGTTAGTACTACACTCTGGGTGATGTGTGTACTGTAGGTGCTGTCTGAGGTTGTTGTTAGTACTACACTCTGGGTGATGTGTGTACTGTATGTGCTGTCTGAAGTTTATTAGTACTACACTCTGGGTGATGTGTGTACTGTAGGTACTGTCTGGGGTTGTTGTTAGTACTACACTCTGGGTGATGTGTGTACTGTATGTGCTGTCTGAAGTTTATTAGTACTACACTCTGGGTGATGTGTGTACTGTAGGTACTGTCTGGGGTTGTTGTTAGTACTACACTCTGGGTGATGTGTGTACTGTAGGTACTGTCTGAGGTTGCTGTTAGTACTATACTCTGGGTGATGTGTGTACTGTAAGTGCTGTCTGAGGTTGCTGTTAGTACTACACTGTGGGTGATGTGTGTACTGTAGGTGCTGTCTGATGTTGTTGTTAGTACTACACTCTGGGTGATGTGTGTACTGTAGGTGCTGTCTGAGGTTGCTGTTAGTACTACACTCTGGGTGATGTGTGTAATGTAGGTGCTGTCTGAGGTTGCTGTTAGTACTACACTCTGGGTGATGTGTGTACTGTAGGTGCTGTCTGAGGTTGCTGTTAGTACTACACTCTGGATGATGTGTGTACTGTAGGTACTGTCTGAGGTTGTTGTTAGTACTACACTCTGGGTGATGTGTGTACTGTAGGTACTGTCTGAGGTTGTTGTTAGTACTACACTCTGGGTGATGTGTGTACTGTAGGTGCTGTCTGAGGTTGTTGTTAGCACTACACTCTGGGTGATGTGTGTACTGTAGGTGCTGTCTGAGGTTGTTGTTGTTAGTACTACACTCTGGGTGATGTGTGTACTGTAGGTACTGTCTGAGGTTGTTGTTAGTACTACACTCTGGGTGATGTGTGTACTGTAGGTACTGTCTGAGGTTGCTGTTAGTACTACTCTGTTGTTAGTACTACACTCTGGGTGATGTGTGTACTGTAGGTACTGTCTGAGGTTGCTGTTAGTACTACACTCTGTTGTTAGTACTACACTCTGGGTGATGTGTGTACTGTAGGTACTGTCTGAGGTTGTTGTTAGTACTACACTCTGGGTGATGTGTGTACTGTAGGTGCCTGTCTGAGGTTGCTGTTAGTACTACACTCTGGGTGATGTGTGTACTGTAGGTGCTGTCTGAGGTTGCTGTTAGTACTACACTCTGGGTGATGTGTGTACTGTAGGTACTGTCTGAGGTTGTTGTTAGTACTACACTCTGGGTGATGTGTGTACTGTAGGTGCTGTCTGAGGTTGTTGTTAGTACTACACTCTGGGTGATGTGTGTACTGTAGGTACTGTCTGAGGTTGTTGTTATTACTACACTCTGGGTGATGTGATGCTCAGAGATGTGTCTTAATATCTGGTTGCGCTGGTTGGTGATGTGTGATTTCTGTGATTGTTTTCCCAGTGATGCTTCATATTTTGTGATGTTTTCCCTGTGTGTTGCAGCGATATGTATGTATACACGAGTTTCAAAAATAAAATTATATTCTTCTCTGCATAACGTGATGAATTGTTTTCTGTGCACAGCTAATGTGTGGTCATTCCTTCCATACCTTAGGGTGCATTTAAGGCTTCCACAAGAGGGTGTAGTGTTCTTACATAGCCTACCCAGACAGCACTAGTGCATGCTCCTGACATACTATATGTAAACCGTGTATAATACTAATGCATATACAGTGTAGTGCTAGGCCCCTCACACAGAGAAAGGGAGATGCCATACTACTGTAGCAAAGTTTATATCTAATAAATCATGTATATTGATCAGCATCGTATTAATCATATACAAAGCACACAGCACAACAGAGGGCACTACTGCTGGCAGTTTGCAACCTGTCTGGGGATGGTGTCACATGTCAGGATGCATGCTCTTTTGCCAAGGTTTTTCTCAACATTTACTTTGGGCGACCCTGTCTCCTTCTACCGCCTGCTGGGGCTGTCTTGGGTAGTGCGCCAGGAGACAGATGGTACACTTGTCCTAGCCATCTCACTCTCTTTTCGTATGTTACCAGTGATGCTATTTTGTTTTGCGGCAGAGTTATTCATTGGTGATTGTATTAGGCGAAAGGACCCCTAGAATCTTCAGACTAATGCTGTGTTATATTATGTTGTGTGGTGTCATGTTAAGATGCAACATGTCCTGGTGCTGCAGGTTCTGGGAGAACACAGAGACTATGTGAACGAGGTGTGTTTCCATCCGGACAAAGGTGACCTCATTGCCAGTGTTAGTGATGACCACACGTGTTGTGTGTGGTCCCTGGAAGGCAGCCAAGTGGCCTGCTTTCCCCTTGGGGCCCCTGGGATGGCTGTCTCTTGGCATGTGGAAGAACCAGCAAAGGTAGTCCCCATGCGTGTGTTTGACAGATTTTGTACTATCTGTCAGTGTCACATTTAAAAAATACTTGCACTCTGCATTCTCGCTGTTTCTTATCTGAGTGTGTGTGTATCTTACTACCATGTAGTCTCTTGTACCATTATACATGTATCTTACTACCATGTAGTCTCTTGTACCATTATACATGTATCTTACTACCATGTAGTCTCTTGTACCATTATACATGTATCTTACTGATTGCATCATATCGTGTGATTTCTCTTATCTACACCAGTCTAATGTCTATGTATCTCACTTATTGTATCGCGCTCTCAGGTGACTACACCCATCTCTAACTATATTCATTCTATGGATATGCTAAGTTGTCCACTTTGTCAATAAAGCAGATATAATTACCCAGTAATTATTTCTCAACCTTTGGCTTTGTGTACCTGTTCCAACTACTGCCATCTAATCTTTGTGTAGATCATGGTGGCTGAAAAGAAAGGCATCATTCGGTTCTACAATGTCCAGTCGCAACAACCAATCATGTCTCTCGATTGTGGTCACATGCCTCTGATGTCAGCTGACTGGTGCCATGGAAACCCTCTCCAGGTGGCAGCAGTTGCAAGCACAGATTGGTTCGTGTTCGACACATCAAGGTCTAGGTCAGTAACAGTCATAATGTTTAATGATGATCTTATAATTGTATTGTTATCTAATATGGTAATGGGCATCATGTGTCAAGCTGGTTGCTGTGGATGTCTGTAATAAATTTTTTTTTTTTTCAGTCAACCAATAGAAAACAAACAAGCACATCCATCAACATGCCAGCTGATTCGTTGGTGCAAGTCACATGATCATCTGCTGGCAACAAAGGGCGGCAATTGTTCGCAGCTGAAAGTTTTCAACATCAGATCAAACCAGGTACTTAGGTTGACGATATATCTAGGCATCTAGCCAGGTACTGGGGTGAAGGTAGATCTAGTCAGGTACTAGGGTGAGGGCAGATCTGTTCAGGTACTGGGGTTAGGGTAGATCTAATTAGGTACTAGGATGAGGGTAGATCTAGTCAGGTACTGGGATGAGGTTACATACAGTCAGATACTCAGGTGAGGGTAGATCTAACCAGGTATTTGAGCGAGGGTTGATCTAACCAGGTACTGGGGTGAGGGTAGATCTAGTCTGGTACTGGGGTGAGGGTAGATCTAGCCGGGTACTCAGTGAGGGTAGATCTAGTCAGGTACTGGGGTGATATACCGATATTAAGTTTCTTGACTACTTTGTTCTAGACACAGTTCTTGCCATTTTGCTAAAGATCTGACCTGGTTCAGTAAATTAACTGTTTTGGTGTATTCTTATTTTGTTTTATTTCTTACATTTCAGGTTACTCTATCAAAGGAATTTACAATCTCGAATGGACTTAGTTGGCACTTCAAGCTACCCCTAGTGGCTATTGGTGTCGACAAGAAGGTGCATTTCTACAGTGTGTCAGTTATATGATCTAGAGTGACCCCATGCAACTTTGGGAAGTGTAACGTGACTGTGTATGACTCAACACTCATATCATTGACACTCAACCGAGTATAGTGGTTCACAAAACTTGAACGTTTGCCACAAATGACAGGTGTATTTTGCAAACATTGATCAGTTTGTCATTTGCAGCATTACTGCTCCTAGTGTTTGTGGCTGTCAGCATATCCTGGATATTGCGCAGCTGTTACATGGCCAAGTGAAATAGCTGCATTCACCAGCAGGATCTGGTCATGCCACCTTTCAACTGAAGCCAGTTTTAGGAGAACCATTTAGTTAGATAGAATTTCTAAGCACAATAGAATTACAGATGTGATACACTGTACAGATGACTCTTGGCTGCCATTTTGGGATTTGTTATTGTATATTAGTATCTACTCTTTCATTTCTGGCAGGAAATCCCTTTTTCAGCTTCTGTCCCGTTTTTGTTTCAAAAATTATTTCTGCCATTTTAAGATGTTTGCATTTGGTGTGTTTGTCTTACAAGGTTATCGTGTGTCAAAAAGATAATTAATGTATGAATACTTATGTTAGTGTCTGCAAAATAAATTCAGTATATTTCCATTTATTCAATGTACAATTTAACCAGAGTGGCATTAGAACTGCTTAACTGGATTGTTGTAACTTAAAATTAACTTGAATGGTTTAATTGTGCTCCCAGAGAATCTCTATTACAACCAAAATGTCTACCTGGTAGTATCCGTCAGTTTACAAATGCATGCACACCACCCAGACGCACACAAGTCTACAAATGCATGCACACCACCCAGACGCACACAAGTGGGGATAAGAATTCTGAATTCAACCCACACCAACTATGTTGTTGCAGTCATTAAATTATACAGACACAATTGTTTGATGCATATATTTAATCATTTTAATATATCTACAATATTACATACCAAATGTACATTTCAAGGTGCCCACAAAACGGCCCCACATTACCTATTTGTTCGACTAAGGTTTATGTTTGAATTCTTGTTACTGATCAATGACTGGCTATCGAAACCAAGGAGGCAAGTCCATTCTGTCCCAAACTTTAGGCATTTCTTTCCTTGATTCATCTACTGTCTTCTGGAAGTCCTCTGTTGATTTTTCCTGTTCCGTTTTCTTCTCTTTAAACAGCTCTGGGAATTCAAAGTGCTGATCATCTGCCTACAATAAGTGTCGTGTGTATAACATTACACTGTAATAACCAATATCTCAAATTCAATCATCACAGAATGCCAAGTTATTAGTCTGCCAATAACATGAGTTCTTTGTCACAAAAAAAGACTATTTAATATATTAAATTTCACACATTAGCATTTTAGTCCTGTGCTTCCAGCAGTAATATAACTTTAAATAAATGGAAAATAATTACAATATAATTATGAACTGTACAAAATTGTAGCATAGAGTAAGAAAGTGATGCCAAACATAAATGCAAAACATTTCTTCCCTACACACCAAGATGACTTTACTTACCAACTGAACTATTGCCATCTTCACATTATCTTTTGGCTGAATGTTGTACCCATAAGTTGGATGCCTTCTCTCTTTCCCTGAAGCAGACATTACTCGCATATCTATCTATTTAAAAGTATACTAATACTCTGGTAGCATAGCTAATTGAATGGTATTGAAATTTAAAAGAAACAAAGACGTAATAGTTTAATTTTTTACAATATTATTGATGTAACAACCTTATAATAATTTTTAAAGAAATTAGAAAGTTGACATTGTGTTTTTGATTTTCACAGATAATTCACATATTTATTTCTAATATGTAAACAAAGTAACTAACCCAGCATTTGAATTCTTCCCTCATTAACTATTCCGTTACATTTCGTTGTGTCATAATCATTGTAATGTTTCCTAAATTTAGACATTTGCCTTTTAAAATAATCTATTAAGTATGTTTGTATGAATATTTAGTGAAACAGATGTATGCCCTGACTCCAGGAGTATCAACATGGAAGTTGTATGTCACACTGATCACCTCTAGCTACGTCAGTGATGAGACGGTACTACTACTACTACAACACTTACCTCGGATCATCTCTGTTGCTACAGACTGCACTGGAACATTGTAGATCTTCTCCAAGTAATTCTTTATATCAAATTTAGTCATCCTAAAACATAAATTCCCCTTATATAAATGTTCTCTAATATAAAAGTCTCATCAACATGACTGAAGCAAGTCTAATATGACTGTGTGTGCGTGTGTGATTGCATGCGTGTGTGTCCCTCTCCCCCCTCATTATCTCTATCCTTCTCGGTCTCTATATCTCTACCCCTCTCTCTTTCTATCTTCCTCCCTCCCTTCCCACCCCTCTCTCCTTCCCTTCCCACCCTCTCTATCTCTCTATCCTTCTTGTTCTCTATGTATCTCTTTCCCCCTCTCCCTCTTTCTATCTCACTCCCTTGGGAGGTGGGTGGGTGGGTTGTTAAAATATTACAAATTAACTTTACTAAATTATATTGTAAAAGCATAACTAATAACTCTATGGTAAATTAAAGCGTTTTACAAAGTATGAATATATGATGCATATAAAGCATGGTACATAACAAGGCACAAAACAAAATGGGGTCTGGAGACTCCTCTAAGACTTATTTTATTTATATTTTATTTCAACACAACTGGTCAAACAAAAATACTTCTTTTCCCAGAAGCACAACAATGGAGAAATTAACTGTCTCCTCTAAGACTAGTCGTTCTCGAGGTGCCACTGTACATCTGTATAAACTAGTTTTTTTAATGAATGAATGAAGTTTATTTCAACACAACTGGTCAAACAAAAATACTTCTCTTCCCAGAAGCACAACAATGGAGAAATTAACTGTATATATCTCTGATTGTGCATATGTAAGTACACATTTTTTGGTGCATTATAAAATGAAAATATAATCAGTCAAATGTTTACTTACTGGGGATGCACTTCAAAGCGTACAGATCCGCGCGGAACCTTTTCTTCAGGTTTGACCATCTTCATCCAGAAGAGGGGCATGAACACCCTCAATTGTGGATTCCCCTTCCAGTAGAGAGGGTACTGTGGGATGGTTCTCTTCCATAGTGGGCTGGAAGGAGGAATATGAGAAGATGCAAATAAACAGAGTTTTCATAAAATACAGTCTAATGCTCACCTGGTAATCTCACATTATTACTTGAGCTTAACATTAATCCACCACAGACACATAATATAATCATCAGTCTTTTCATCTAATGATGCAAGGAATAACTGGTACACAGTTGTTGCAGTTCACCATCATGCTCTGTTTAGCAGCAGTTCCTTGGTCACAATGTAATTTTGTTACACAATGTGGTATGCTACAACTATGTTGTCACACTGGGTCTCCATGATTAGTCAAGTAGGTGGTTTTGTAGGTGTTGTAGGAATGCACCTTGGTATGACACCAGTCCCTCAAGCAAACCATTGCAATATTCAATATCTGAGAGTCCAGACCAGTGTTACCACATGCCCTGTACAACATTTGGTAATAAATCATTCATCAAATGAGCAAACATGGAAATTGCATTTCCGGCACAACACATCCACATGCAAACTGAGCCTCCAAAATGTTGTACTGTGGATAGGGAGAATAATTACATCACCATGCCCACTGTCACAAGCTCCAAATCATTGAAGATAATATATCCTCTTTTATCTGATTCAGTTTCAGCTTGTATTAAATTAACCACTGTTGGAGCTCAGCAAAGCACTATACAATCCATCTGTGTGCTCTTTCAATTGTGTTTTCCATAAGAGTGGTCATTATGGTAGTGAATACACTAAATAGAATAGGGCCCAACACCATGCCATGTGGTACTCTACTGTTGAACCCCATTCAGTGTGATGACTGGACTGGTATAGAAATTTGGAGACATGTGAAGGCACTTTTTATTCCTGACAGCAAATTTTTTTTCATTGGCATTGCTAAGGATTATAAAAATATGTGTAAGATTACAGACCTTTGTCTTTGCCGTGAGGCCATGACATTTAATGCAAAACTGCAAGTCTCACGGCTTATGCATACGAGTTGACAGATATGCATAACCCCTATATTAGAGAATTATTTAGATAAACCATGCAATAGCATGCCATAGTCTATAGACAATTTACAATACAAGATCGACTTCACATTATCATGCAATAATATAGACTATACAACAAAAAATTCCACATCTGAATTAGGCTTATAAATATCAAGAAAAGTGCATCTTAGTGGCCGCCTATAATGTAATATATGCACATGATAAGTTTAAGTATCACAAGTGAAGAGTTCCCTAGTGGGTATGGCCAAAGTAAAACTACTAAGTACATGTATTATCGCCCGAACGTGAATGTCATGACAAAACCGACATGTAGTTGCATAATTATCACATGATATTTTCGGAGGTTTACACCAAAAATACAGAATTTTTTTCAAAATACCATACACAGGTCGAAACTAAAATAACGTACATGTATTTTAAAAATTTCGGCAACTTGTAACTCGACATCTTGACTGTCACGATCCCGAACCTAGGCTAGGGCAGACGGGGTCCGAATTGCGGACCTGGTCCCGCACCAGACCGGTCTTTCATGGTATTTTCCTAAACGGTTTCAGACCATTCATTTAACAAGACAAATTTTAGCAGGATTGCCATTAAAGACAAAGGCCCATTGGCTTATCGAGAGTCCAACATTTTTCATCTATGTGTAACCCGTACTCCTGAAATATGTGTCAACTTTGTTTTTAAACATATTCACGCTGCTAGCAGCCAGTAAGCAGTTACGCAATCTGTAGATAATTTGTTCCATTCATATACTGTTCTTTGTGAGAACGAGTACTTCCTGATATCCAATCTACACTGATCCTTTACTAATGGTACCTCATGTCCTCTAGTTCTGCTATTTTTCTCGAGTGCGAGAAAAAAATAGTTCTATCAATATTTTCATACCCATTCATTAT
>OY759270.1:49719802-49752302 GCA_963662155.1 Lamellibrachia columna | reverse complement strand
AGAAGTGTTTAGTCATGGTCTCATGTTATTAATTTTGTATTAGAACAGCCCACTCTAAAGTGTTTATTTTTTATTTTTGTGTGGTTATAATTACGCGCGTGAGCATGCGTGCGTGTGTGGCAAGGAGTCATGATAACATACCAATCGAAACAGAACTGGATTTTTTCCAAGTTGCCTGAATTCCACTTTATTCGTTACCCTTGATACATATCTGGCCGAGACTGCCCAAGATTTGATGCATTCCTCTGGACACAGTCGTGCGGTGAAGTTATGTATGTTTTTTATTTTCATTCTCTGCCTCCATCAGACATGCATAGCTACCTCCGTTGGCTTCTCTATACTATGCACATTTTGTGAAAACAATATACGTTTTTCATGCAGGGGACTAGTTTATCACTTTATACATTATACACATTCTGGCCTATGTACTTGACTACAATGCGCATCCTTACATTTATTGTATTTAAGTTCAGTTTTCCAATTCGTGTCCGTGCCTGCTTGCCTCTGTACATACATGCATGCATGCATGCATGCATGCATACATACATACATACATACATACATACATACATACATACATACATACATACATACATACATACATACATACATACATACATACATACACACGCCTCAAGAAGGAGTTGACACGTCCGCTGATTCAACATCGATTGGCATGTTTTCGTGTTCGGTTGTTGCAAGGGGAAAATAACTTCAAATATGGCTATAAACTTAGTATAAAATTTAGATAATTTAAAGCTCCTTAATCAGTTGATTTAGCCTATCGCGAATCCATTTCTTTGATGTCCAAATATGTAGTGTGTGAATAGTTGATGTAATATCCGCAGTCTGCTTAATAAAAAAAGTGTGTATTTTTGTTGAAGTCGTCGAAAGAATATATTTCGATTGTCAGATGGTGAGAACATAGCGAAACTCTGCGTATAATGGTCAAAATGGGTCAACAATGTCAGTTTGTCAGTTGTCAGCAACTTATTGGCGTCCGCAGAAGTGGTTTACGATTGCCATATATGATTGTCATACTTATACATCAGACACGGTTTATTCTCCAATTTAGTTCAATCAATCGGTTAAAGTTAGGGTTTTGGTTAGAATCTGGGTTATAGTTAGGGAATCCTAACTGGTTGATTGAGCTAACGTTTCCCAAGACCCAATGTACATAAATGCCGAGGTGTAAGGCAACAATGCCACCTAGCTGGAATTTACATGATTTATATGTTCTTTACGTTTCAATTTGTTTCAGATAAATAAAGAGAAATTCCACACATGGATGACGCCGTTCTTGAGCGCTATCTGCTATACCAGGCGACCGAGTTATGACGCGACAGTTTATAAAATATCTGGCAAGGGAAGCGTCCAGTAGTCGTGCCAGAAAGGACAGCATATTAGCTATAATGAATCACAAAATGCAAGTGGCATCAGGTGAAGTTGACGAAACTGAAGGTAACGTCTTGAAGAAAGTACGGCACACTGCGGGGAGAAGGGATCAAGCAGATGCTACCAAGAATACCCGTAGGATTGAGCTAGGACGAATGTCGGATGGAACTGTCCTGCGCACGTCGAGCGGTGGTAGAAATAGGAAGATTGTCGTCCCGAAAGACGCTGACAACATGTACATGCTAAAAGAAGAGAAAACCCTTTTCTTCCCGGAGGGAATATCAACAAAGGAAGATTGGAAGAGTTTGACTGTTCAATGTTGGACTATAAAAGGTACAAAGCCTGATGGCGTAACCGTGGGGGACATAAACGAGATGACACCACTGGGAGGTTATGTCTGCTATTACATATCCTCTGTCAATAAGGATACAACAGCAGAGGACAGCGACAGTTTGCCAGACATAATGGGGGTACCTTCACGTGAAAAGAACACTTCATGTTACCTCATTAAAAAATTCAGCAATTGAACCAGGAAGCACACAACTACCGTGTGTAACATTTACATCTGATTCTGCGGAACAGAACCCACGTGGACGTTCTTCACAATGCAGCAACGACATTACATATTACCAAATCGACGAAGACGTTTTGTTCACATCAGTGGTCGACAATGAGATGCTCTTTGGCAAAGTGTTGGTTGATGGCCCAGATGTTTTGGACGACACATTGCCGCTACAATCGGGCACACTAAATTCAACTGATATGTACGAAGAGGAGATGGAAGCAACACGCCCTTCAACCTCCAGTGTGGGATCACACACTTCACCTCGTGCACCAACACCATCCACGGATAACACATATATAAATATACACCGATCAAACATACAACGAGAAATGATTGCCATGTTTATGGATCCATCTATACTAGATGCTCCGACCGAAGGTGCGATTTATGGATGAAGCCGGGACAGACGCTGATGGTTTGTCTCGGGATGCGTACTCTGCATTCTGGAAAGAATTCTTCCTAACGCCTGCATGCGGTGAAGACGAAAGGGTACCTGCTATTTTCCCAGATTATGACAGAGACGAGTGGGAGGCTGTCGGCAGAATCTTGACACCAGACATCATGTCTGAGTCACTTAGGATGTACCTGTGCGATACAGATCAGCATGTGACAGACAAAGCTCTGTGTGGTGACGGACTTGATGAAGACGACAAAGATGACTTTTTTACCTGTTGTCAAGGGTTAATTGCCACTCTGTCCCAAAACACTAGGAGGTATGGCATTACGTTCTTAGCATAGCACATAAGGAGCTCACCCAAGAGCCCAAATATGCTCTCGATGCGATAGCAAGTACTGCCAGGGAAGGTCTGCAGTTACTCCTTCCATGTCCAGATGCCATACGTGACATGTATGACAGCAAGAAGACTACTCCACGCAAGATGGTCAAATTATAAGATGCTAATTCGTTAGACAACGAGAAAGGTTCAACTCTGTCCTACCTGAAATGGTTTATCAAGGGACTCGATGACACGATGCTCAAGAAGTTCTTGAGACATGTTACCGGCGCTGAAATGATCTGCACACAATCAATAGAAGTGTCCTTCAACCGAATGAGAGGACTCGGGAGGGCACCACAAGCACACACCCGTGGCCCATTGCTGGAGCTCCCCTCCCTTCCTACCTGAACATGGACATAGTTTGACAGAACATAAGTTCTCCATCCTATCTCGGCTTAGCTGGAAGTGACTGATTTGATTATTGTTGATGAAAATACACACAGCTAGGAGCTGTGATTTTAAGCAAATTTTATTGAATAGGTCAAATTCACATTGGTCTGTGTGAGAGTATGTTGTTTATCAACTAGATGTTACTTGACCATATTATCGATGATGTTATTTCACTGTTATACGAAATTGCTTAAAATATTAATGCTACATTGTTTCGTTACCAAAGTAATTGTGGAAGCGTAAACGTGTTTTAAGTCACGCAATACACGTCCTGTCTCAATAATACACTTTGTGTCGCTTTTATGTTTTTATTGACCAAAGAAACACTATTCCTTCGTGATAAGTTATTATGTTGCATTTTCGCTTTTTTTTAATCGTGCTACTATAGTTAAGACTACCATGATGTACCCTATAATAAGGGTGAGGGACAGGGAATCCGCCGATTAACCCGTATGACCAGCGGTCATTAATATAAATGGCAATTAACTTCAACAACACAAATAATAATATAATGTGACTACACAACAAGATGATGAACAATACAAAATCGCCGATCTAACTTAATTTCCAGGTCTATCGTCACGTATGAAAACCGGTCACATGCGTAAACATAAACGACTGCTATCGCCGTACCTTAATTGACCCATGTTATGGGGGGTCGCATCAGTTCGCAAAGTCAAAAACACGTGTTTAGAACTTTGCGAACTTATACTACCATCCCTTATTTGTCTGATGTCTAAGGACATCTTTAAAACGACGCAATTATAATAAATGAATATTACAATTTCATAAACATATTGCACAGAATATAATTCTAAAAGTCTGAGTAATATCCCAAACAATAATTAATGTTTGTTTTATATTGTGTAACAAAGAATAGCCGATTTTTACATAGGTACACATATAATAGATGGTAGGTGTGAATTGCATAGGCTACACAAAGTATAATCACCTGTATCAATTTCATGAAACAAAATTCTTGTCCAAGAAGTCCCCTATGTACATACTGGTATCCTTCAAGTATTGGAAGATGTTCATCCAATGTTGTGTGCAGTGTTTACGAAGGAATGATCATCAACTCTCAATTCTCTGATTATGGTGGCTGGAGCCATAAATGAAAGAATGATGTGCAAATTCATCACCATGATCTTCTCTCAGAAAAACTTGCATTTGTCTTTGGTGTGCGTTTTCTGTTGCAAGATCAGCACGGATCCGTTTAGGGCAACCCATTCGTAACTTGACGGCGTCCATGAAGCAGCCACCAATAATGGCTGGGTCACTGTTGGTAGTGTAAACTTGCAACCAAATGACATATCTGAGAGAATCCACCTATTGCACCATGTACACATAGTACGATTTCAATTTATTGTAACCGTCCACATGCCACAAGACATTTGGGCCAGGATTAGAACATAGGCGCCTCGTCGACGAAGCAGTTGAACTCCTCCTGGATAAATTACACGAAGGATTTGTCTCAGTGTCTCCTGGGATACACAGTAGTCTTGTTGAACGTGTCTCACGGTCTACTGGGATACACAGTAGCCATGTTGAATGCACGACAAATGATGTAACTTGTAGCCATGTGTTTGTCCAGCACTAACATCTTTTGTCAAAAACAGAGCAACGTTCAGATGATCTGATGGGTTCTTTCGCCGACACAAACCAAAAGATTTTAGATGTCTTCTCAACGTCCTTAGACTGATGACTACCCCATGTATGTGTGACAGACCGTCCAAAACTTCGTTGTGTTTAAGTCCAAGCGAAAAATACAAACGTATCGCCTCCTCAAACGTCGCCATTATGTGGGTTGGTGGAATAAATGGGATTGTGAAAGAAAATATCCTAAGTAAAAATTTCGACTTACTAAGTCGAAATTTCGACTTAGTAAGTCGAAATTTTGACATAGCTAAGTCGAAATAAGGACCTTGACAAAGTCAATCATAGTTTTTGACGGATTGATAATTTTATTTTCATTCGGTAACATACTTAGTTATGCACTATTGTTTTATGGCCTAGCCATTCATGCATCATTTACATATCAATCATACAACAGATATTTACATTTGTACATAGGATTAAAAATAAAACAACTTAAACCATAACATGCAGACAATAATTATAAATAAAAATGTAGAATATATATGGCTCTTTGGACATAGCATTTCTGTTTTGTCGAGGACTAGACCCAGATATGAGTCTAGCAGCTCTAGACTGTAGTTTCTGGTGTCTGGTTTTGCTTGCTATTGAGGCTGAATCATAGACTACATCTCCATAATTTAGGAGGAGTTGAACTATTGCAATATATGAATGCTTAAGAGTGTATATTTTACGAAGAGATCTTAGGATTCCTATCTTGGCTAAGATTTTAGGAATCATGTTATTAATGTAGTTGTCCCATTTGAAGTTGAGCCTATACACATACCAAAGTACTTGGCTACTGACAAATGTTTGAGTGGTTCATTATTGATATGAATTTTAACATCAGCCATCTTGGCAATGGACTGATGGGCACCAATTAGCATAAATTAGCATTTCTGTACATTAAGAGTTAAGTCTGTTAATATCAGAATACTATTTGACTTTACATAGATCATTGTTAGCACTGGATTCTAATTCACCTGAACACTACAGGTTTTGCAGTGGAGTAAATTTCCATATCGTCTGCAAACATGTTTATATTGCAAGATTCAGTAACAGTGGGTAGATCATTCAGGAGGAGCAGAAACAAAAGAAACTTTTCACTAAGCTAATTGACCGGGGCTGTCCTTCGTTTATTGTGAGCATTCTTTGTTACTAGTACAGCATCCAGAAGTTCACTATCAGGTGGTGTTGTAGCTTCTCTGAATTTTTTACCATTTCAAATGGTTGTAAACAGGATGGAATCCTTTCTCCCAATGTTCTTAACGTGTACATGGATGACTTCAGTGTAAATCTGAACAAACTACAAATTGGTTGTCTTTATGCAGTCACCATTATAAACCATATGGTGTATGCCGATGATCTTTGTATTTTTTTACCTAGTGTTTCTGGCCTGAGAAAACTCACCAATTGTTGTGCCGAGTACGACAATATGTTTGATATAGCTTACAATGCCAACAAATCTTATTGTATGGTTATTGGTAACAAACCGCAGGACAAGGAAAATATTCACCCTGTCAATAACCATACACTACCTCACATTGAGAAATGTAAATACCTTGGCCATATTATAAACAATAACCTTACTGATGATGATAATGATACTGCCAGGCAAAAAAATGTTTAGCCAGAAAATGTAATTTATGTAGCAGCACCATTAAAATAACTTTATTTAATTCATACTGTGGTTCAATGTATGCCTCAAGTCTTTGGTGTAATTAAATAAAAGCAAAGTCTGAAAGGCATTACAGTTGCATATAACAACAGTTTTAGAATTTTACACAATTTGTCACCCCGTTGTAGTGCAAGTCATATGTTCACTGCAAATTATGTAAAATCTTTTAACGAATGCACTCACTCGTCAATATTTAGCCTTTTATGCTGGTTAGAAAAGTCTGAGAATCTACTTTTTGTGCATTATTTTCACACTTTTATTTATTATCGAAGTCCAGTGATTAAACATCGGATTGATCAATTGTATACTTTTAATACATGATCTCTCTCTCTCTCTCTCTCTCTCTCTCTCTCTCTCTCTCTCTCTCTCTCTCTCTCTCTCTCTCTCTCTCTCTCTCTCTCTCTCTCTCTCTCTCTCTCTCTCTCTCTCTCTCTCCATGCATGCATGCATACATACATACATACATACATACATACATACATACATACATACATACATACATACATACATACATACATACATACATACATACATACATACATATATATATATATTTATCCGGATCGAGTTCTATGGACTCGCTTATGAGAATATGTCCGCCCATGGGCCATGAGAACTGACCCCACTTCTGTAATGCACAAGCATTTTATAGGGGAATATCATAGTTATCTAGCTGATACTTGAAAAATGTCACCGGCGAATAACAATCAATTATATTAATATAATAATAATGTTTTATTTCAGGCAAATTCTCATAAGCGGGTCCATAGAACTCGATCCGGATAAATAATTATCGTGTAGAAATATTATCATAGTACATCGGGACAGATTCTCATGTGGGTACAGTTTATTATGGCATACTGCTTCGCTCAACTGCACCGATCCGCACGAATTCTCGCGAGATTGAGCGTGAGTTGGATCACTTCCGGTTCAAGAATTATGCTTTGGAACGTCAAGTAAGTAAGCGTGTGTGGGTGTTTCAAAACAATGTTTTTACACCATCCTTGTCTTTTTCTACCCGGATATATGTCAGTTAGTAATATGAGAAACCAGTGTCATAAATACCGACGAAGTATCATAAACATCAGGTCGATAAATGAAAAAATAAACGTTAACAGGTCAAGTAGGTCGGACCCAACATGTTTGAATGTTGTTTATTCGGTGTAAAAACTGACACCGCCCGTAGTAAATAGTAAACACGCAAGCGATAAAAAATACTACACATCCGTCAGCGTGGTCGTCTCGTATATCATGAAGGTTACATCAACTGAACCGGCGTCACCCGGTTCAGGTTATAAATAGTAGACCGGTGTTTTACCATGGACAAAGTCAAAACGTCAACAGTTAAACGTCATCCAGCCCGGAACTCGCGAACAGCATTTGTGTCTATCTTACATTACAGACACAGGTAGTCGTAGAGCGCACAGTGATTTTTGATTATTTAGTTGGTGTTGAATTACTGACAAAGTGTTATTTTACAAGGTATGTATTTTAATAATTTATTCCTGGTTGTCTACTTAGTCTTAGCTATGTCTATGGGGACTATGGTGTTTTGTCTCATCATATTGCATACATGTTTCCCTGCCAAAAGTCAAGAAGGTCTAAGCAGAAAGAGATACAATCATAATTTTAAGGCATTTCATGGTTTATGTTCTCATTTTATTGAGAAAGTAATTAGAAATGTTGAGTTCTTTTGGGATGTTGATTATTTTGTATAATATATGTATTAAATGCAAACACTTATAACAAAACAAGTTTAAATAATACCCAACATAGCTCAATTAAATTTCAACCATCTTCTTAAAATGTGAATTCCTTTATATATTTATTATTACTGATTAAGATCACCCTTATCCTGTAATTATACCTGTACATTGTAATTATACATATTTGTACATGTACCAGACTTTCTAACTGGTAAATAACTGTCCTTAAAATCTGAGGCGACGGACTCACTCTACTGGTTCAGATGAATGAAAATATCAATACACATTATGACGCAGTAAATTAAATGTAACAATCCATTATGTCGGGTCTGGTTATTTTTTCACATTATAGTTGTTTACCTTCCCACCTAGTATGTAAGAATTAGCTAAAAGTAGAACACAGTTCATGAATGTATGCCTTCAGTTAATGAAGCTGAGCACTAAGTCAGATGTGGGTTCTATTACAGATGATTGGTAACTATTATTCATTTCTGCTTAAATATTACATTACATAACATTCAAAATATATTACTGATACTTACTATTACAATAGTATCTAGTAATATTACTTTCTATTACTTAGGCATTTTTATTGTCAGTCACTGAATATCAATTAACTATATTTTTGATGGGTTTGCAAATGGAATAAAAAAAAATTGTGTCAATAACAAACAGTTTACTTAAACAGTCTACTTAAGTATATGAAATTATAATAACAATTATGTAATTACACTTGTGTTCAAGTTGTGACACAAGTGTCAACATAGCCCTTTGAAGTGTGTGTATCTTATGAATGTGTGGAAGCTATTGGCTGCTGCTCCACCACAAGGGAGTAGTTGGTTTATTGAGTGTTCATGTATTTTCTTAAGCCATAGACATCTCAGCCTACTTGTGTTTCATGTTGTTTGAATTATGGCTTAACCATTTTCTGTACATTGGCTCTTGCCAGGCATGGGGTAGCATACTAATAAAAAACAACTACATCTGTGTATTACATATTACTATTACCCCATGTTTGACATAAATAGTAACTGACTGTTTTTTATGTAAAAAAGCAGGGTTGAATTTTTTTAAATCGGATTTAAAAAAAAATCGGATTTATTTGATTTTTTTAATTTATTTGATTTTTTAAAAATCTGGTATATAGATATTTATATAGATGTTTAAATTTGTAAACTCTTTCAAACGTGTTCTATTCAAATCGATTTGGGTACTTGTCTTAACAGATTTTTGCTTATATAAAGACATTAGACAATGTCCACAAGGCCTCACCCCCCTGTAGTTGCATAATCTGTCTTGGAAAGGAAAGCATGCTGTGTGTCTGTGGCTGTAGCAGTGGTAATTGTTGTTTGCCTATAGGGTGGATTAGCACCTGTCCAGGGCTCTGTGTACTCTAAGGGTCTCCAACCAGACTGCAAACTGGTACAGTATTAAACAATTGAATCAACATACTGAATTGGTAACTAGCACAAGCTCTAAGTGGACTTTAACTCAGGGCTTCTGTGTTGAAAAGATACTTCCTCTGGAAGACAAGTTTGTGTAGCTTCACTGCATTCAGAAAGGGAATAGCTCAAACATACACAATGTCATAAAATATTTGACTATCAGGCTATCTGGTGACAATACAGCTAGACAAGTGTGCGCACTTTGTGTTTTGTATTAAAACATACAAAACTTTGTTGATCTTGATGCTTGTAAACAATTATTAGTGTTAAATTCATATAAATCAGCGATTAAAAAACCAGAAGTAAAAAAAAAAAAATCAATGATAATTTTGATTTTTTTGAGCGATTTAAATCATGATTTAAATCAAACAACCCTGTCGAAAAGTTATAACAATTTACCAATAATCCTGTTTTTACAGTTTTTGGTTTTTACAATGTAATGCCAAAATACATTTTATCCCATCAAAAACCAATCCTTGTAACAGATTAAATATACTTATTTAAGACTTCTGAATGAGCTCTAAAGAAGCGAACCTACGGTTGTTCCAATATAGGTTGAGAAATTACCAGTTAGCATGTTGTAGAAAATATGTTGACTTTGTAACTAACTTTCTTTTATTAAATATTTACATACTAACGTTTTTTATTAAGTGTTTACACGTTGTAGGAAACATGTTGTATGTTGACTATGTAGCTAACTTTCTTTTATTAAGAGTTTTTACATGTTGACTAGTCTTCAAATCATCTCATATTTCCATCCTAAATCCTCTGTTGTCACTCACTCCGATGATCACGTCTTCTCTTTATGATATGATGGTTAGCCATTGTGGTTCGTTGTATCTCTGAGTTTGGGTCACTAAGGATTTAGGCATTATAGAAGTGTTGTTATTATTATTATTAAGTTATTATTTTATCATGCCTTGACGCGTGGTATGTCATCATATCATGGCACATGAAAAATGGTGTCATTAACCCAGTACATGTATACAAAAGGTGATCATAATCCTTGTGTTGACAATAAGATAACATCAATCCTTAATTAGTTAATGCAATTGCAGGCCATACAGGTGTCTTTAGTTTTGTGTAAAGTAAACTTTATTTGACAGTATGTTTTTAAATGGTCAGATATTTGAAATATTTTGTTAGTAAATGACGTGACATTTTGTTATGTACTAGTATTTGTATGTAAAAAAGTATGATCTGATGTTTGCTGAGCAACACTAAAAACAGCATTAGTGGCTAGATCAGTTGGAGGATAGTAAACATTAGTAGTATTAATAAAAAGTTATTAATATTAACGTCAGCACTTGTTCATAACAGCAGTGGTATTATTGGCACAAGTTCACGTACATAAAAACCCAGCCATGCGTAAATTGTTCATCATGTCTTGATGACTAAACTGTTGGTTGTTAGTCATTAGTCCAATTGTATCTTCATCGCGGAAGTGAACATGTTGTAACGCATCTGCTTTGTCATCGTGGTCCGCTGACTTCTATTTCAGAAGCTTGTGTCATGCTGGTCATTCAGTCTTAGTTTGACCTTTTGAACTGATAATTATTTAAGTGTGTTCTGGGTTACTGTCCAGTCATTGTGTATAATATTCATGAGACAGGAATATAACTGGACTAGGTGAGACAGTTCATGTGCAAGTATACGGCAGGGGAGACGTGATTGCAACAGGGTAAGCCAGGAGCAGTTGGAGGAGGTGAACGGGACAAGTTCTGCTTTCCCATAGTAATAATTATATATAATTATTAATTTGTTTTCATTAGAAATTATTTAAAACTAATGAATTAGTATTAATTAGTTTTTTATCAATATGATGTAACCAGACTACTATGTTTTCTTCGCTGATATTCTAATGGTTTGGGTTTATGTTTAGGAAACATTGGTATTAATAGTGTTTAATTGTTATTTGATACTGTAAAGACCTTAATATTATTTAAATTTGCTCATACAATTGTACACATTGAAAATAAAAATTTTAATTTGATTAACTAGTACTCTTTATAAAAAACAGTTTAGTGACTCATTACAACAGCTGTAGTCATAGCTACAATTACCTGCTAAACAATGTACCTTAGACAGTAATAAACACCTAAACAATGTACCTTAGACAGCAATAAGCACCTAAACAATGTATCTTAGACAGTAATAAACACCTAAACAATGTACCTTAGACAGTAATAAACACCTAAACAATGTACCTTAGACAGCAATAAGCACCTAAACAATGTACCTTAGACAGTAATAAACACCTAAACAATGTACCTTAGACAGTAATAAACACCTAAACAATGTACCTTGGACAGTAATAAACACCTAGGCAGGATTGGCAGGTTTTTTAAACACCGATATTTACTGGGTGGGAGATACCAGTAAATAAGTTCCTGACAAAAAACATAGTGAGATAAATAATCTGACATTGCCCATAGCCCGTAAACATAAAGGGATTGTAGTAGAGATTATATTGATGTAAGAACTAGTGTAGTATTACCACAGTGAAAATATAATCGATTATGGATCATTATAATGTAGTTAGACTTAAAACTGCGGCATAAATTACATTTTAAGATATATTGTATTGGAGCTATCACCATTCTATTGCCAGTAATGTTGTACATGCTAATGTCTACATATGCTGCTAATGCAATCCCTTTAAATTCATAGGAATGTTGTCCTGTTTAACTTGGTATTAATCTGCATGCCATTATCTTTCTCATTAGACTCAGTGCCAGTATCTCACAGGATTCTTCTACTGTCGTGTCCAAAACTGGTTTTCCCAGAAGTAGGTATATATATGTGTTATAACTTTCCTATCAAAACCTAACCTTGCATATAAGGAGTAGAACAATTACTACCTAGTATAATTTACTTGTGGTGTCAGGCATATAATCATCTGATAAGTCAGACTGATATAAACAGTAATTTTGACCCCATGATCAAACAAATACCTAGGATTCAACACTATATATCAAAATTCCTTGAGTGATATATGCAATTCTAAAGTTTCGCTGTATATAGCTATAAGTTAACGTTGGTTGATAACCAGATATCTGGTTATAGATAGGTCACATATAAACTACAGAACTTTTACATTTCCATGAGATAGTTCCTGTTTGTATGTGTCACACCTGTAGGAACCTCTTATGCCAGCAATATGTCATGTGACCAGGCTTGTCCTACATTCAGACAAGCTAATGTACCAAGCTGGGGGCAGCCAAGCAAAGCCAGTGATCAACAGATAACAATATGGGCTCAGTGGGACTGTCTTGTTTACTTCAATGTCTGTTTCAGTACATGTTTAGTTGTCTACCTGTCTGTATCTTCAGTTACCTAATTCATGTCTGTGTAGCTATTTATGTATTGTGTCAGCTCTGCTCTGTTTGGCTTCCTGTTCCTCATTTTCTGGTAAGCAACTGCATTATTGTCATGAAGTTGGGATAGTTTGATCAGTTGACTTGTGGGTTAGGTCAGGCCCTTAGCTACGGACATATCTGTCCACCTTGAAGATGGGCAAATGTCTGATAAAGACGGGTAAAATAAAATACCAATAATGGCTGTCACAGCACGAACAGCTTCCACAGAAGCCGTTTGAGCACTTAAGGTTACATTTTTTAGAAAGTTCAAAACTGACAAAAATGTATTTCTGGCCTGGTTTAGGTTCTGGTTCTTTTATGCACAAAAGATGATCCGTTGTATGTAAAATCATGGTCCTTTTGACACTTCTGACTGTCATAAGCTATGTGTTTCAGGTGACATACAACCACGTGGACAGTGACATTTATATATCGTATCAAGGGAATGACAGATTGTGCACCATGTTGGAGGTAGCACGACAGACACAAGCAGATGACAGTGGGGGCACGTCGTCCTCCCATGACACCCCACCCCCACCCGCCCCACCCATTATCACCATAGAGGGGGCAGCAGATGAGGGTAGGGTTGTCAGTGGGGGTCAACCGGATGGCGAGAGATCTCGCCGACGCAGCACTGTGCTGGGGGTGACGCAGGAGGCACGTATTGTACTTGAGCAGTTCCTCAAGCGCAGCCTCAGTCAAAATGACGCGTCACCGTACCAGCATGAGCAGCATCAGGCCATCATGGAAGTGATAGAGGAGCACCCAGACATGAGGATACTGAGGAGTGACAGCTACCAGCAGGCTGCCCTGGCTAACAAGCTGGTAGAACGTGGCGGACAGACGGGGGACAGCGAGGAGCCGGCCTATGTCTACCCACACCAGCTCGTCTACACCACCAACTCCATCTCCTCTGAGGGCAGCTATGGGGTGAGCCTCAAGAGTGGTGCCACCAGTCGCAGCCCCAGCGACAAGGTCACTTTGGCCGTACACCCACCCAAGGTGAAGGCCAAGGGCAAGAAGACGACGCGCTTTGACGCAAGCAGCAGCTCGAGCACAGAGGACTACGAGTACGTCGACAACGAGTTGTTGACACGCAAGAAGAAGAGCTTCTTCCGGTGGGCGTCCGAGCGCCTGCGACAGAGCTTCCGGCGTAAGAAGGAGCGAGCTGGGGAGTTGGAGTCCCCCAAGGATGAGGCAGCTCTGCCAATGCCCTTTGAAGAGAAACCGAGCAAGAAGAAGAAAGGTCGTCTCGCAGCTGCTCTCAGTCTCAAGCGCAACGCCAGTGAGAGGTCTAAGTCATCCAGCACACCAAACGAGGCAGTTTCGGATTCAAGAACCTACGTGAAGGAGGCACATGCGAAGCCCTCTGGCGGGGAAGTTGTGACACTACATGCGGACGACACAGAGCAGATGGCTGAGCGCAAGAAATCTCCTGTTCCGTGGAAGCACAACAAACGCAAGGATGGCCACCTAGTGGATGAAGGAGGAAGCAGGGACCGTGGTGTGTTTGAGAACTTTCTCCGACAGATTCGCAAGGGTAGCATGCGGCTGCGACGGAAAGGCTCGAAAGGTATGTCAGCCATTATTATTATGTACGAGGGTGTGCCTGTTAGCAATATGATGCCATATAATGTTGTTGTTTATTTGCAGTTTTAGTTTATGCTGTGATTATGTTCTTTGCACAATGCTTGAAGGTTGTCTGTCCTTGGGGACTGTACTGATGCTAATTTCAAGGCAGAAGGACAGTTGATCAAGTTGGTATCTATTGTGTTCAGAGCACCAGCGCTCCAAGTCGGCTGACAATCTGACGATGCGGCAACTGACCAAGGACGACGAGAAAGTCTTGCGCCGCTTTGTCGACCCGCGTCATTATCGCGAGGTCGGTTACGACTCGGACAAGACTGACCTCCGGTCATTTCACGACACCACCGGTCAAGACACAGGAGGTGACCAGATCTTCAAGCCCGTTGGACTGGGTCCCCTCCCCCCCACACCACCCCAGGCCCCGGCATCAACGGGGTGCAGTCGCAGGCAGGGACACCATTCCCTCAGGGAGAAGATGCACCTAGACGGGCTTGTGCCTTGTCGTCCCACTCTGTGTCGGGATGAGTCAGATGACTATGCTGAACTTGATGATGTTGTGGGTGCGGGCATGGGGGCTGAGGCCGCTCACATGGAAAGCGATGGATTTGATGAAGCTGGTAGGTTTCTCGTTCATGTCTTTGTATCTGGCTGTAGATATGCTTCGTTCGTGCTATGTTTCCTTGTATCCTATGTTGATTGGCTTTTTCGTAATTTATTACTATATCCTTGTATTCTGTTCTCGCCTTCGCACATTTTATCTGGTTCCAGACATTTGGTCATGGGACGTTTGGTCACACAACATTTGGTCACATAATGCTGAAAGCGACATTTGGTCAAACATTTATTTTAGTAAATATTTTTGAGATTGGCTAATCCCTTTGTTTTGATGCACCTCTGAGTATCCAAGGATTTAAGCAAAATGGAAGTTTTTTGTATTATTGCCCTAGCAATTATTGTATGAATGATAACACAGAAACCTGGAAGAATAAGAGTAAACATGAGATGGGCCGAGAGAGTTGTAGTAGACATGGATCGAAATGAACAGTGGCAGTGGATTCTAATAACAGATAATAACATGTCCGTGTGTTCATGTTTATATCTCTGTTGGATTCAAGAAATTATTAAATTATTTATTTTTAATGTTTGTTTTGTTTGTGATTATATTATTCAAAAAATGTGTGCAAAAAATGTGTTACCAAATGTTGCGCTATTCTTTATGTGCCAAGTGTTTTTACCGGAAGGTTGTAGCTGCAGTCAGTATGATGTGGAGGATTTCCACAAGTAATGTATAGTCTTCTGCAGTAATCATACTACATAGAGGCACACAGTACTAGTGTGACTTTGTTTTGCAAAAGGGTTTCGTGTTTATTGTGGTAAATGTGTCATCATACTGATTGCAGTGGTTACCTTTCATGTTGCCTTCCATGGGGTCGTGAACTGAATGCAGTGGTTACCTTTCATGTTGCCTTCCATGGGGTCGTGAACTCTATTTTCATATAGTGAACTCGTATTCATAGGAAGTATGAGTGCATTTGAATGGATGAGTGCATTCGAACGCAGCATAATAATACCTGAGTTCTGTGCTAGGCATATTGAACAGTGTCATGACTGACTTGTTTCTAGTGTCAGTCCTGTTTGGTGGATTGATGTTATAACAAAGTGTTACTGATGTACTGTGCTGTAGTGCAGTGTAAAATGACTTTGTAACGTTATATAAATGACTTGTGTTGTAGAGTACTTGTAGTATGCATGAGTGTTCTGTGCATTGTGTTCACAATGTACTGTAGAGTAGTGTAGTAGGAGTGTGTTTGGTTCTATGGTCTTTGGTTCTATGCTGTAGAAAGAGTAATAGGTGCATTTGATAACTTGTCTTTAATGCCTTATAGAGTAGTGTAGAGTACATTTTCATGCAGTCCCTTATGTTGTAATGTCGATTGTAGAATAATGCTTATTGGTATGGAGCGAGTTTATGTAATACCTAGTGCTGTACAGTGAGTATGTGTGTAGCCTGGTCCTGTAGAGGTGTAGTATGCATGCCTAAGGCACTGTGCAGTCAGTGGTCCTGATATCAAGGTGTGTCTAAGCCACTATATAGTCAGTGGTCCTGATGCCAAGGTGTGCCTAAGCCATTATACAGTCAGTGGTCCTGATACCAAGGTGTGCCTAAGCCACTATACAGTCAGTGGTCCTGATACCAAGGTGTGCCTAAGCCATTATACAGTCAGTGATCCTGATACCAAGGTGTGCCTAAGCCACTATACAGTCAGTGGTCCTGGTACCAAGGTGTGCCTAAGCCACTACAAGTCAGTGGTCCTGATACCAAGGTGTGCCTAAGCCACTATAAGTCAGTGGTCCTGATACCATGGGATGCCTAAGCCACTATGCAGTCAGTGGTCCTGATACCAAGGTGTTCTGCGCACTCAGTAAATGTGTATAATTGCCTGTGCTGGGGCGGTGGCAGTGGTACACTAGATGGCCATACTCCAGCTGATGTGGAGTGGAGTACCTGTAGACCAACTGTCAGAATGCTGACTCACTGATCGATAACATGTCTCCCGTAAAACATAAACAGGAAAATACTGTTTCACCTGTCATAGGTGATCAGTATGTTCAAATGGTCAATAATGCATTGCACTGGTCCACCTATTGATTCCTGCACAATGTAACAAAGCCAAGAAGTCGGAAAATTTTCTATTTGAAGAGATCAATGACGTCCGTTGCGTGCAGCACGGTGGGACTAAGTGGAACCAGACGGACCCAGGCCAGCCCTGGGCCGTTGTTTACAGTTGTTTACTGGGCATGATTAGAGAGTGCATGACGCGACAGACAGCTGTTTGCTGATGTCATACGCCAGTCTGCCTGGCTGGTGACGCATTTCTCAACCAGCACTGCAGGATGCATGCCAAATGTCATGACCACTTCCTAGAATGCGGACAAATGTTGGCAGAGGATGTAAAAAAGTTGATCCAGTTGCCTTCTAGGAAATGTGCTTTATTTCCTGGCAGGTGTTCTTGGTATGCAGCCAAGGTGCACCATACGTAGCTGGTCCACTGAACAGCAATAATGTTTACGGGGAAGGGGGTGTGCCGCAACAGTAACTATACACTACTGCATCAAAGTAATATGTAGAATAACATCCAAGATACAGCTGTCATCTAACTTCACTGCAGCTACAAGATTCTCTTCTCCTGTGTCAATCTTGTTGTGTTTTGGTCATGAAGCTTCTAGGAACAAGGTATTGTCCATATTGGTGACTAAATGGCCACACCCATGCACACATTGCCCGTAATTGTTTCTCCATAGTCACATTTTGCTTCGTCACATTGATGTCAGTTTGTGTGGGCATGCCATGCCAACTCGGCTGCTTTTGTCACTGTTTTGCCTGTAGGCATTGTCATTTAGATAGGTGATACATCTAGCATTGTCATTTAGATAGGTGATACATCTAGCATTGCTTTTAATAGCAACTCACATTGGTGCTGATTGCAGACAGACAGAACGCAGAAGTTGTGTGGTTGTAATTCCCCCTCCAATCTGTTCATCGTGTCGCCGTCATAACCATGTACACTTTTTATACCTTAGACTAAACATTTTAAATTCAATCAATCAATTTGATGCTTTTTTGTAAAAGAAGATTACAAAAAATATATGTACATATATACAAATAAGCTTAAATACTTTCACATCGAAAGTGAGATGGTAGATGTTTCATATATATATATTTATTAAGCATTTCCCCAATATTTACATAAAATACTGGTGTCTGACCACTGTTGATTTTCCTATTCATATTCATAGTGGAATTTTTTTTATTGTAGAAAACTGGACCCTTCAAAATTCTAACACTTCATGCCACCCACTACCACTTCATGCCATCCACTACCACTTCATGACATCCACTACCACTTCATGCCATCCATTACCACTTCATGCCATCCACTGCCACTTCATGCCATCCATTACCACTTCATGCCATCCACTACCACTTCATGCCATCCACTGCCACTTCATATCATCCACTACCACTTCATGCCATCCACTACCACTTCATACCATCCACTACCACTTCATGCCGTGCACTACCACTTCATGCCGTCCACTACCACTGTGGTACCAACATGTTGTCAAAGTTTTGTCAAAATCACGTACCTGAAGCTCTTCTAATCCTTCAGTTGGTAAAAGCACATACCATTAAAATTGGCGTTTTTTTTCACAAAAAACATTAACCACACCTACCTGTTTTTTTTGGGAATGCCACCACCAAAATACCTTCTTCAAATCCACTTCATACTGCAACATCTCACTACCAAACCTAAGTGGCTGAATACAGTTACTTCCTGACAAATAAAATAACTGAAATTGACTAATTTGTGAATGTTTAGGCACTATATTCGTGAAATACTTCCAGAAGTGTTATGTTTAAACATGTTAGGAAATATGTTATTTTTTAATGTACTATTCTTACTGTTATAATATGAAATTATGTTTCATACACATTGGCTTTATTTCTTCTTATTCTTATATGTATTGTAAATATTATTGCGAGTGTAATAATTCCCTGGTGTCTCCAACAGATGGCGGGGCATATCCGAAGTTGAGTAGGACATTTATGGGCAATACGAACAAGCCTTTCAATGAACGAACTGAGAAGGAGAAGGACGAGTTATATGAACGCATTGCAGAGCAATTGTCGACCATCGCTGACCAGTACAATATAGACTCGCCCAACAGCCCAGATAATGTGTCGTCTTCTGACGGGGCGCAAGATACAGTGGCACCACCTATTGTAGATTTGGCAGCTTCTGGAGCTGCAGGGGAAAGTAAGTTATCTCTGGTCACCTTTGGTCACAGGGAGTGTGGTCCAAAGGTTACAGGAGGGAGTGTGGTCCAAAGGTTACAGGAGGGAGTGTGGTCCAGAGGTTACAGGAGGGTGTGTGGTCCAAAGATTACAGGAGGGAGTGTGGTCCAAAGGTTACAGAAGGGAGTGTGGTCCAAAGGTTACAGGAGGGAGTGTGCACTAACTGTAGGATTCAGCCTACAGTTACGTTTCCCATTGGTGACCATGTTAACGTTTTGCATAATTATAAGAAAATGTGACCATAAAAACAGTTTTTATCAGCCGCTGTCATCATCCCACTGACATGCAACTCTTGCAATATTCCTGTAAGTGCGATACCCCTCAATGTTTACCAGTATTGGCACGAATTACAACGCACACGTATCTAGTGGCCAAAAAAATCACAAATATCCTTCCACCTATTAAAATCATCTAAAAATCCACCATTTCACTCTCAACAGCTTCCACCAGCAAACCTGGTAATGTCCCTGTACAAATACACTGATCTTATGAATTTTTTAAAATGTCCTATATCCAAACTTGCCATGTCCTACGTTCGTGTGTAACACACCAGGAAGTCTAACTGAGGCATGAACCCTGCAGAGGCATGACCCCTGCAGAGGCATGCACCCATTGTGAGGGGCACATAACAAGGGTTTAATGAGGGGGCATGTACTAACTGCTGGGGGCATGCACCAAATGTGAGAGGGCACATAGAAAGGGTTACATGAGGGGCATGTACTAAGGGTTACATGAGGGGCATGCACTAAGGGTTACATGAAGGGCATGCACTAAGGGTTACATGAGGTGGCATGCATAATGAGCAAATAGAAATAGTTTGCACCGTGGTCCACATTCACAACAGAAAGATACAACAAATATTTAGCTATGACAGTCATTAACAACTACAAAGTGTTTGGGCTGTACACTTTCAGCACTCAGCAAAGGGAAGTTGCATTAATTGTTATTACCAGTAACACAGGTAGACTTTAGTAAATATTTTAAAACTAAATATCTTTGTGTACAGGGTGTAAAAATCGAGTGAAATCAAGCTCCCTTGAGAAGAAACTTGGAGCCTTGCTGAGGGCACATGGCGACTCGGCTGACAAAAACGTGAGTGTTTGTAACAGATGACCCGTGTTTGGACCAAATCAGTCTCACATCACATATATTCTCAATCAGTAGCCAGCTGAATCAACTGAGTTGAGCTTAACCAAAAAGCTACAAGTTTCAACTTAATATATACACCGTATTCGACCTAATAAGTTTCAACTTAATATATACACCGTATTCGACCTAATAAGTTTCAACTTAATATACACACCGTATTCGACCTAATAAGTTTCAACTTAATATATACACCGTATTCGACCTAATAAGTTTCAACTTAATATACACACCGTATTCAACCTAATAAGTTTCAACTTAATATACACACCGTATTCGACCTAATAAGTTTCAACTTAATATATACACCGTATTCGACCTAATAAGTTTCAACTTTATATATACACCGTATTCCACCTAATAAGTTTCAACTTAATATATACACCGTATTCCACCTAATAAGCGTAGAGTACACTTGAAAAAAATGTTGTCATAAAAAATGTCAACGATTCTTTTCGTATAGGTGTACACCAAAATGTTTTTCTCCAGACAATAAGGTAACACTAGTGGTGTCATGTGATGACTAGTGTAGAACAACTGAAAAGTGGTGCCAACTGTTTAACACCAGATGGCACCACTTTTCAATTGTTCCACCCTAGTCAAATTACAATAATTATGGATCCTGCTGATTTAAAAAGGGGTGTACGCTAATTAGGGAATTATATACGTAATATAAATATTATATTACGTATACGTAATATAAATATTCTGAGTGTTGAAAGTAAACACTATTTTTCCAAACTGAGAGAATTCTTTGCAAAACATCTTATTAGTTGATACAGCAACTGGAACAAATTTCAATTTGATATGTGTACGGGTGGAGCCAATTGTAAATTCAAACTCGCAAATCTTAAAGTGGTGAGGATGTGTGCATCAGTCATTACAGATAACCCGTGTTTGCCATGTTTTTGTTGAGTTGTACCATTGTGACAGATGACCCGTGTTTGCCATGTTTTTGTTGAGTTGTACCATTGTGACAGATGACCCGTGTTTGCCATGTTATTGTTGAGTTGTGACGGATGACCCGTGTTTGCCATGTTATTGTTGAGTTGTACGATTGTGACAGATGACCCGTGTTTGCCATGTTATTGTTGAGGTGTACCATTGTGACAGATGACCCATGTTTGCCATGTTTTTGTTGAGTTGTACCATTGTGACAGATGACCCGTGTTTGCCATGTTATTGTTGAGTTGTGACGGATGACCCGTGTTTGCCATGTTATTGTTGAGTTGTACGATTGTGACAGATGACCCATGTTTGCCATGTTGTTGAGTTGTATCATTGTGACAGATGACCCGTGTTTGCCATGTTATTGTTGAGGTGTACCATTCTGACAGATGACCCGTGTTTGCCATGTTATTGTTGAGGTGTACCATTCTGACAGATGACCCGTGTTTGCCATGTTATTGTTGAGGTGTACCATTGTGACAGATGACCCGTGTTTGCCATGTTATTGTTGAGGTGTACCATTCTGACAGATGACCCGTGTTTGCCATGTTATTGTTGAGGTGTACCATTGTGACAGATGACCCATGTTTGCCATGTTTTTGTTGAGTTGTACCATTGTGACAGATGACCCGTGTTTGCCATGTTATTGTTGAGGTGTACCATTGTGACAGATGACCCGTGTTTGCCATGTTATTGTTGAGGTGTACCATTCTGACAGATGACCCGTGTTTGCCATGTTATTGTTGAGGTGTACCATTGTGACAGATGACCCGTGTTTGCCATGTTATTGTTGAGGTGTACCATTCTGACAGATGACCCGTGTTTGCCATGTTATTGTTGAGGTGTACCATTGTGACAGATGACCCATGTTTGCCATGTTTTTGTTGAGTTGTACCATTGTGACAGATGACCCGTGTTTGCCATGTTATTGTTGAGTTGTGACGGATGACCCGTGTTTGCCATGTTATTGTTGAGTTGTACGATTGTGACAGATGACCCATGTTTGCCATGTTGTTGAGTTGTATCATTGTGACAGATGACCCGTGTTTGCCATGTTATTGTTGAGTTGTGACGGATGACCCGTGTTTGCCATGTTATTGTTGAGTTGTACGATTGTGACAGATGACCCATGTTTGCCATGTTGTTGAGTTGTATCATTGTGACAGATGACCCGTGTTTGCCATGTTATTGTTGAGGTGTACCATTCTGACAGATGACCCGTGTTTGCCATGTTATTGTTGAGGTGTACCATTGTGACAGATGACCCATGTTTGCACTGTTATTGTTGAGGTGTATCATTGTAACAGATGACTCGTGTTTGCCATGTTATTGTTGAGGTGTACCATTGTGACAGATGACCCGTGTTTGCCATGTTATTGTTGAGTTGTATCATTGTAACAGATGACCCGTGTTTGCCATGTTATTGTTGAGTTGTATCATTGTAACAGATGACCGATGCCGGGCCCGTCATTGCTGAGTTGGTGCGCAATGCCAGCTACAGCAAGTTCAAGCAGATTGTCAATGAGAACATTGGCAATGAGCCTGGCTGGCAGCAGATTGCGATGATGTTCCGTCTGACGCAGACATCCGTGCAGCTCGCTGGCATGGGCACAGCTGTTGCACTGCAGATAAAAGAGATGACGCTGCAGTACTTTGAGGACAAGTTCGCCAGCTGGATAGTTGGTCAGGGTGGCTGGGTGAGTGACCTAGGCTAGAGTAGCTTATGTGGCAGAGATGGTTGGCCAAGGTAGCTGGGTGAGTGACCTAGGCTAGAGTAGCTTATTTAACAAGATTGCCATCCCAAACAACAAGTTCCAGATGGCAAGTGGACAAGGAAGCCATTGGCTTATCGAGAGTCAAACAATTTTCTCATCTATGTGTAGCCCGCCCTTATCAAATATCTGTCAATTCTATTTTTAAACATATTCACACTACTAGCATTATCCAACACAATCATTTGGCAGTTTGTTCCATTCATTTATCACTCTCTGTGAGAAAGAGTACTTTCTCATGTCCAACCTACACTGCTCCTTAACTAATGCTGCTTTGTGTCCTCTGGTTCTACTGCCTTCTTTAAGTTTGAAGAACATATTCCTGTTAACATCCTCATAACCATTCACTATTTTAAACACTTCTATTTGGTCTCCTCTTAGTCTCCTGGTCTCTAGTGTTGTCAAACCACATTGTAATAATTATGTGGCAGAGATAGTTGGCTAAGGTGGCTGGGTGAGTGACCCAGGCTAGAGTAGCTGTATGTGGCAGGGATAGTTAGTCAGGATAGCTGTGTGAGTGACCTAGGCTAGAGTAGCTGTATGTGGCAGAGATAGTGGCTGGGATTCTATTGTCTGTATAATTGATTTGTAGTATTTCGGATGAGTGGCTATTGTTTGTGTTTGATGACCTGGAGTAAGTTGCAAAGCGTATGAACGTTCATACGATGGTATCCATGCATAAATAATTTTTGTATGTCTTCATAGTTTGCATTTATGTACAGTTGTTTGTGTTGCATTTTGTATTATTTTTTTTTACTTAGGTATGCTTCCTGTTTGTATTAATTTCATCATACAGTATTGAATGCTTTGTGCCACCAGCCATGGGTTATTTTGGTAAAATGAGTATTGGAAAAAGTACAAATTGGATGTTTTTTTACTTTAGCTTTAGTATTGTCAGTGTCATCTAGTTTTGTTGTTACTGGTACCTGACTGTGTTAGTGTCACCAGTGTGTCATGTCAGTGTCATCAAGTATGTTATGTCAATGTAATGAGTACCTCTCTTTTTGCAGGAATCAATGGTAGAAGATACAAACACAGAACTTGACTCAGAGCTTGACTAGTGCTTGACACAGAGCATGACTAGTGCTTGACTCAGAGCATGACTAGTGCTTGACTCAGAGCTTGACTAGTGCTTGACACAGAGCATGACTAGTCATCTATTTGTAGCCACATGAACTATGATGTATGGCTGCTGTGAATGTTGACATTGGTAGCCATGGTGAATGTTGGCATTGGTTGCCATGGTGAATGTTGGCATTGGTTGCCATGGTGAATGTTGGCATTGGTTGCCATGGTGAATGTTGGCATTGGTTACCATGGTGAATGTTGACAATGAACACCACAGCGAGTGTTGACTCTGGTAACAGTGAAGAATGTTGACACTGGTCACCACGAAGAAGGTTGACACCGGTCATCATTTAGAATGTTGACACTGGTCACCATGGAGAATGTCGACACTGGTCACCATGGAGATTGTTGACACTTGTCACCATGGAGATTGTCGACACTGCCAGCGAATACAGACAGTACACTTCTGATGTTGTGTGGGAAACTTGTGTTATTACATTAGTCGCTGGACGTTGGTCAAAGGTTCCTGGGTCCACGCAGGGATGGTCAGTCGTCTCACTGACTCATATTTGTAGCCTGCTTTGTTAACAAGAAATGTTGGTCATCAGTGCTGTGACTTAAAGTGCCATTGTCTGTGGATAGAGAGCTGTGGAACTGTCTATTTACCAGTAGATAACAGGGAGGTACTAACAGCATTCAATGCTGGGTGTGTCTCATCACTGTAAATTCACATTCATTATGATAACATTGGTCTGTTGTTTGTGGTGAAACCACCAGAGTTGTATGCAGGAGATACGGTACAACCTTTGTCTGTCAAACCTTTAATTAGTAAAAACTAGATATTCTTCCAAACACAACATTTCCACCAGTGTTGGGTTAGAGAGTGCCGATAGTATAGCTGAGTTGATGTAAATAATGCCACGGTTGTTTCAAACAGTCATTGCCATCTGTGTAAAATTTGGTGGTTTTAAATGTTGCCTGTTTTCAGCAGCAAACCTGGGCTGTGTTATATTTTTTGATAAGTAGAATTCAGTTAGTCACCAGTAATGTGTTCACACTGACCACCAGTACTGAATACTAAACACCCCCACAGTGGGCAGGAACCAAGCACTGCTGGTTACTAATAACAACTGGTGTTTGTTTGTTTGTTGTGTAGGTCAGTCGGTGGGAGTTGACATTAGTGCATGAGTGGTCAGTTTGTACTGCCCGAGTGGCCAGCTAAGACCAGCTGTTGTGTTGTCCTGTTGTAGAGCAGTTTCTTTTAGCGGTTGTTAACATCAGTGTCACGGTTGTTAACATCAGTGTCACAGTTGTTAACATCAGTGTCACGTTTGTTAACATCGGTGTCACGTTTGCTGTGTTGATTGTTTAGGATTTGGAATTTTTTCATAGCTGTAGTTTGACACATTGAGTAGTTTCAAGGCAGAATACAGAAAAGAATATGTGATCGTAGGTTGCCATTACAAAGTACGACAGGAAGTGTCATGTACGACAGAGCAAGATAGTCACTGACCAGCGATTTATTGTCAGGCACCACTAAGGGATGTTCTTAGTGTACTTTTGAACATTCTTTCGCAAACCTATTAACACACCTGCATTCTTGAGACAAAAAAAAAGTTGTGGCCTCAACACGTTTTATGGCCTCAATGCATTTGTTGTTTGTGTGGTCTCAAAACATGTTTTGTGTGGCCTCAACACATGTTTTGTGTCAGTGTGGCCTTCTGAGAGTTTGCGTCACATCTACTGCTGTGTCACACATCTGTCTGCGCCACTGTGTTTTTATAAAGGGAAACTTATTTTTTTTAGTACTACTTGGAACTTGTCAAGCTGTGTAACGTATTTATTTTACCTTTACCATTCAGTATTCATTTAGACGACCTATGTTGCAGAAACGTGAGTAATAAATAATTAGTTGAATGTCTTTACAAAGCATTCCATGACTAATTTCTGTAGTGTGTATCGTCCAAAGGTTTTAGTTGTGTAACCAATAGCTGCTAGGGTGGTCATCAACTGTTAGTAGTTTAACTAATGCTTGCTATGCTGGAGTACTGCATGAGAATATGCCACTGTGTGGATTAAGCACCTAAATCATCATCTTGCTGGAGAAGGGTAGAATGACAAACGGCAGCTGCCTTTGTTTCCTGTCAATGCATTTTCAGACATTCCACAGGCAGCAGTTGTCTTCATTCTTTACAGTTTATCTCAGACAACACTTAAGTTAGCACCTATGTTTTTAATCAATATTTCGGACATATGAGAGACGGTCAACTTGTAACTTATAACTGCAGGTCAATTTTTTTATTTATTCAGTTTGTATGTATGCATATGTATATATTTATGGCTTTAACACTATGTTCATTATCGCAAATCAATTTATTTATAATGATCAATAAAGTATAATTTATCTTATATTTGTGTTTGCTGCAGGGTCATGTAATGTGATATTTAATTATTTCAAATGGGTAATGTTATAATTATCATATTTGTAAATTATTTTACTTTGATATTTATTATTACACTAACGTGAAACTGTAAGAAGTTTTTAGTTGAGACTTATTTGAGGTGTTCCTCTTAGATGTGTTGGTTTATTAATTATCATTTAATACCCCAAATACCCCAAGCTTTAATTTACATGACTGTTATTTTTTTTTAGTTATTGTGTTATTGAAGTTTCTGAGTGTTAATAGTGGATTATTGGTAGTTGACAACAGCCCGTGTTTAATACTATACCAAAACTAAAATGTAATAGTAACAACATTACTGATTAGACATTGTTTTATGTGGCATATTGCGGTGGGTTTTGGGGGAAGACCTTTCAACTGACACCGTGACCCACATACTGGAGTACCTATGCTACAGGGGCTTCAGATAAGGAAATTGAGATAAATAATACTGATGATGCATTGTTGAAGTTCTTCCGGGCACTTTTACTACAGCTGAAACAATGCAGCAATTGTTGATTTAATCTCACTGAGATTTGCAAGATTTTGTAAATGTCTGTTGCACAACTGAGAAGTTGGCCATCATCAAGTGTTTGTTGGCGGGTGGGAAGCGACATAATTCATTGCTGCTGATATTTTGTAACGTCTCCACAGTTTGTGGATGTTGTGGCGAAGTTGTACATTTCCTGATTTCGTGTTGTCGTCTATCCACAATGCACAAGCGTAGAGTATCAAGGACAATCTCTTGGACTATGCAGAGATATTTCATTGTCGCCATCAACCATGCTGCTTGGATTGTAAATGATAGTTTAAGGGGACTCACTGATCAAAAATATCTGTATATGAAATCTCGGCAACCATGCAACAGATCATTGACACATGTTATTTGTATTAATTAAAGGCAAACACATTCCAACTCATTTGCATATTGGTATTTTTAATATAGTGAGTCCCCTTAAACTGCAGCTCTAAAATTTTCTATGCTATCTAGTGAAGTAGTGATATGATGTGTCGACTTGAGTCGTTTGTGGACCAATTGCCACATGGTGGAGAAATTAAACAGCCTACAAAGCACACTACTGTAGTAACACAATGGATATATCTGTATCTACATCCCTCCCATAGATTTCTGTTCCATCTACCAGACTTATGCTGAGTTGTGATGTTTCTACCAGACTTTATAGTTTATAGTGCCATATTTAGAATTTTTAACATGTTGTTTAAAGAAATGTGACAGTGTTGTGGGTACTGAAGACAGGACTGCCTGTCTCCCCGTATACGCCAAGACACTGTCATTGTGACAATAAACTTCTTAAAACAGACATATTGGTTTCTTGTATTACTTACCCAGCTTTGCACAATTAGAGACACTCCAGGCACTAAATTTATGCATTTGCTTTCATCAACAGTTTATAAAAATTGTAATTGGCAATTAACCGGAGTCTTGCAAGAATCAAATCTGCCATTACCCACGCCATGTTTACTACTAACAAATCGCCATGTCTTTGCACAAATGTATAATTAAAAAGGTCACGGTCATCTAGGTGAAACTAGATGACCGTCATATAATGATATGCTTCTTCATAGCGACACTGTACACACTATTGAACAGAGTCGAACTCTGGAAACCACTGTTTAAATAAAGTTCATTATTATTATGTACTTGTCATAGGAATGTTGATTACGGTCCCCATGAAACAAGGCAGTTTGATATTATAAAACAAATATTTATTAAGTATTTATTTTAGTATTGAAACTACCAACTACATGTGAAAAGTCGTGCTGCCGCTGATAGACATACTTATATGTCAGTACTTATATAATCATCACAAAAATACATCAGTTTTGCTGCATTTACATAAATGAAACGGGCATGTCTGTACATGTCTGTATATGTCTACATGTATTATGAGAAACAGCTGATGGTGCATAATTAAATCGAGTGACTACATATTTGGTCCATGCTGGTATTCCTTCCGCAGAAAGGAAAATATGTCAGATTCTCTTACATGACCAGTGTCAATAAAGCCTACTGTACCTGAGCTTGTACAAAGCCTTAAAGTACAAAGCCTAATCATTAGTATCATAAATCATGTTATTAGTATGAACTATATTTATTTTAAAATCTTCAGTGCCATCTTGTGTGTTTTTATGAACCACAATTTTTTAATATAGTTTGCACGGTGTCTGTTTAATTTGAATGTGTGCCCCGAAAATCATGTTTACATTTAATGCTGAACAGCAAGATTGATATTCAGAAACAGATAATGGTCAAATTATATAAAAAAAATCATGGTTCGTTAAAAATACATTTGGGCAGTGCAAATATTAGAACACATACAGTTTATTAAACTGATTATAGCATGTAACATGATTATATGATAAAAACGTTGAAACTTTGTTCCTTTAAGAAACTATTTCTACAGTGCAACCATTTCCAAAACCCTCCTCAACCATTCACGCAATCTACATGGCCACCAGTAAAGTGGGTCCATATTAACAACTTGCAAGGCTTAACACAAGTAAAACCTACAACAGCGGAGACCTTCACTGCACAACGCCTCCACTGCATTGTTGATTCCATCACAGTCAATTATACAATAAACAAAAAGAAATCCCACTCAAGAGTAGAACATATCACATCATAGTGCAGCCTGAATACAGCTTAATGGCACCCATAATAAACATTTAGTTAGTGTTAATTTATTATTTCTGAAAATAGAAACCACAGCCAGTGCTACATAAATTACAAAATAAACTTAAACCAGCTTAGACATACGTTTGCATGAGTACGGTATCTCATTAGAAGCATGAACACATTTTGGTTGTGTACCAAATAAAATATATGAATTTCAACTAATCAATCTTACAAATCTTGTTAATATAAAAAGGGTAACTTTACATATCACTGCATATTTTTTTTTAAGTAGATGTTTGTAACGACATTGAAGAATGTTCAATCACTCTAAATAAACTGTCCACTATTTGTAGCTCTCAATTCAATAGAAAAACAACTTTCATTTTGCTTCATAAAAAAATAAACATTTATACTTAATTTGCACTATTAGCCAAATGTTAGCATGGCTTTATAAAACACCACACATGATTCCTGTTGAGCTTTGTTACATACCAATCACAAGACACATGATTCATGTTGAGCTGTTACACAACAATCACAAGGCACGATTCCCACTGAGCTCTGTAACAGGCCAATTACAAGGCACATGATTCATGTTGAGTATTGTTACACACCAATCACAAGGCACATGATTCTTGCTGAGCATTGTTACACACCAATCACAAGACACATGATTCATGTTGAGCTGTTACACAACAATCACAAGGCACATGATTCTTGCTGAGCATTGTTATACACCAATCACAAGGCACATGATTCTTGCTGAGCATTGTTATACACCAATCACAAGGCACATGATTCTTGTTGAGCTGTATTACACACCAATCACAAGGCACATGATTCTTGCTGAGCATTGTTACACACCAATCACAAGGCACATGATTCTTGTTGAGCTGTATTACACACCAATCACAAGATTCTTGCTGAGCATTGTTACACACCAATCACAAGGCACATGATTCTTCTTGAGCTGTATTACACACCAATCACAAGGCACACGGTACCATCCGAGTAACCAAGTACCACTGTAGACCAATCACAAGACATGATGTCTGCAGGGCCCAGTTGCGCAGCAATCATCGGTGCAGTTTCTTGTACGCAATGTATGCAGCAACAATGGCGGTGACGGTGCTGATGAGGAAGACCTGGATGCGCCTCCACCTCAGGTTGTCTTCCCTCCGTCCTTCTGCCTCCTGGCTCAGCTGAGTGCTCACCTGCCGCAGCAGCTGAATCTCATCCTGCACGACCTGGGCATCACTTCCAGTGGTGCCACCTGTAGGTTGATTTGAGCTGCTAGTGGCGCCACCTGGAGTGGCAGTGTCCCCCCACACACTGCTGGATATACTGTCCATGCTGATATCCCGAGTCTGGGGGACTATTGGAGCCGACGTCTCCGGGGTGAAGTCAGTGCATATGGCTGAGTCGGCTTGAGACAGTGTGTCTTCTACTTCATCTATGGAATCCAGGTGATCATGCTCGTCGACGCCTGGCAGGTTCGGTGTAAACATTGGTGACGTCGTCATGGGGTCGGCAATGTCCGGGGTTGAAGCTATGTCTCTCACCGCATTCTACAGTCAGCCGTAATAACAATTTATTTTCTTATGGCAATCAAAAATATTTAATGTAACCTTTGCTGATCATGATATAAGCATGAAGAGGATAAATGTAAAAAAATAAAGACATAGGATGTAGAAAGAATGGCTGTAGACAAAATGGATGGCGTCAATTGCTCTTTGCCGTGTGCCCGATGGCACAGGGGGTGAGTGAGTCAATAAGTGACGTCCCTATACAGTATACATGTTGACACATCTAAAATGGTGACACACATAATGGACATAAAGTGTTTTCAGCGTATCTTCATTATACTTTGACAAGTCTTCTAGATCTATGCAAGCTTTATATGCCACACATGGGCATGAAAATGATATGTAGCAAAATTAGTATTACTTACCCAGCCCCCAGACTCTACAATGAAGTCAGCAGCTGAGTCCTCGATCATATGAGCTGTGTAGTCAGCTAGTTCACTCAAGTTTCTGTCACCCCTTGATAACATGGCAAATGCAAGTTTCTGCGAGAGCAGCAGCAGCAGTGCCACCTAGGGGTGAACACACACAGAAGACATGGATTCTACTGCAAATAATATAGCGTCTTCTTACTAGTTCTAATTATTAAAATTACATTAATTACTATTACGAGGCATAATTAAAATAACAAAGCCTTTTCTATAAAACATTGTCTAAATCATTTATTTTATCCAGCCAATGTGTAAACAAAACCTGAAAGTTTGTGCAAAATTACAATGAGATACGTAGCAGAAAAATTATATTATATATACCAGGTAGATAACAATGACTTTATCAATTACTATTACTTATTACTATAACCTCTGTCTATGCCTGTATGGTGCTGACACCTGCATGATCCACACCCAACAGTGCCATCATGAACCATTTAAATCTTATCAATTGTCACAAAATAACAGTAAAATGTCTATACAGTTTATATTACATATTCTGCTTATAGTTTGTTTGTCAAGTTTTTACAATTACAAAGTGGTGCTGCCACCTAGTGGCAAGAACAAACAGAGAGATGGGTTGGGGTTTGTGGAGACCATGAGCTACAGAGACAAGAAACAACATGGAAATGTGGTGATATCATGCACAACCATGTTATGTGTTAGCCAGTTGAAGGTGAAACCAGGCTTGTGACATGAAGGTAAATGTACGTTCTTGTATAGTGCGGTACTCAGTCCTTGGGACTGTTCAAAGCGCTTTACACTTCACCCCCTGGCAGACCTGTTCATTCCAACCAGGCCTGGGTTCAGTTACACTGTAATTGTAATAGTAATGATTCCGTTTTTTCAAGTAATAGCAATAGATGGAACAGAACACATGTAATAGTAATATAAGGCAATATAAATAGTAATATAAGGAAACGTAATAGTACTTGAGCTGTTACATTTCTATTGCAATTTAGATTAATGCTGGCTTATTTTGTGTCAGCTCCAACAGCCCACAAAGACAATGGGTAAGACAACCAGGGCTATGAAGCCATGTACAATAGCCTACACAAAGACAATGGGTAAGACAACCA